>JAULJL010000029.1:16126076-16726076 GCA_030761205.1 Fremontodendron californicum
AAACGGAGAGTGGGGATCACAGAAATCAATTCTAGAAACCCTCTGATTTAAAAGTTTTTGGCCCCAACTACTGGGTACATAAAATGCTAAAAGCATTAAGACTGTACCAAGTACACAGTGAAAGCATGCCAAAATAAATTATAAGACAGAAGCTACTATGAGTCATACTACTAGACCTCTTCACTAAGTACAAAATTCCACTCCTCGAGGCATCTAAAATGCTTGGTGCGTTCTAGTAAATAGAGGATTCCAATCATATCTAAGTCAAGCCATATTTTCAAGAAATCATATAAACAGAAGCTCAAATAACCCTAATTTTGAAACTAATTATATCATATATATTCGAAACAGAATTAAATACAAAGTTCGAGCTAAGAAAAAGTAAATCAAACCAACCTTATCGAGCAAAAAGTTAGGGAAAAGCTGATTATTAGTGAGAAATTGAGAGCAAGAAGGGCAATCGCTCTTGTTTCGAAGATGAGTAATAATACACATGTAGCAAAAGCTGTGGCCGCAAGACGTTAGAAACGCGTCCTTAATTATCTGCATACAAATCGGACACAACAAGTCCTTGTCCACCTCCGCAACTTCGGCAACAGTTGCGGCGGAGGCGGTGGCGGCTCCTTCGAGCAGCGGCGGATCTTCCTCGAAGTAAGATGGCTTAGAGTCCGGCTTCACCGCTGGCACTCGAGGCTCGGTGCCAGTTGAGACTTCTTCCATGGTTTTAATCACCATTTCCTTGGTATTACATTTTGATTTGATTTTGTTTGGGATGAAAGAAAAGAAAAGAAAAAAATGAGACGGGGAAGAAAGAGAGGGACCCACCGTGCGGTTTTGTGAGGGTAAAAGCAGACCACGCAATCACTCGGTTTTTGACCGTTTGGTTCTTATTATTTGGCTGTGTTATGAGGTAGCCACGTGCAGGTTTATTCCGGTTGTGGGTAAAATTTGAGTAAAAAATTTGTACACAATATTTCGGTGCTGATGGGTTGAGCCAAATTGGACTGACATTTTTAAAGTTTTGTTCAAGATACGGCCCATATAATCATTTAAACTTGTTTAACAGTTTATTTTTGTTATTATTTTAAAATGTTAAAAAATTATTTTTATAATTAATATTTTACTATTTTTAGATATATTTTAAAATTAAAAATTATTTTTGTTAATAAAATAATATTTCAAGTCAAGTCTAAAATTAAAAATCTTTATCTATGACTTAACCCGAATCAGACCAAATTTACAAGCTTGACAAAAGATTCTATCAATGGACAAATTTAATTTGGGTTCAAGTGGAAGTTTTTTTATGTGTTTATTTAATAATTATGTAAGTTTTTAATGTGTTAATTGTTTGATAATTATCTATTATACTTTTTTAACATTTCATCTTTCCCTTTTTGATTTCTACCCATGTTTTTATATAGGATTTTAAGTTAATATGGGAGGTAATGATCTTTTCCATTGCATAATCACACCAAATCATCTTAACATTTGAATCCAAAATCCTCGATATATATGAAGTTTCACGTGCCGGTTCTTAACCGTTTGCCACCTTTTGAAATGTATGTATGTATAATACTATAGTACAATTAATCAATCACAATCTTGAATTATATAGGATCTGCCAAAATATTATGTGAAACTCATGTTTTTAAGGGGTGGACCCTTAACATAATTTTATATTATAATTGAATAATTACAATATTATAATAAAAAGAATTGCAGGTATCTTAAAATTCTCTCATACCGTATTGTAGTATTAGAAAAACTTTCAGACTAACTACCATATATACTAGTATTCCATTTGCCGGTCTAAATGGCTTCCACCGGACCACATTGTTATATGACTTGGTATTACATTATACCAAAACTTATATTGTTTTTAATTTGTCATTATTGATGATAATAATCCCAATTATCAATCCTGGTCTATACTCTCGACAATTATCAATTCTTTGAGTGAATTTGATGCTAAGAATCCGAGGCAAATTCCATAGTAATCAGTCCATGTTATGGCTATGCAACTTCAAAGTTTCACATGCAACTTGTTGAGGTTTTTTTAAGAGAAAGTTGGTGAATTAGTGGAATTGTTAGGTAGAGATTGTACTTGATCTGCGAACATAAAGAAAATCAAAGAAGTGATGGAGTTTGGATTTTGAGATGCGCTCATGCTTAAATTAGTGAGAGTTCTCTAGATAAGTAAAATGAATGTTAGAGTACTTAGGAAAATTGTTTGAGACAGTGTTTACCTATTCTTTTATATCTGACTTCTCTGTTATAGATTCGACAAATGTAAGATACATGTGTTTGGAATAAGGGTGACAGGTGTCTATCATATAGAGACGCAAGTAGTGTTGGGTATAACCCCCTTATCTATTGAGATTCAAATCTAATTGCAACACTTTTCAACTCTCCAATTATAGATAAGAAGCTAGGATAAACAATGCAAATAATTGATTAAGAATCTAATTGCCATATAGAGATGCAAGTAGTGCCGGGTATAACCCCTTATCTGGTGGGCCAGTTTGATTTTTTGGTGGAAAATAATAGGATCCATTTGTTGAATTCGGGTAGCAGGAAAAAAGGGGTAAAATCTCTAAGCGAAATTGATGCAGAGGTTCACAAAAGGCTCAAACAAAAGAAAATCACTAAAGCGAGAAAATTGATAAAGATTAGGAAAAGAGCGAAGAAAAGCCTAGTTAATTGTGATATTGTTAATGATTCATTAACAGATGGTGACTTTCATAACAGAAGAGACATATTTTACAAGGAAGCAAAAGAAACGTGGGAGATCGGGAAAATGTTAGGGATGTTTGCATCATGCGGAGATGATGTTGTAATTGGGAAATTGATGGAGTTGGAAACGAGGAAGAATAGAGTTGTGCAATACCAGATTAGTCTCATTTACTGATGAGCAGTGTTATTGTCTATGGTGTAACTTGGGTTTTGAGAACACAAATCATGTGTTGTATGAGTGTGAATGGGCATATCTATCTTGGTGCAACTTATTGAATTGGTGGAATATATCTTGGTATCCTCCAAAGTCTCTTATGGAGTTCTTATCATTCTATTTCGATTCCATGTTTACTAGATGTTTGAGATATTGGTAGTTAGCTTTGTATGCGGTTGCCCTGTGGTCCTTATGGTTTGCACGAAATGAAAAGGTATTTGCAGAGGGTGTTTTTGATCGGGTGAGGAAACGTTGCAAACCAGTAAAACGAGATGTCGTAGGGAGACGACGGAGAGGAAGAATGGAGCAGACCCTGAAGAACAAGTGCGATGGCAGCTGGTTGTGATGAAGGCTATAAGTGGTTGAGGATGGTGGAGGGTACGGTTGTTGTAGAAATTGCAGAGAAAAGGTTGCAGATAACTTTTGACGTCTGAAAGTTTGTCAAATGGGCAAAAGATCTCAAATGAAATTTTGAGACCAGTATTTATAGCCTCTTTTAGGAAGTTATCAGGAGAAGTTACTAAGAGAGTGAGAGGTTATTTGAAGACCACTCACGTGCAAGTAACACACATCATGGGTAATGGGAGAGAAGGGAAGTTACCAAATTAGTGGATGGCATGGAGGTTATTTGGAGGTTACACTCGAGTAATGTTTTGTTAACAAGCAATGAAGAAAGGTTACGTGACAGCACGCCTAAGAATGCACTGTCTGTTCAGCGAGAAAATGAAGCACTTGTGTTCCAGGGAAAGGTTAAGAAGCGGACTTCTTAACAGTCTCCATATCTGAGCTTCCAAGCCATACTCTCCAGGACATCCCAAGAGTGGAGCAAACTCAAGAATCTTGCCAACATTCTCGGGTTAGCTCCATAGTCTTCATGTAGTTGTGTATTACTGCAAGAAGTCTTGCTGCCAAGATACGACGTGCTAGGAAGCGATGTGCCAAGCGGCGGTGCCAGGAAGTGACGTGCCAAGCAACGTGCCAAGAAGCGACATGTCAAGAAGCACTGCTGGTAAGGTGACTATTACTAAGGACCGCTGCATATGAGATTTGTGCCTACATGAAATGTTATTGACCAAAAACGAGTGTCTACATTTTGCCCCCTGCATGAGAATATATATATATTTTTTAAGGATTCTCATGCACTGTAAATAATATCAAGTATGAAAAATATAGTTTCAAAATTTGATGCAATCGTCTCTTCTTTTTTTATATATTGAAATTCTGATTTATTTTTTTAATCTTACACGCCACTTGTGCGGGTAGTCCGCATGCATGCAAGGGTTGTCTGCATGCATGCAGTCAAAGGAAGAAAATAGAACATATGATGGTTGGACATGGGGTTCTTGGAATCTTTAAACCTTTAAATGATGCATTTGCAATCTAATCAAGGGGAGAAAATAGGTCTATATGGTATCATGTTTACATTCAATTTGTAGGAGCGAAACTGTGTTCAAGTTCGATAGTTTCACATATAGAGTATATTTGTTTAGAATTGAAAGAGATGCTCAAAAATAAGTCTGTAAAGATATAAAATAAATAAATAAATAAATAAGCTTAAAGGAACAGAGGAGCAAATAGTATATTTGTACATGAAAACTTTGCAATTAAACTGTTTCATCTTTCATGGCAATCAACGCTTGAAAGAGGTTCTTTGCTGCAAAATATTGTACAGAGTAAACTGTAAGGTTGTGCAAAGGGCTGCCTGTATGCATGCAGTCCCGTCTCCAGGCAGCCCGGTCATGCTCTTTTTTTTTATTAATTAAATTTTTATGAGTAAAATAAATTATTATTTTTTTACGTGTGCAGGCAGTAGGGCAGCTTGCCTGAATTTTTTTTTTTTTAAAGGAATAAAAAAAAAATTTGTAAATGGGTGCCTTTAATTTCAAAGAAAGAAAAAAAAAATCACCATCACTAATTTGAAAACTAAATCAAAACACATTTCTCCCATCTAAAATCGGACATGGACTTGGGATTGGTTATCTGATATAGGAATGTCACTTTTGGCAATTTATGCAGTAATGTTAAGAATCTAAGTGTCATACCCATATAAATTTAAAGTTTCAAAGAAGTGTAAGGCATAGTACTCTAAGGTAAAATGAAGATCCATGTAACTTAAGCTAAAACAGATTCCTAAAAAAAAAAAAAAAACATATTTCCTTTCCACATGGAGTTTAAAATAATTGCCTCCATTTTTTTTTTACACGGAACCACAGGCTGCTTGCATGCGATGCAAGCAGTGCAGGCAGCTTCGTGGCTACCTACAACCTTCTTTTTTTTTTTAACAATCTAATGAATGCTGATAGAATTTTACAATTTTATTTTTGCCACATTCTAAGGAATCATGAATAAAAATAATAGTAAATAAAATAAAATGACTTTTATCTTTGTATATAAATGTATCTAAAATATGAAAATATTAATGAGACAATGATGATTATGCAATCATATTACTAAGAAGAATAATTGAAATATGATTGTTTACGGAAGAAAGTAATAATTATAATAATGATAAAATTAAGTAATAAATGATGATGTCAATAGAATGATGAATACTGTCTCAAATTTATTAAAATGGAAATAAGGTGTGCTACACCTGTTAACAGGAATTGTGCAAATTTTAAATTCCATATCTCAACCATGCAAATTTCCAAGGTTTTGCTACGCGAGGTACTAACCCGCGTGAGTTGTGTTGTGCAAATTGTTTTTTTTTTTTTTGCATAGGGCAATAATAATTTTGTAAACAACAAACATGAACTTGTAATTTTCTTTAAATACAAAAATCCAGGACATCCCAAGAGTGGAGCAAACTCAAGAATCCTGCCAACCTTCCCGGGTTAGCTCCACAGTCTTCATGTAGTTGTGTATTACTGCAAGAAGTCCTGCTGCCAAGAAGCGATGTGCCAGGAGGCGACGTGCCAAGCGACATGCCAAGCGACGTGCCAAGAAGCGATGTGCTAAGCGACGTGGTAAGAAGCGACGTGCCAGGAAGCGACGTGTCAAGAAGCGACGTGCTGAGAAGCGACTTGCCAAGCGGCGTGCCAAAAGATGTGCCAGGAACGTGCCAAAAAACGACGTGCCAGGAAGCGCTGCTGACAGGGAGACCATTACTAAGGCCTGCTGCATATGAGATTTGTGCCCACATGAAATGTTATTGACCAAAAACGAGTGTTTACAGTATTTAATGATAAACGTTGGACCATGGATGAAATTATGATTGTTGTTAAACTTAGAGCTATGTACTAGATTAAGGCATCAGAGGAAGCGATTGATATTATTGATTCTCTATGGTGGTGTGACTCAATTGCTTGTGCTTGTGGCTCAGTGGGAAAAACAAAAAGGATCTGCACCGGATGGTCACCTCCAGAGACAGATTACTTGAAATTTAATGTTGATGGTTCGACTCGTGATAAACCGGGACCAGCTGGGTGTGGGGCAGTGCTATGTATTCATTGTGGTAATATTATTCCCCTGTTTTCAGGACCATTAGGTATTATGGAATCGAATGAGGCTGAGCTGGAAGCAATCAAGATCGCTCTTGAAGTGTTCGCTGAATCACAATGGAAGAAAATATGGGATTGATTGTCGAATCTGACTCGAAGATTGCAGTATCCTGGAGTTATAAGGAGGAGTGTAGACCTTGGAAACTATGGGACCTGTGTTCACAAATTGATTCCCTCAAGCCGAAGATTGGTAATATTAAATTTTGCAGCATTTTTCGCGAAGTTAATGAGATAGCAGATTCTTTGGCAAAAACTGGAACTTTCAAGTCTGATATGCTTATTGCATTGTGGGCATACTGGATTTTTTTTGTTTTTGTTTTTACTATGCGGATATTGTATTTCTAGGGCTCTTTTGTTTTTGGGAATGGTACGGAGTGGGCATTTTGATGCTTGTATCGGCTGTATGATTTGCATCTATGCTTCATTAATCAAATTTCCTGATTTAGCAACAACAACAAAATAATGCAAATAATTATCAATATGTATCAAATTTTAGCATTGCTAACTAAAAGGATAGGATTCGAGGTTAAGACTTCGACATTGGTGGTGCCAATGGTTGTATATTTGTAATTGATGTTCTTTTCTTGCTAAAATTTGTTGCCTTCCTTGTATTGTTCTAATATTGGTATGAAACAAACTTTAGAGTAGGGAAAAAAAAAAAGACATTGGTTTATGGAAGATGATGCACCCAAAAGAGTGTATCTTTATTAAATCTTGCAATTAATATGATCAATTATAAGAAAGTAGCATGCAATGGTCGAATCCACAAAGATTGATTTTTAGTTTATAAGTTACTAATTTAAAACTTAAATTCAAGAACAATAAAAGAAAAGAAGATTTTGAAATAATTAAAAGTAAAGAAAACAAGATAAGTAAAAAGCAAATAAATAAGATGAAATCAAATATATAAGAGAAGTATGATTAAGATTTCATTTTCCACCACTAGACATCATTGAGAATCAATTTCAGATCTATCAACATCAATTAGCTATCAAAATTATCAACCGTAGATAACAATAAGCTCTGCTACCCCAATCTTTCCTTAGTTTGTCGTTAAATAGAATAAACTCTCTATTTAATCTCTAATTATCAAACAACCTAGACTAAGCTCTCTAAATTCAATTTGATAACAGCTTTATGATGAGAAAGATAGGTTGATCTAAGCAACAAACACGTAAGCTCGGATTGTTCAACTTATGTTATGTTCCACATTGTAATTCCCAAAAATCCAACATAATCATGAATTACAAATTGCCACTTATGAATAGAAAATCAAGACTCCTAAACTAGCATTAGATAATTATCAAGATCTATCTAGTTGGCCACCTAAACAAATCAAGACAAAATCATGAACAATTTTTATAGAAGAACACAATCAACTTTGATAGAAAACTAATGATAGATAAATCTCAAAATCAATTACACAACATGTCTAGGACTTTGAAATCACCCTTAACCAAAGAAGTTTAGCCTAACATAAGCATAGGTAATATATACATAAAACTAAAAAGAAAATAAAAGAATGGAGAAGAAGAAAAATAATAATAATGATGATCCCTTGAGTCTCCTCAAAAGATTATGATAGTTTATGGCTCAAAAGATGGTATTTATAGAGTTTTTTGACCTTGGAAACCCTTTCTTGGTGATAAAGGAAGCTAGGAGTCAAAATAAGGCAATTTTAGATTTTTTTGGTTTTTTTGCGGTTTTACGGATTTGGAAACAGAAACTCGGCGCCGCGGCCGAGCGCCGCGGTGCCAACTTGCTGTCTTGTGTGATTTTTGCTCTCTGACTTCAGTTTCGCGACTGATGCACTATCTCACACTTCGTCGGCTGATTTGGATGACCATCCGTTGTCTGATTTAGGCGTGTAAACTATCGTTGGAAATGTATTCAAGTCAGCTTCAAAAGTCAAAAGGAAGTTTCTTCAATAATGTCTTTAACATAATCATTTCCTTGCAACAAGCTCCGGAGGTCAGATATGTCTGATCATCTAGCACTAAGAATTTGATCTTTTTGACTCTCAAGTCTTCTTCGATCTTATGATTGTGAATTTATAAGCTCTTTAACATCATATTTGACATATTTTGACTTCATTGTCCTTATTGTACTTAAAATTCAAAAACATAATATAAGTAAACAAGATAAAGATCGAAAACATAACAAAAACTAAAGGTAGAAAGGTATAAAATGTATATTTTATGAGCTTATCAGAAGATGAAGATTTAGGTTTAAAATTTAATGCTAAATAAATAAAGGTTGGCAAAAAAAAAAATTATGAAGGTTTTTATTCGTAGTGATGAAGATGATGGTCAATGGGAAGCTTAAAGTGTTGATTAAAAGGAAATTGTAGGTGTAATTGCAAATTATGTTTTATTAATATTAGAGCCAGTAAAATAGTCTCGAATCAAAAAATTCGTTCGAATTCAATATTTGATTTAATTTAATTTGATAAAAAAAAAAATCAGCAATCCAAATTATGTGCAATCCAATCCAAAAACAAATCGAACACAAATGAGTTCGAATTCGAAACAATTCAAACTAACGACCATAAAAAAAATTAAAAATGACATGAAATTAAATTAATTTAATATAATTTTAAATTTTAACAATTTAGATTTGAAAATGACTCCAATGCAATAACCTGAATCAAAATAACTCAAATGTCAAATAAAAAATACTCGAACTTGAAATAATTTAAATCCAAAATAATTTGAATCTTCATCTAACTTCAATATGACGAATCCAAACCCGACCCTATCCCCCAAATTGCCATATCACAATGTTGCTTTAATTTTAAAAGAAAAGCAAAAACATTGAATTCCAGCATTTTCGTTTTAATTGTCAGTTGTTATTGAGCAAATTTGATGCCCGATGTTCTGGCAGCTGTATCAAGCATTTCTACATCCTAGAACGACAGCCATATTAGCCATCCGAATCATGGGCAAGGCAGGCAATGATCAAATGTATGAATTGAATGGGCATAATATAATTGAGATGCAGGGAAGTTGCATGACATAATATTTTTAATTTTAAGAGGGTTAAAAATTTATTACATTTTTTTATTTTTTAATTAATTTTTTTAATAATTTTAAAGGTTACACGTTATTTTATTAAATTTAAAATCTAAAAATTTTATTAACAGTGAGATAACTTTAAAAATAATTTCTGAGTCCAATTCCAAAGACCAAAGACTAAAGACCGAGCAAACAGCAAAAGGCTTTAGTCAAACTGGGTCGTGCTCCCTCAGCAGCAGTCGGCACGTATACGTTATACTTTTTATGCTTTCACAATCACCTGCAGCCGAGATCACCCGATAGGTTATGGTCTTGCTCCCAATCAGGTTCTTGATATCGGTATGTTCTGACACGTGGTCTGGTAATAACCCAACCAAAGCATGTGCTTTTGGTGGTGTGATGATAAATGATTGTATAAAATAATTATTTCACGTCAACATATATTTTTTTTATTCAAATCATATCATATAATTAAAATTTTAAAAAAAAAATCAATTATTTATTATCAAAATCATTAATAAATTGCTGAAATAAATATTTATTATTTAATTATTACATGTAATGTATAATAAATAATTGATTTTTTTCAAAAATCTGATTATGTGACATGATTACTCTACATCAGCATATATCCATTCAATTCAAATCATGTCAAATAATCAATTTTTTTTTTAAAAAGTCAACTATTTATTACCAGAATCATTAATGAATTGCTGAAATAAATATTTATTACTTAATTATTACATGTAATGTATAATAAATAGTTGATTTTTTTTAAAAAATTTTGAATATGTGACATAATTTGAAAGAAAGAGATATATGCTCACGTGGGGTAACCGTTTCATATAATTTTTTCTCATAAATTAATTATAACAAAACAGTAAAAAGGAATGAAGCGTAGTAACAAGGAGAAAAAATTATATGAAACGGTTACTTTACGTCAACATATATATTTTTCATTCAAATTATGTCACATAATCAGATTTAAAAAAAAATCAATTATTTATTATATATTACATGTAATAAATATTTATTTCAGTAATTTATTAATAATTTTAATAATAAATAATTAATTTTTTTTAAAATTTGATTATATGATATAATTTAAATAAAATAAATATATGTTAACATGGAATAATTATTTCGTACCGTCCTTTCTCTTATAAAGAAGAAAGCCTTCATTTTCTTGGGGCGAAATTAATTCTTTTGGACCATAATACCCCCTATCCAACTTTGAACGACTTCTTTACCAAAAATATCTATTTCACTTCAATGACCGCTTTACCCTCCTTATGAGTCTTATACTCCAATATCTCTCTATCTTTTGTAATATAATATAGTAAAAAAAGAAAAATCTTTTATTACACATGCATCAATTGGAATATCTCTTATATTTTCCTAATACTTATTTTTAAATATTTGTTTAAAGATTAGTTAAATTAATATTTATAAAAAAAATTATATTAAATTAAAAAGAAATAAAAGAACAATTACTCTAATAGTTATTTTCTAATGCCTGTTATTTAATGCATCATGTGTAAATATGGTCTCAATGAATAAATACTAATATCTACTACCTTTTCTTTTAAGCACATTAATATTAGCTTTTACGCCTGTCCTAACCAACATTGATGATTTTAGTTTATATATATATATATATATATATATATTCTCGAACTTTAGTTAAATTTAATCTCATTTACAAGCAATTTTAAAGACACGTTTTTTATATCAATTTCATGCATTTAAATTTTTATTATGATAAATTTTTATATACTTTTTTCGTCTCAAAGTGTATATTACTCTTTGATTTTTAAGGAGTTTAAGAAAAACGTTTTGCCTTCAGTGTGTTTAATATTAAAATTAACTTTTTGATAAAATTGATATAGCATGATTTTTAATGTCAAAAGGTTAAAAGCATGAAAATAATTTTGTAATATATAAAAATTAAGGGTTTTAGGTGTTCAAAAAAAATATGACAGTTTTGAGACATTTAAAAAATGAACAAAGAAAATGAGGCTGAAAGAATAATTATTAAAATTTTATTTATAGTTATAATTTTTATTAGATATAAAATTGTAATGATTTTAGCACTTTCTTGTATTACAATAAGTTTCTCCTTTGTTACCAACGAAAAGTTTTAATTCATTGGATAATTCATATGTTTGGACAATAAGTGATATTAATCTTTTAATTGTGCTATTCAAATTTGAATATAATAATAAATTTAAAATATAATGGTGTAATAATTAATACAAAACATAAAAAATAAAAATAAAAATCATCCCTTTCTTGTTTACATTATTTACACATCATTATTTTTCATTTTCGAATTTTGAGTCATTTAGGATAACCCATATATAAATTATTTTTGTAAGTTAGATCTGTTCACAAGTTGGATCCAAATTACTATTTATTTAATTAAAAAATTTGTTTAAATTTAATTATAAAAATAATTTTTAATATTTTAATAAATTTTAAATAATAAAAGAGATTTTTGAACCTTCTCCGACTTGTTTAATGAACACCTTTATCGAAGTTCATCTATTTACATTATTTATGTTTTTTAGCTTATAAGAAAAATCCTTTTTCTTTAATAGTTTCTTTGTATTTTTTTTAATGGATTATTATCCTATACATCAAAAGTAGAGTTTTTGAACTCTATAAACGGGATTAAAAAACTGTTACATGTCCTTAAATTATATTTAAAAAATTAAAAAATAAATAAATAATACATGTGATAATTTTTTAACTCCGCTTATGAAATTAAAAAATTTCACCGTCGGTATATAGGATAATTATCCTTTTTAATTAAGGATGTCAAGAGGACGGGTTTTGGGACAACAAACCAATGAGTGCATTATTTGTTTCGTGACCCTTGCTATCTCGCCCTCGAAATAATTTTCTAATTTTTTTTTAACTATTCATGAATTTGGTTGGATTAAATTTGAATATTTGTTCAAAGCTCCGTCAGAATGATTGGGCTCGAAAGTTTTATTTTATTATTTAAAATATATTAAAAATATTTTTATATTAATATTATAATTAAATTTAAATAAAAATATATTTTTATTAATTAAATAATAATTCGAGATGAACCGGATCGAACCTAAAATATCATGTCTCAAGTCCAATCCGATTTGAATCGAATGAATAATTCGATCTTGAATAGATCTACTGGCTCCCATAGGATTTTTGTTCATTGCCAATTTCTTTTATTTTTTAAAAAAATGTATTTAAGTATTCAATTTAAAATAGATTTTTTTTTTCTGGCTTAAGAATAATGAACATTAAATAATTAAAATTATGACAATTAGAAATAAAATAAAAATTCAAGGTTTGACTTGAGAAATTAGATAAAGTGGATTAAAATTAAAATAAAAGAAAGGAGTTGATGATGAGACCTTAAAAGAGAGAGAGAAATAGATATTAGATTCTTATTATTTTGAATTTATCAAATTATAACTATTTTATTTCTATGTTAAATATTTTTAAGATGACATTTCTATCATTGTATTTATAAATTATATAATATTTTTATATAATATATAAAAGGATTGAACACTTTTTAAAATTAGTTAAAATAGTATTAACTGTAATATTTTTAGATTGAATGTGTAATTGACAATTAATGTTATGAATTCTAATGTTAGAAAATGTTATTAGGATATTAATTAACAAAATCTTTTATAAATATATACTTATTTAATGCCATCGTGTATTTCTTTTTTTAACTTTCATGAAGTTTTAAAAAAAAATTAATGTATTTTATATAAAATTTATATTCCATTATTTTTATTGTTAAAAAGTAAAAATAAGATTATAAAAAAAAAATTAAAATATAAAAATGACATAATTTTTAAATATTATTTTAAATTGAAATTATTTTTTTATAAACAATTTATTAAACGAATTTTAAACGATTCATAAACGAATTTGTTCGTGAACATAAATAAATTGAACATATATTATTCGTGTTCAATTTATTTAATAAATAAATCTTAAAATTATATTAATAATTATTTTTTAACTTAATAAACTAATATTAATGAATTAAAATCGAATTATTCATGAATTATTCGTCAAAACGCTATGTTTATTTACATCTTGACCGGTGATCCGAAAAGCATTTCCTCGGCGATTAAATCACCGCCCAAATCTACTCGCACTGGTGTATTTGTTTCAGTCTTTCTCTCATCTCTCTTGATGGGACCCACAAACCTTAGCTTAGCGAATCCGACACAAAGCTCGTTTCTTTTCTTCTTTTTTTCCGCTCCGAGGATCTGTGGGTCCCACTTCTCCAAAATCCAACGGTTCATCCAGATGGCACCATCTATCGTCGCCGTTTGACGGCGACGATTTGTCCCGTTTTATTTATTTTTTTTTCCTCCGTAAAAAAAACAAGAAACTGAAATAAAATAATTAATATAGATATTTCGCGCCCTGTTCTAACTGAACATCTCAAAAGACAATTATACCCCTCTATCAACTATCTCGCGAGCCATGTGAGTATGTGACCATGATTAAGGGGTATTTTCGTCATTCAAAAGAAACATTTGTAGAAGAAAGCTTTTATATTGGGTCCCACTCCCATCGTAGATTCAAATCCACTGGTTCAGACCTCATCACCGCCTCTCAAGTTCGCGCGCTTAGACGGTGATGAAGATTTTTTATTTTTTTTAAACAGAAAATTTAAACAAATTTTTTTTTTTTTTATAGAAAATAAAAATAAAAAAGGAGTTTATATTGCCGTAACCTTCACGCTTATTTGTTTCTTTCTACTGAAAATTAAAAAGACATAAATACCCTCACTCTTTTGCACAGTTTCAATGTGGTCTTCAATTATGTTGGAAATATTATTTTCAGCTATGTTAATAATTGTTGTTTATACAATTTTAGTTTTTAATCTGTATGGAAAAAAATTAATTTTAATTTTTTATTACCATATTCTACATTTTTCTTGATTATTATATTACTTATACTTTCGTTTTTTACTTGCATAGTTAAAAGAATTAAATTTTGTCTGAATCTTATCTTTGAACTATTAAGTTTATGAAAGAAAAAAAGTCCTATCTGTAAATATCATGTGGCATTTTTTTTTCCCACCTATTTTAGTAGCATTACGAAGCATTTAGCTAATAGAGCTGGTCATATAAGAAAAACTATCATTACATCATTCAATATCCATATTAGTAAAATTAATGGAGTAAATCAAACACTGTTTATAATTGGATCGAAATATAAAATTTTAAAAAATACAGGTATCAATATTGTTAGAATTATTATAAAGGATTAAATCCATAATTTGATTATAATACGTGGATTAATAACAATTTGACCAATAACAAACCAAACCCATTGCGGTTAATAACTGATGAAACAGAGTAGTTGCACTTGCGGCTTATGTGGGCAATAATGTCTTTTCACTTCGCAGACGAAAAGAAAATTTATTATTGGTGCACCAGGACAGAACACAGAAGCTTACTTGAGATCCTTTCAAAATTTTACGATTTTCTGGTTTTCACATTAAAAAAAAAAAAAAAAAAAAAGAGATCCGAAATTTCCCCTTACATCACTAAAAAGAAAAAGAATTTTATTTAAAAAAAAAAAAATCAAATTGGAATATTTTCTAGGATTTCACTTTTTGATTCTTTATAAACTCTTTCTTAGTTTCCACAAGAAAAGAAAAAGAAGAGAAATTTCTCTCTGATTTCACTCTGTTGATCATCATCCTTTTATTGAAAATCAAACAAATTCTTTTTTAAGATCAGACAAAATTTGCTTTGATTTATGCCCAGAAATTAGTTTTTATTTTTATTTTTTTTTTGGTTTTTGATACTTTTGATCAAAACGTAAAATACGGTTTTACAAAATTCTGTGCCGCCACCACCGATGCTGGATAATCGGCAAGTTCAGAACAATGTTGTGTCGAATCGATCCGCTGATAACATTGAAGGTAGCACCGACTCTTTGTACGCTCTTTGTTACTTCAAATTATACAAAGATCTGATGCCACTTTATATTTTTCTCTGTTTGTTAATTTTTTTTGTGTGATAATTTTACATTGTGATCAAGGTTTTAAATTCTTGTGAAATCGGTAAATTTCTATTCAGTAAATGGAAAAAAAGAAGCAACTTTCTTTATTTTAAGTTGAAAAGTTTGTTTTTCTTTTAATTGGAGCATCTAAAAATTGTTTTTTTTGTTATTGTAAATTATGGTTGTAATAGATTTGGTTACAAAGTTTGTTATTTCAATTGTTAAATGTGATGGCTTATTTGGTGCTATCAAATTATAAATTTTTTCCTATTTGGGAGATTCTAATTTTGATTAATTGGGGATTTTTTTCCTATGTTTTCAGAAGCAATTTTGCGGTTGAAAATAAATGATAATAATCAAGAGATGGGTGTTTCTAAATCAGCCTCGTACCCTGATCGTCCTGGTGAACCGGATTGTTCTTATTATATAAGGACTGGATTATGTGGTTATGGAAGTAATTGTCGTTTCAATCATCCGGCTTATGATGGTCAGGTAATCAAGTTTTCGTTCTTCTTCTTTTGAAGTGAATGGCGTTTAGTGACTGTTCATTTCAAGATGTAAAACCAGTGGATTCAGATTCTTGCTTTTAAGATATTTATAAAGTTGCTATGCTGATGTAGTGGTTGAATATGTTGTTATTTGGTGCAGGGTGGCCAATATCGAGAAGAACTCCCTGAAAGAGTTGGACAGCCAGACTGTGGGGTATAAATACTTTCTCATTTAAGATCAGTGGTTGCTATAGTCCACAAAATTGCCTTTTCCGGAGATGTTTGTGTTGCCATTTATCTAAAATGCGGCTCGGTTATGGGAATAGATGTTATTTAATTAGAAACAAATTTATAGGAAATGAATATTGCATGGTCCATTATTCACTTGAACTATGAAATACATAGCAGACATGAGTCTAACTATATGTGCACGAATGTTAACATGATATGCCACGAAATTGAGTTTTCTGATTATGCTAGTCATCAGTTTGCTGTTGCACTTATTATTGATGGTGTAATGTATGTTGATGATACTGTTTCACCAGTGGACAGCGGGGACTATGATCTTAATCTCACCAGTGTGCTAATGTTTCCTTTTAACCTAGTGAAGTGATCATAACTCTTTTTTCTAAAGAAAACTGATGTTGATGTAGCTCAGGATCATGGTTGATATGGTCGATCTAGTGCTTAACTGTTTCACATTATGTCGATGCTGTCTCTTTTTTTGTTTTTGATCAGAAGGTATTTCTTGTGGAAAGCTTTTTAAATTTAGAAAATCTTTAACCTCCTTTGCAGTACTTTTTAAAGACAGGAACTTGCAAATATGGATCCACATGTAAATATCATCATCCAAAGGACAGGAATGGAGCTGGACCTGTTACATTTAACATTCTTGGTCTCCCTATGCGTCAGGTGCTTTCTTTTTCTCTTCTTTGATGTGCTTGCTTGACCTTGTGTTGTCTCATGCTGGCTCTGTATTTATCAGGATGAAAAATCATGTCCTTATTTCTTGCGGACTGGATCATGCAAGTTTGGAGTTGCATGCAAGTTCCATCATCCCCAGCCTGCATCATCTGGGGCTGGCTTACCTGTAAATGGACCTATGGGATCATCGATTTTGCCACCGACAGGTGTGCCATATGCTGGTGGATTACCCACATGGTCATTACCTAGGGCACCATATCTCTCTGGCCCGCGTTTACAAACCCAAAGCTACATGCCTGTTGTTGTTTCTCCTTCTCAAAACATAATTCCTGCACATGGTTGGAGCACCTACATGGTAAGTGAATACTTCTTACGTTGAGTAATGTCTATCTGAACTTCTGGCTCCAATATAATGTGGTCAATAAAATCTATCTCTGCAAGGTGCAGTCCTTCCAGGTTGTTTTTTTTTTTTTTTTTGACAGTGTAAAATGCAAAGTATATTGGACTAATTTCTAAAATTGTGAAATTTAAAGATTTCACTTGTCCAAAAGCAAGCTCCATAAAGTTCTCTGCAAGCGTAAACATTGTTTTGATCTCCTTGACTTTTGATTCACTGTACCTTCAGATTGCTAAATTGAATGTTGCGTTTTCAATCACTGGATATGAGAATAATGTGATAAGAGCAGAACCTTGAAGTGATGTGGTCTTGATTATTAAAAAGAAGTTTATTAACTTTCTTTTTTTTGTTGTTGTTTATTATGAACTTTCTTTTACCAGATGCAACTAAGACCTGAAGGGTCGGTCTCGATGATTTTCTGCATGTACTGCATGTTTGTTTAGAAAGACTCATGATATGCATTTTCTTCTTATCTGTTGACAACATTTTATCATTTTTTTTTTCCTTAAAGACTTAAGATGTGCATTTTTATCAGTTGTTTGTTTTTAGCTTTGTAATTGGCTAATAGCTGAAATTTCTATGTTCATGATCTTGCTACATCCTTAATACATATCTGTGACATTTGACAATGTCCTTGTCAATTGGTTATGAATGGTTAGTTCAATGACTAGTTCTCACTGGAAGTGACTGTCATTGAGATGTTATGATAAAATTACCTGGTCTTGACTCCATTTCTTTTATACGAATTCACTTACTATTAGACACATATTTTTTTTTTGCATAATACAAGTTTAAGACACCTTAGATGTCTTCATCTTTGTTCAATTGTTGCCTCAGCAAACTGCTGAGGAAGTCTGAAAAGGCATGCTTTTTTTATGTTCGAAATGGAATGGTTTACTTTGTCTTCCTTTTTGCTCTTCTAGTAAACTAAAAATGATCAACTTTGTTGCTCATACAAGTGACTGTTGTCTAAAACAAACTTAATTGTGTCTTAATGTGTTACTATTTGTTTTACAAATTTGTATATCCATATATATATATATATATATATTTCACGTACATGTCATTCACCTGTTCTTTGTGGAGATTACTGAAGGTATATAGACGTAGTTCATGGTAGCTTATGTATACTTGCAGCAATTGTGTACTTGCCTGTTCAATATTGTATAATGTATTATTATAGGGTTTAAATTCTAAGGATGAACATAATAGAGCCAGTCAAGATTTGTCATGACTTTGAGTCTTTGAAGTGCTATGTAATTGATTACAACATTCTGATATCCTACATAGAGTAACCTATATGCTTTTTATTACCTCGACATATGTATCTGACAGTTTCCTGCAACTATAATGCCTTATACAACATGTTTATGCATTTTTAATTTTGTTTATAGGTTTTGATGGAAAAAATTGTTTATAAGTGGCTCTTGTCGATTGGAATTTCTTTTCTTATTCTATCTCATTTTCTTTTTTTCATTTCTAATTTAATTCTGATCAGGGAAATATGAGCCCTGTATCTTCTGCTGGTATTCTTGGATCCAATTTCGCTTACAACTCAATGAATCCCGCTGAGTCAGGTTCTAGTGGACAGATGCTTTTGTCATCAACATCTGCTTCAAATTTTCCTGAAAGACCTGATCAACCAGAATGTCGGTATTATATGAACACTGGCACTTGCAAATATGGATCTGATTGCAAGTACAATCATCCAAAGGAAAGGATTGCAAATTCAGCGGTAAATAGTATTGGCCCACTCGGGCTTCCTTCAAGACCTGTAAGTTTCCTGTCTATTTTTCACATGGTCAGGTATTTAACTAAATATCCGTTTGGGTGAATGAGTTTGGATCCAGGAATTCAGATGGCCATTTATAATAATTTCATCACTTATAATTAGTTTGCTTTTGATATATATATATATATATATATATATATATATATTTCTTTTTGCAAAATAATTACGTTATTATTTCTTGTTCTTCTATATGTAGGGGCAAGCTGTATGTTCTAGCTACACTATGTATGGGATCTGCAAATATGGGCCAACTTGCAGATTTGATCACCCTTATGCGGGATATCCTTATAATTATGCTCTAAGCATGCCGTTATCTATGTTTGATACGTCTCTCCTAACAAATCAAAGAATGTCACCAACAGCCCATTTGTCCGAAGCTCCTCCGCCATCAAAGCTTCCTGATTGGGCACGAAACACCGACTCTGTGAGCAAGAAACATCAGAATTTGGAGACTAAGAATTCAGATGATCCACCTGAACAGGCTGCTTCTCCACCACATTCTTTGCAGAGTTCTTCAAAAACCTCACATGATTAAACTGATTTAATCTGTCATTTTGTTATCTTTTTAACTTGTCCCGCTTGTTAATTTCGAAACCTTCCAAGGAGACATTCATGATATGTTACCTCCTGCACCCCTTTCACCTGTGATCCGGCACAGTGTTATAGGTTGTTTGAATATTTGCTATGAGCAAAATGCTGGGGGGCAGGAAGGCATTTTTTTTGTGGTGAATAATATGCAGGTGAAAAGTTGTAAGATCCTTTTTGTCCTTCTTGGAGCTGATCTTATACCCAGGATTATTGCTTCTATGTTAATAGAGGCACTAGAATGTTTTAGTTTGACCGTTATGGTTGTGAGTTATGTTATTCGGACTCGGCAGTTAGTGTTGGATACGAGTATGTGTCTGAAATGGGTATGCATAATTTTTTCTAAATTTTTTCATATATTTAGAGGATCGTACTTTTATATTCATGTCCGAATATGCTTCGGATACGGATATTAAAAAAAAAAAAATGAAGAGTTGGAGTACATAGGTTGTTAGTCTTACATAAGCAGTTGACAGCTGAGGTGCAATCGAAGCAGTAAAGCACTGTTTATGGTAGGATGGGTTTATGCATTCCCATGAGAGTGGGAGCTGGGTGAGGAAACAACCTCTTTATATAGCATGTGTCAGGCACTCTGTTTTCACCTGTTTTTTTTTTTTTTATTTTTTTTTTATTTTTTTTTTATGGGGTTTATGCATCCTCTGCTGCATCATTCTCATTCATAGGCATATTTCTCCAACTTTTTTTTTTTTTTTCCTTTCAACATTTGTAGGGCTGTAAATGAACCGAGCTTGAACGAACAAGCCTTTGTTCGTGTTCGTTTATTTATTTTTGAGCTTGTTCGTGTTCGTGTTCGTTAAGAATTTTCAAATTGTGTTCAAGCTCTGTTCGTTTAAAATTGAGTGTGTTCGTGTTCGTTCATTTAATATTCACGAACAAGTTCATTTAATGTTCACGAACAAGTTCGTGAACATTAAATGAACATGTTCATGAACATATGATTGAACATGTTCGCAAACAATAAAAAAAAATTGTTCATGAACAATAAATAAACAAACAAATATAAAACAAGTCAATTTTATATTATTATTAAATATAAAATAATAAAATACAAACATAATTAAATTAAATTCATTACTAAATTATTAAATTTAAGTTATTAAATAATATTAATTATATTATAAATAAAATACAAATAATAATATTAATTATATTATATTATAAACGAACAATAAACGAACATAAACGAACTTTAAACAAACTAATAAACGAGCTTGAAACGAACCATAAACGAGCTTGTTCGTGAACATAAACGAACCGGACACACATCTGTTTGAACTCGGTTCGTTTAATAAACGAACATTAAAATTATGTTCATAATCGTTTATTTAGCTTAATAAACGAACATAAACGAACAAAAATCGAACGGTTCACGAACAGTTCGTCGAACGCTCTGTTCGTTTACAGCCCTAAACATTTGCATTGCTATCTATAGATGACTTAGATGTAGACCAACACGATAGGAAAACACAGTACGGACAAGACATATTTGATAAACATGACATAACACGTTTAATACGACGTATTCGTATTTAAGATTTTGACACATTTAGTAATTTTTGTTGTGTTTATGTTTATATGATTGATATGAAAAAAAAAACATGAAACATGACTTGCATACACAAGTTGTAAGGTCTAGATGTTTGTTTAGAAAAAATCCACACTAGGAGCCTGGAATTCTCACTAAGGCATTTATATCTGCAAGATTGAGTGCAGATTTGAGAATGAATTAGGTTGATGAAGTCTTTGATTTATGCCCTAGTTATGGTACAGGTATATAAAAACAATTACAATCTTTTTATTTTTATATAAATTAATATTATGTATAAATATACTTTCAAACATATCTAAAAAATAATTTAAGTTTAGCTCAAATTGTAAAGATAGATTTTTTTTTTGGGTACAGTATAAATGATGATTTAAGCCAAAAAAAAAATTAAGTCCTAATATCCATCTAATTTATGGGAAAATGACAATAATGAGTTGAGACTTGAGAGTTACGGTTTATTTATTTATTTTTGGATAGAAAATCTAATGGTTTAGAATTGACAAAATAGCATAAATAAATCCATGACTCAGTTGATTTATGTAGTTATTCTTTTATGTAGTTATTCTTAAAAAAATGATATTCAAAAGTTTGAATTTCAACATTTGTAGTTTCTTTTCTATTCTCATATTACGACCTTTAAAAAAAATAAAAAAAAATTCACAGCTCAAATAATTCGGAAACAGAAATGGATGGCTTTAAAAAAAATAATTCAAAAGTCAGAATATTTCATTTTTGACCAAGTACTTGTAATTTGTAATGCTAGAAAATTCTTAAAAAAAAAAAAAAAAAAAAAAAAAGAAGCAAGTGCTGAAACCTTTTTCTCAGTTATTCGATTTCACCGAGTTTAGATAAAGGAACAAACACCAAAGATTTTGATGCGTGTTGAATTGTAATAGTTGTTATTCTGAAAATTCTGTTAGATGTTGGTTATAGTTGGCAGCAATTTAGTTAGCGACAACTTGCTATTATTTCTGTTTTTTTCGGTTATTTTTGAAGAAATCAGTACCTGAATGCTATATTGTTCCGATCTTTTTTTTTTTTTTAAAGTATTCGTATTCGATATGTGTTCTACGCATATCCGAACAAAGGTATGAAGATATAATCCTTCAAAAATTTTCAAATATATGAAAAAACATAGAAAGAAATAAACATACCCATTCGAACACATACCTATACTCGACATTCACAATTAAATTCGAGTAACATAACTGAATGTATAAGCATGCCAAAGACCCTACCACATGCATTTGCCTTGCCTTAACTAAAAGAATCAAGCCTTGGAAGTTGAAACCTTACGTAAAGAACTTAACCATATATTACAAGAAATCACCCTTATTACCTACACCAACGCAACTGCCAAGAACCATTACAGGAAACTAGTCTCTCTTGCCTAACCCCAACCCCATTGTAGTAAATACTACCAAGAAGCCACCTTAGCTTGACAAAAACACCAAGATCAGAACCAGTGCAGAATTTAATGAAAAGAGCACCAAAGGCCTTTGGCTTTTGGTGTGATGAGAATCAAATATGGGATTGGGGACAAATGTAAACAAAGGCAATAGTTTATTATTGAGTTGAATGATTATGAAGATGAAGGCACAAAAGATAACACTGAGATAGTAGAAGAAGATCGAGGAGGAAAATCCTTAAGTTTCAGTACATCACTACAAGAGAATGGACTTTTACCGACGGAAATTTATGTCGGTAAAAGACCGTATTCCGTCGATATTTACTGACGAAAATTTTTGTCGAAAATTTTGAAGTCGGTGATACTAAATCCGTCGGTAAAAGTATTATCAACGAAATATGTAACACCCTGTCCGGATAATCTACCTAAAATCCGGCAGAGTTTCCTTTCTATCTCAACTATAACCCTCCTACAAATAACACTCAATTTTATATCCTCAACCAGCAGTATTTTTCAATACTATTACCACATATATCCATGCATATTCAAAAATTATTCATGATCAATTTATTCTCAAATCAAACGTATTGATCTATTGTCTCATATCTTCAAATATATCCAGAAATAAACCTATCTCAGCAAGATTTATTAGATAAAAACATCAAAAGACCAAATCTTCTAGAAATTTAGATATGATGCCCACCACGTCAATATACTCTTGAAGCGGAGAGTAGAGGAAGGCAGCAATCCCGACACCTAAGTGTGTCCTGAAAATGAGAAATAAGAGGAGGTGAGATATATGAATATCTCAATGAGTAGACAACATTTGAAGCGTGTGAAAACCATAATGGAAATCTGTAAAGTATAATTGACATTTTCAAAATAAATAATAATAAAACCATAATGAGTAATTCAAAGACGTAGCAAGCTTTTCAAATGTATAACAATATTATAATATTAAATCAATGAATAAAATCCGTAAAGTAAATCAAGTTTCGTATAATTGGGCTCCAACTTTCTGTCATGCACAAGAATACATCCATGAAATAACCAAGCAATATCCATGTAGTCATACTAGTAGCCGGCCCCAAAGGCCAATACCACCATAGGACGCCCCAAAGGCATATGTGTCGCTATGATGTGCCCCCAAAAGACAAATATGACGGGATAGGGACTCTGGAGGTGGCTCCCACCACAAAGGCGTAGCACGCAGCTCCCAAACCCCAGTCTAATATCACGGAATGGGGACTCTGGAGGTGGCTCCCGCCACAAAGGCGTAGCACGCAGCTCCCGTATTCCGGTCTAATATCACGGAATAGGGACTCTGGAGGTGGCTCCCGTCACAAAGGCGTAGCACGCAGCTCCCGTATTCCGGTCAAGGAAATAATCTCATACATTAAGTCAGGTGGAGCCAAAACCATGTACGTCAAATTCTATGTAAAATCATATTTCATAAATCAACCAACTTACTCGATATAATATTTCTTGAAATAAAAATACTTTAATAACAAATCAATTCATATGATTAAATATCGTATATACCTTTAATACGTAAAATAAATATTACGCTAAAAAAAAATATATATAAATATATATAATTATATTTAAATAAATTTCAAATAACTATAGTTGTCGTCTACTCACTATCCTTGAGATGATCTTACTGTACACCTCGATCTGAAACTTCGGGATCCACAGGTGACGTCAGCTCTACGTGGCCTAGAGATTAACGATAATTAGTATCTATACATACTCAAAGCATTACACACTTATGAATGCAACTTAAATCTCATAATCTTCCCTCAAGGTCAATACTAATTTCTCGTACTCAAAACAACATATCCTTAATTTTTTAATATCATTTCCATAATCATTTTCTCCATAATTCAACTCCATATTCATGTCCTTATCAAATTCCTTTCTAGTACTCCATGCCTTAGAGATTTTCATAATCCATAACCATCAATAGTACTATATTTCTCTTAAGCAATAAATTCCTTAATATCAAGTTAGATTAGAAAATCATAACTTGAGTTTGGTAAGGAATTTTGAAGTGATTCCAATTGGTTTATTTCAACCAATATATCTAACTTATGAATAAAATAACTAACTTATACAACTAGAACAAAATTTTGATCAAATTTGATAAAACCCGAAACTATGCTGAAACAGGGGTCACACTGAACAGCCAACTTCACCGAATTTTATCTTTTTAACCGCTTATCGGTTTTGGGTGATTCAAAGACCAAAATTCTCGTATTGAAGTCTAGTTTCTAGGAAAAATATCAAAAAAATATAAACCCAACTGTGCCGAACCCAGAAAATCCGAACAGCAAGCATGCTCAGATTCCCCTGTTTTGCTTTTTCTTCCCATTTTCTTGTTCATGCTTTCAAATCCTTTTAATACATACCAAAAATGAGTAAAATTCATACTTAATAGATGGATTTCAGACCTTAACATGTTTATGGAGCAAAGATCTTAGCATGCTCATGTAGAATATCTAAAGAAAATGAAGAATTTATCAAGAAACTAACCTTGGATGTAATTGTTGTTGAGATTATGGTGGAATACTTGAAGAGAAATTTGAGAGAGAGGGAGGATGGGAGGCCGGCTGCCACTTGAAGAAGAGAAGCAGAATTCTAGTGTTTTCGGGAGAAAATTTAACATAAGAGATATTTTTCTTGTTTTTGGGATAATTGCATATTAGTCCCTCAACTTTTTATAAATAACCATTAAGCCCCTAAACTTTTTTAATATGTTCATTTTGATCCTTTCTTCTTTTATTTCCTTCACTTATAACTTCTTACAAATTTCCAAGTTTGTCCTTAAAATTTTTCGAGATTTGACTTTACATGATTATACGTAACCTCGGTTGTTACAAAATATTTCGTCTAAAAATAAAATACTAACGGAATTTTTTTTTTTTACCGACAGAATATTCTGTTGGTAGGGAAAATCCGGTCGGTAATGTTTTTACCGATAGAATATTCCGTCGGTAATATTACTATCAACGGAACAATCCGTCGATAAATGTATATTACCTACGGAACATTCCATTGGTAGTAATGAATTATCGATAGAATATTCCGTCGGTATTTTGTGATTTGGATAAAAAAATTATTAATAAAATTATATAAATTATACCAAAATATATTATTATTTGCCATGAAAAATAAAGTAAATTATCTAATATTATAAATAAACAAAATATTTGAATAAATTACAAAATTATTAAAAATATAATAATATTCAAATAATGAAGTCGAAAAAAAAAATTATTGGGTACTGCTATCTTTGGCATCACTGTCTACGTCGACACTGCCTCCGACATCACTGCCTCCAACAGCACTGACTCCAACACCACTACCTCTGATCCTGCCTAATCCAGCCGCCAGTTGTGATTGCAGCAAAGGTGCGAACATCGTATTCCATGTAGTCATGAAATCCTTAATTTTTGCCATTTGCGTAAAGAGTTGCGAAACATCGGACCTCAATGCATTCAGCCCGTCCTCGAGCTGAGCTGCTGGCGGCTGCTGTGCAGTACTATGACCACATGGAGTGTAGCTGGTTGCATCTGAACTTTGCTGACTGCCGACTGAAGGGAAATTATGCCGACTCTTCGATCTTGTTCCAAACCCATATGCTACCAATAGCATTAGACCAGGACTGAGGATGAAATTTGGATATGAAGACATATCGTCTCCATATTTTTGCTGCAACGAAGCAGTATAGTTTTTCTACAATCACAAATATTTGAATATAACAATTAATATGTGACACTGTAATGACACGTACATAAACAATTCAGTAATATAATCAATTAATGTAATATAAAATATATTGATTTAGTTAAATACTTACACTAACAGTTTTAGACTTGTTGTCTACGTGATCACCTTGACCCTTAGCATGTTTATGAGTTTTGTTAAACAGTTCCAAGAAAGTCATGTCGCGCTGCAACTTTTGTGACTATAGATTAATAGAAATTTTGAAAATAATGTTAATAAAAGAAAATATTCTAATATTTTATAGGATAAAACTTTTAAACAATAATTGCAAAGAAAATAAATCTTACCATCCTGTGACCTGTAACTAGAAAAGAAACTGATCCTCTAGTGTGCTTGGTAATGCTTCCATTCTTCTCCAAGTTCCTATTACCACTGGTCTTTTGGAACCTATTTTTCCAAGCGTCAGTACTCCAGATGATGTCAATAAGTTGATTCAAAATATCGACTGCTATCCAATCACACTTGTCACCCTTGCAATCTTCTATTCTCGTCGTCTAAAAGAAGGCCATGGCATGTTCCTCTCATAATTTAACATGTCTTTGAATTGTTCCTTGCATGTGGTCTCCCATAATTTTCTAACCAGTGGTGTATGCTCGGGAGACCATTGGCATTTTCCCTACAATGAGACATTACGAATTAATATATATACTATTAAACATAATTAAATTATAATATGACCCTTAACCAAATTGTACCTTAAATAAAGTCCACATAGAATGTTTCACGTCAGCAGGTATCTTTGTCCAAGTAGGCCACGGTCCATTGTAATGTTGTTTGATCAACGAGACAATGATCGATTTTACACAACTCTCCATGAAAGTCCTAAAATAAACGATACATGTCAGTCCACAATAATTAAATTAATCGGGAAGTCATAATTTTTTCACCTATGCACAAACTCTTTTTTGATCTTCCATGTTTAATGTGTAGGTTTGTAGGTTTTTCCATTGCTTTCCACCAATTCTAATTTCGACCGTCTACAAAGCAACGGTAAATCCATTCTAGCCTTTATATTGTCTTTTGTTTTGCCCTTGACATCCATAATTGTGTTGAACACGTTATCAAACACATTTTTCTCAATATGCATCACATCCAAATTATGTCGAATGAAATTGGTATGCCAATAAGGTAACTTCCAAAAAATACTCTTTTTCGTCCAATTATGAAATTCTCCGAATCCAATAAACTTCTGTTCACATAATTTACTCCCAAATGTGATATTCGGAATGCAATCTATCATTTTCACAATTGTCTCACCGGATAATCGCTCAATTGGAGAGTCATGCTCAACTCTTCGACAACATTTATATCTTTGTCTTCTAAAAAGATGATTTAAAGGCAAGAACTGTCGATGACAATAAAAAAATGGTTTCTTGCCATAATACAATCTGAAAGACTTAACTTCTTCCATACAATATGGACAAGCTAATCGTTCGTGTGTGCTCCATCCTAATAACATGCCGTAAGCAGGGAAGTCATTAATCGTCCATAATAATGCAGCTCTTAATACAAAATTTTCTTTCCTATGCCCATCATAAGTCGGAACACCATGATTCCACAATAATTTCAATTCATCTATCAATGGTCTAAGAAAAACATCAATATTTTGTCCTGAAATATTCAGACCCGGAATTACCATATTGAGAAGCAAATATGGTTGCTTCATATACATCCATGGTGGTAAATTATATACACAAAACATTACCGGCCAACAAGAGTACGGTTTCGCTCCATGAGTAAACGGACAAAACCCATCTACACACAAACCCAATCTGACATTTCAAGATTCCACTGCAAAAGACGGATGTGTACGATTGAAGTCTTGCCAAGTTTCACCATCAACAAGGTGAATCAACACTCCATCATCCCTTCGTTTATGCGTATGTCATGTCATATTCTCAGTTGTTACCATTGCCATATATAATATTTGAAGTCTCGGAATCAGTGGCAAATAACGAAGAATCTTATAAGGAATTTTCTTTGACTTCCTAACACTTGATTTGCTTGGTTTATATCGAGGATGGCCATATACGGAACAAAATTCTAAGTGGACCGACTCGTTACAAAACAACATGCAGTTCTTGTTGCATGCATGTATCTTGAGATAATGAAGTCCAAATTTGGCCATCTTTTTCTTCATTCGATAAAAATTATCAGGTAAATTATCATTTTCTGGCAACATCCCTTTTATCATAATCATCAAACGATTGAAACACGATTCGCTCATATTAAATTCGAACTTCACATTTAACAGTTGTGACACAACAGATAAAGTTGTGTGTTTTGTACATTCTGACCACAACGGTTCATCTGCTTCGTTCAACAAGGAATAAAAGTTTATTGAACTTAAATTCGGTTGATCATCTTGAACCATTGTCTCATCAACATTGTAATTACCACCTAAATTGAGATTCGAATTTAGAGCATCTATAACCATTCTGGCATAAGGACTATCTCTTTCAACATCACTTCTCGTCTCAACTTCATCATTGACTGACCTTGATGACTTTCACCATGTGCATCCAATTATTCTCATTAAACCCTCTAAAATACAAGTGTTTACGCACTACATCAATCTCTGCAAACCAATTATTCTGACACCTAACACAAGGGCATCTAATTCTACTGTTTTTTACGTACACGCTGTGAGCATATACAAAAACTAAGAATTTTTTAACTCCATTCAAATACTCATTACTAATATATTCATCTTTGTCCAACCTCCTATACATCCAAAATTTATCGTGCTTCATTGTCTAAGCCTAAGTAAGCTATCAACAATACAACAATACAACAACACAATAAACACAATGTCACAATAACACAATAATCACAATGACACGATAAACACAATACACATCAGCAAAATAATCACAATAAACACAATAATACAATAATTACAATGACACAATAAACACAATACACATCAGCAAAATAATAACAATAATCACAATAACACATTATACAATTTCATAACAAAACGCATTTTATAAAATTTCATAATAAACATTATTATACAATTCCATAATAAACATATTATACAATTTCACAATAACACATATTGTACAATTTGATAAATAAACTAATAAATAATTAACAATTGCACAAGTAAAACACATATTTATTTATAAATAAATATATATTTTTTTTATAAATTTGACAATAAATTTTTAACAAACACAATAACAATTAAAACACATATTAATTTATATATAATTTTTTTTTATAAATTACATAATAAATTTTACCAACAATAATAAATACATTTTAACATAATGTTTAAAAATAATTTTCGACAAAACACAATAACATTATTAATTACAGAAGTAAACAAATATATTTTTTATAAATATAATTAAAATTTTGAAAATTAAAAATTAAAAAAAAAATTACACCAAGAATTTGATGGAGATAGTGATTCCACAATTTTTCTGCACAAACAAAACAAATTTGTTAAATTTATTCCAACAAAAAAAAATGAATAAAAGAGATCCATTTGTAAAGAAAAGAGAAGAGATAAGAGAAGAGACATACCAGGTGCAGTGGTCGGACGGCGACGGCAGACGGCGACGACGAACGACAGGGGCAGAGCTGGGTTGGGTCTCGAGAGGCGCGTGGACGGGAGAGGAGAGAAAAAAGAGAAAAGGGAAAGAAGAAAGAAGAAGAAGTCTCGGGCATATTAATTATGCCCGAGACTTTTATCGACGGAATTTTCGTCATTACCGACGAAAATTCCGTCGGTAAAACTTTACGCGCTTTTCAAAATTGCGTCCGTCGGTAAAAACCTATTTTCAACGAAAATATGTTTTTTTTTTTTACCATTATTATTATTATTATTGTTTTTAATTTTTATTTTCTAATTATAAAAAATCGTGTTTTTTTTACCGATGGATTTTCTATCGGTAATAAACCTCTATCCGTCGGTAATACTTTTGCGGGAACCAATTAGATTCCCGCCAAAATATTATCGACGAAAATTATCGACGGAAACATTAAGTCGTAAATATTCCGTCGGTAATACAAAATTTTTGTCAGTAATGTTCCACAAATCCATGGGTAATAGTCAAAAGCATTACCGACAGAATTTCGTTGGTAATGTTCGACATTCCGTCAGTAATGTCGACTATTTTCGACGGAAAAATTTAGTCGAAAATAAGTCTGTCGCTAAATCTGCTTTCTCTTGTAGTGTATGCCATGAGTGGCATTGCAGCCAAAGGTTACTAAGACCATGAGAGCCATTGTATATGCCAAGAAAATACCACTTCATATACTAATTGACTTTGTTAGTACCCATAATTTTCTAGGCACTGAAGTAGCAAAGAAATTGGGGTGTAAAATCATGAATACTAGACCATTAAGGGTGGATGTGGCTGATGAAAATAGTTTGATTTGTGCAGCCATATGTAAAGATATATGTCATGGACTTTGCAAGGGCACTACATTTATGAAAAATATGCTTTTACTGCCATGGAGAGTTGTGATATGATTTTGGGAATACAGTGGTTAGAAACTCTAGGAGTGATCCAGTGGGACTTAAAAAATGTGAGAATGGAGTTCACCATAAATGGGACGAAGCATATGAGTAAGCTATTTCCCAAGTCATCTCATTGTTCGTTGATCCAACTGTGTCATTTGATTGTTAGTGAAGAATTTGCCTCCACATTTAGCTGACATCAATGTTGTTAGAAAGAATCCAGGAACTTTTAAAGAGGTATGCAGGATTGTTTGAAGAACTACGGTGTCTACCACAACAAGAAACATAATCATAGGATCACCCTTAAAGATAGAATCTCAACCATGAATGTTAGACTTTATAGACATTCATCCCTCCAAAAGGATATCATAAAAAAAAAACTCAGGAATTAATATTGTAAACTAACTGGGTTTATGCAGCACAAGAACAATCCTTTTTCTTGACCGATGAAATTTTACTTAAATGATATACATTGATTACATGAAACTTAATAAGGAAATTGTTAAAGGCAAGTACCGGATTCTAATGATTGAATGATTTACATTGATTACATGAAGCTTAATAAGGAAACTGTTAAAATACAAGTATCAAATTCCAATAATTGAAGGGTTATTGAATGGATTGTATGACTTTACATTGTTTTCTAAAGATTGATCTTAGATCAGGGTATCACGTTCACTAAATATTCATAAGACTGCTTTTAAAACACATGATAGCCAATATAAGTGTTTAGTCATACCTTTTGTAACTTAAAGGTTAATAATTTAGTTATTATTTTATTGTTTATTCTTTTCAAACAAAAAAAAATTAAAAATTAAATAAATTTGAATTAAATAAAATCTTTATAATAATAAAAAAGTTTAAATTATATTAGAATGATTTTAAAAAGATAGTTTTTAGGCATTCATTAAATAAATGTCACTTTATATATTTAAAAAAAAAAACTTTAATTAATATCTCTCTAATACTATATAAATTCTTTTTACCATTTTAACCCTAATTATCATAAACATTTTGTGTTAATTAATTAAATAAAACAGTAGAAGCCAATAGTGGTTTTTTTTTTTGGGTTAAAACACACAAACTTCCAGCGTTTTGTAAGTGAGATTATTTAATTTATTTAATTTTTTGTTTTTTCATCTAAAAATTTAATACATTTAATTATTTCTATCATTTGAGGTTAAGAGAAAAATTATTTTTAGTGATTGGTTTAAACAAATCAATATAGTTTAAAGGAGGAAGAAACATATAAATGGATGATTCTCTAGAAAAAAAAGTTATAATTCAAGGATAACACTTTATATATGTGGCTTTGATATTTCATTGGTGCTGATTTTGGTAAAAATTCATTGTGATTATCAAACGAAAATTAAAACAATTAACCAAATATGAAATAATTAAAGAAATATAAAAGGGAAAAACACAAAAAAAATAAAGAAAAGTAAGTTTTGACTTTTTTTTCTCATATATTAATTTTATTAACTAAGTTAAAAAAACTAATAAAAATTAATTAGGTATTAGTGAGTATATATAATATTATTTATGACTCTTTAAAAAATTTGAAATGACATGTTTTTAATGAATGTCTAAAAAATAACTTTTTAGTATCATCCTAATCTAACATTAATATAAAATTAACTATATAAATTATTTTCGTGTCGACACGTGTCCATTGCTCTGGTGGTGATTTTTTTTTTTAGGAAGGAAATAAAGAAAAAAAAAAAGGAAGGAAAGAAAGAAAGAAAGAAAGAAAGAAAGAAAGAAAAAAAAAGAGAAAAAAAAAAGAAAGAGGGAAGAAAGGAAAAAGAAAAGGAAAAAAAAATGAAAAAATTTGTGTTTGTATATTTTTTCGTATGTTTAAAATATTATAAATTTATATAATTTTTTACACATTAATGATTCATTTTATGTATATTTTGACATATTAATATAAAATAAACTACACAATTTGTCTTGGTGTCGACACGTGTCAACTGCTCTGGTGGTGACACTAGGGGTGTAAACGAGACACATGTGCTCGCAAGCTACTCGAGTTCGGCTCGAAAAAAACTCGAATTCGGCTCGATCATTATCGAGCCGAGCTCGAGTTCGAGCAGCTCGAGCTATCGGTCGAGCCAAATTCGAGTATCCTAATACCCGACTCGAGTAGCTCGCGAGCCTAATCGAGCTTTTATATTTTTAATATATATTTTTATTATTTTTAACTATAAATTTACTATTTTACCCTTAATATATACTTAAAAACCCTAAACCTAATTTTTCTCCTTCTCTCTCACATGTGCCGCCTACTCCTTCTCCCCCTCCCAATCCCAATCCCAACTCCCACCAGTTCCTCCTTCTCTCCCACTCCAAGTCCCAACTCCCACCTGCAGTCTCTCCCTTCTCTCCCTCTCTACAGTCAATCTTCATATCTCGCAAGCTGCAAAGTACCGTTCTTGACCAGCAGTGTCCCAGATTTGAGCCTTAACACTCTTGTGTTCAATAACAAGAGTTCTAGTCTGAAACTCAACTCCAATGGTAGCTTTGGAATCTAAACTAAACTCGTTTCTAGCAAATCGAGCAAGAATATGGGACTCACCCACAGCAGAGTCACCAATCAAAACTACCTTGAAAACATAGTCAATCTTCTAGCTTGGGTCTTTAACCCTCCTCCACTAGCCATTTTTTCTTGTTTTTCTCTTATAGTTCCCAGTTTTTCTGTCAACAGCTTTGTTTTTCCACTTGATTTTGTTTTAATTTGTTTCTCCCCTAAAATATAGCGAAGAGAAGCGAGAGAGTAGGGGGCGGGGGATTGGGCTATTGTCTTTTTCTGATTTGAAGAATATTTGTTGTTGTATAGGTTTTTTTTTTTTTTCCTACTACATGGCCAGAATCTTGTACCTTTTATAAAATTTTCCTTAGCTTCTTAATAAATATTTGGCTTAACAAAAAGAAATAGAGTAAATGGAAGCTGGTTTTTGATGAAAAACTTAATTATTTAAAAAAAAAAAGATTGATATATTATTGTTAGAGGAGCAGTTTAGTAGTACTTGTTAATTATGGAGAAGGTGCTTGGATTTTAATTATGTAGTGCTCCCCTGTTGTTAGGAATGCTTTTGGCATGTTCTCTATTGTTGTTTTCTTGTTGAGTGTTTGATGTCTTTCTGGGCTGCTTTGAGATCTTTTGGCATAGGCATGTTGTTCATGCTACATACATCAGTCTCTTATGTGAATGATGCTAACTTGATCTTTTGTCATAGGCATGTTGTTTTCTTGTTGAGTGTTTGATGTCTTGATTTTTAGTGATTTGTTCATTGTTTGATCATTATACTATTGAACAAATTTCATTATTTATTAAATTTAATTAATATAAAAATTTGTATATGTAAAAATTTAATTCGAGCTCGAACTCGAGTATGTAAATTGAGTAAACGAGCTTAATCGAGTCGAGCTCGAATAGTTCGATTTTATCTCGAGCCGAGCTCGAGCTTAGAAAATAGTATTCGGTCGAGCTCGAGCCGAGTTTCGAGCAGCGAATTTCGAATCGAGCTCGAGCTTGTCACTATTCGAGCTCGGCTCGGCTCGATTACAGCCCTAGGTGACACGTGCATTTTTTTTAGGAAGGAAAGAAAGAAAAGAAAAAAAAAGGAAAAAAAAAAAAGAAAAAGAGAAATAAAAGTAACAGAAATGAAGATGGAAGAAAGAAAAGAGAAAGGAAAGAGAAAAAAAGATAAGAAAATTTTGTTCTTATGTTCGTGTTTTTTTTTGTATGTTTAAAGTATTATAAATTTATATAAGTTTTTACACATTAATAATTCGTTTTATGTATATTTTGACACATTTATTATTCGTGTAGTGTTAATGTTATTTTTCCTATTATGTTTTAATTATTTTTTCGATGCTGTGTTCGTGTCGTGTCTCAATTCATTTTATATTTTGCATAGTTTATCATTCTGATTCAATTTAGAGAAAAAATTGTGTGTTCGTGTTATGTCTCAATTAAAAACATTTTACATAGTTTGTCATAGAGATTCAATTTTTTTTTTTTGTGTTCATGACGTGTTCATGTTATTTTTTTTGTGTATTCAAAGTATTATAAATTTATAAATTTTTACATGTTAATAATTTGTTTTATATAGATTTTGACACGTTCGTGTATTCATGTCGTGTTCATGTTTTTTTCGTGTCGTGTTCTAATTATTTTTCCATGTTGTGTTTGTGTCGTGTCTCAATTCATCTCATATTTTGTCCGTGTGCTTAAAGTATTATAAATTTATATAAATTTTTACACGTTAATAATTAGTTTTTATTTATATTTTGACACGTTCTTGTATTCCTGTCATGTTCATATTATTTTTCGTGTTGTGCTTTAATTATTTTCCTATGTTGTGTTCATGTCGTGTTTTAATTCATTTTATATTTTGCATAATTTGTCATTGTGATTCAACTTAAAGAAAAATTTGTGTGTTCGTGTCGTGTCTTAATTCATGACATATTTTGCATAGTTTATCATAGTGATTCAATTTTAATTTTTTTTTATGTATTCGAGACGTGTTCGTGTTATTTTTTAATGTGTTCAAAGTATTATAAATTTATAAAAAAATTTAGGCATTAATAATTCGTTTTATATAGATTTTGACACGTTCGTGTATTCGTGTCTTCTTCATGTTATTTTTTGTGTCGTCTTTTAATTATTTTCTTATGTTGTGTTTGTGTCGTGTCTCAATTCATTCCATATTTTACATAATTTATCATATTGATTCAATTTTAACTCTAAATTCATTTATTTAAAATATTAAAGCATAAAAAATATTTAAATAAATGATAATTATTTAATATAATTCAATTTTAAATTATTTTAAATTTTAATTTAATTAAAAAAATCCCCTAACAAAATGAAAAAAAATTCTAATATAAGTTAAACTCTAAAAAAACCTCCCAAATAAAAAGTGGAGTGGTGTACACGTGTCATTAATAGGCGTTAAAAGCACGGTAATTCCATTTTTCCATATTCCCGTCTAGACCTGCTCAAGGATCGGATTATTCGTTCAAGTTCGAAGATCAACTCATATTTTAGAGGGTTTGGACAAAAATATTAAATCCAAAATATGGGTTTGAGTAAAAAAATAAGGCCCATTTAAAAAATGGGTCGGAACTTGGCTCCAATAATCAAGGTCCGAGCTTGGTCGGGCCTATCCCGTTTTTCATTTATATAATATAATATATTATTTTTATATTTTATATATTATATAATTTATATCATATAAAAAATAAATATATATTTATAATGTAATCATTTAAAAATATGTTAAGTTATCTATCTTTAAAATTTAATAATAAAAAAAAATAAAATTATTAAAATTAAATAAAAAATATTTATTTAATTTTTTTTTAAAAATTTGAACGTATCTAAACGTAATTGGACTACCTAATTACAAATATAAACGAATTTAAACAAAATTTGAGATCCGTATAACTTAAACAAATATATATAATAGAGATACTATACTTAAATTCGATCAAAATCCAATCCAACCAATCCCAATCCATAAGCACCCAACAAATAAAGAATTTTCTCTGAATTTCATAAAAAAAAAAAAAATCTCTGAATCCGAAAAACGACAACGTGGCGAGCTGATGTGGTGGAATCTCATTGGCGAGCACACGTAGCTCTCTCTTTGACGAAGGGTTTTTCTAGTCTACAATCTACTCTCCAGAGGTTTCTGCTCCGAGAGAGATTCAGTCTGGGCGAGAGAGAAAATTAAAAAATTCCCTAGAAAGTGACGGAAGATAAGAAAAATGCGTAGATCACGATCACCATTGTCAATAGCTTTATCACTTCTCTTCACATTCTTCAGCATCTCTAACGCTCTTTATGGACCGTCGTCGCCAGTGGTTCAGCTCACTCCTTCTAATTTCAAGTCCAAGGTAAATCCTTTATCTTTCTCCATTTATTAAAAAAAAAGTCGAAGAAAAGAATCGAAAAGACGAAAGGAGGATCTGAATTTTTGTTCAGTTAAATGGAATGCATCGTTCGTTGGATTACAAGACTGAAGAAATTTAATACAATTAAAATGAGTTAATTCTTTAGAATTTTGTCATTTAATTATGATTTTATTACAAAAGTGCCTTTACTTTTTTTTGTTTTGTTTTTAAAGTATTAATTTTTCAAACTAAATTAAGTATTAGGTCATTCTCAAGCTTAGAGTAATGATTCAATATTTTAATTCCATTCAACATTCAAGTTTTCTACTTTTTTGCCTTTTTTGTTTGAATTTGAGCAATGATTTCAATTTTCGTTGCCTAAACACCTCTTCCTTGGATTTGGTTTTTGCTTATTTCTTTAGTCTCTCAAGAAGGGAAAGAGTCAAGCTTTTCGAGGAGAATACGTTATTGATTGAAAATTTTGAATTGTGACAGGTTCTGAATTCGAATGGAGTTGTTTTGGTTGAGTTCTTTGCGCCTTGGTGTGGTCATTGTCAAGCTTTAACACCTACATGGGAGAAGGCAGCCAATGTCTTGAAAGGAGTTGCTACTGTGGCAGCCCTTGATGCCGATGCTCACAAGTCCCTTGCTCAGGTTTGGGGAGTTTCGAATCTTTCAACCACACTTTTTCCTTAAATATTAGATGTAATCTAGGTTCTACTTTGTTGGTGTGCTTTTTGTTGTCCAACAAGCAGTAATAGTTTGCATAGATTTCCTTGTGCTGTCTAAACTTCGTTTTGCAGTTTCTTCCCTTAATTAGGGTTTCTTATTTCTTGCTGAAAACTATAAATATAGAAATGATATAAAATCCCAGGCTTTATCGCAATTTGGATGGGATTTTCTTTTTCACATAAGCATCTAGTATCTGATTGGAAATTCTTTTTATAGAGACTTTTTTTTTTTTTTTTCTGATTGCTACACAGGAATATGGGATTAGAGGATTTCCTACAATAAAGGTGTTTGTCCCTGGAAAGCCTCCAGTAGATTATCAGGGAGCTAGGGATGTCAAACCTATTGCAGAATTTGCCCTCCAGCAGGTTTGTTACAGTATGTTGATTGATTGAAGAATCACGATTTTATTGGATCATAAATACATTGTGTCTGGATGATGTTGTTGTCAATTTGAATCTGTTACTATTTTAAAATGATTCACTCCATCCTTTCTGGGTCATCATCTATCAAATAAGATGGGAGTGATTTTTGTAGTGATAATGATCTGCATTAGTGCATGGTTTCACTTTAAGACGAGAATTACTGACATTTGACAATATGTTGCTGAATGGGAAGGGTTAATAATATTTGAATTTCATGTGCTATGCAACTGCTACTATGTGTTTTTCCGTATGCATTTGCATTGGACATGTTGTGGATACTATACATTTTAATATAGTATCAGCTTACGTACAAGGAAAAACATATGGAAAATTGAACAATACCGTTCTCACTTCTCAGACACATACCCACATCCTACAGCTTGAATCTGATTCCAATCAACTTATGTCATATGGCAGCTTCTATAGTAGAATTTCTCATCGGTATTAATTTCATGATACCATACTACATAGGAAAGATATCTGTCCGAAAATGTCTCTCATGGCCCCATTTTCTCTATCAATTAGGCTGATCTTTCTGTCTCTTATGGATTAAGAATTTGATACTCTTTTTTAAAAATTTAAAAGTGAAGTTCATATGTATCACTTTTATACTACTATTAACATTCTTTGTAACACTTGAGTTGAATTATTGCTAACTATTATGAATTATACAGGTAAAGGCACTTTTGAAAGACCGTTTGGCTGGTAAAGCATCTGGAGGATCAAGTGAGAAATCTGAACCTAGTGCATCAGTAGAATTGAATTCCCGCAACTTTGATGAATTGGTGCTCAAAAGTAAAGAACTTTGGATTGTGGAGTTTTTTGCACCTTGGTAAGCATGCTTAATTATTAATCTAACACTCATAAAAGAATGGTGCTTCACTAGTATCACTGTAGATACACATGCATGCAAGTGTGAAATGTTGTTTATGTTTCTTGTGATGTGTAAAACATATTTTGATTCTGTGTTTGTTGTCAAGGCATTATATGCTTGCTTGCTTTATCAAAATAAAAATTCTAAAAGGAAAAGAAAAGACTTATTGACATGTAATTAGCAATTTCTGAGTTCAGCTCTATCTCTGCATATTTTAGCGTAAGCTAGTAAAGTTGCTTAAGAGTTAGAACAATATACTCTTTTAACAGAACCAAGGTTTTCTCAGAAATCTGAGCAAGCTAAAAGTCTAGCAGATACTGGGTGATTCTTATTCATGCAGATATTGAGGAACTTATTATGAAAAGAAATAAATCAAATCTTCAAAATTTCATGATATTTTTGTTGGTGTTATTTAAAAACTCTGAAAGATGTGAGTGTGTGTTTAGGAGAGAAAAAAGGGGGGGGGGGTTGGCATCTGCAGAATAAGTAGTTAAAGAATAAACGGTCAAAATAGCCATATATTTTAAACTAATTCCTGAATAATATGATATTTCAACCTTCTGTTTGGAAGATATTAGTTGTGTACTATTTTTCTCGAATGTACACATGAACTAGTGGTATTGAACTTACCTAAAGACAAATAGATAAAACAATTAATATATCCTATATGAAATCTGTACATATCTCTAAAGTTGTAAAATTAATTGCAGTAATTTGTATTTTGGTTTAGAAAATATATATACATAATGCAAAGGATATCATACTAATGATTAGAAAATATTAATAATTGATTGTAATATTTTTTACATAAAATGTTGCTCTAACCTATTCTATGCTTGCTAACATAGTCCTTTAAGTTTCTAGTTCTTATCTTCTGATTATGGTGATTAATACCATATTAATACTTCCTTAAAGGTGTGGACACTGCAAAAAACTTGCTCCTGAGTGGAAGAAGGCTGCTAATAACTTGAAGGGGAAGGTGAAGCTTGGTCATGTTGACTGTGATTCTGACAAGGTACTGTTTAAATATATTTTTACTTGGAAGAACTACAATTCACAACTTTGAAATTAGAAATTTGTGCAGTTGATTTTTTCCTTGTCTTGAGGTTTAGACTTGATATTGCAAGGTTATGACCATCTGTCATATGAGAATGTTGTCATACCCAGAAACCACTTTATGAATGCTTATCAGAACTAAATACTGCGGTTCTTCTCTATTTGGACATAGCTTTTCCACTCTCCATGAAACCTTTTTAGACTAGAAAAAGGATTGTTTCTTTTTTCTCTTTAGTGGAACTTCTGGATATATTTGTTTTAATGGGGTGTGGTTTGCAGTCTCTCATGAGCAGGTTCAATGTGCAAGGGTTCCCTACCATCTTAGTATTTGGTGCTGACAAAGACAGCCCAATTCCTTACGAGGGTGCTAGAACTGCCTCTGCAATTGAATCATTTGCTCTAGTGCAGCTTGAAACAAACGTTGGACCTGCTGAAGTGACGGAGCTGACTGGCCCAGTAAGTCTCACACTCTTCCTTCAACAATAGTTCATTCTTTTTGGAACTATTGAGTTGTTTACTGAGAAGTACAATCTATACAAATAGGATGTCATGGAGGAGAAATGTGGTTCCGCTGCCATATGCTTTGTTGCTTTCTTACCTGACATTTTAGACTCCAAGGCTGAAGGAAGGAACAAGTACCTGGAGATGTTATTGTCAGTTGCGGAGAAATTTAAAAGAAGTCCTTACAGGCAAGTACATGGAAGTTTGGCTGGGCTGCCATATGCTTTGTTGCTTTCTGTGTTGCTCCGACTCTTAATTTTTTTTTGAAGTACCCGTGTCCAACACCCATGTCCGACGCATATTCAGACATGGGTATGGGGATATGATCTCCAAGGACCCTCCAAATACATGGAAAAACTTAAAATAAATCAAACATACCCGTGTACGACACTCACACCCGAGTCCGAGTAACATAGGTTGATTTTTCTAATGACAAGTACATGTGGTTCAGCTGCCATATGCTTTGTTGCTTTTTCTAATGACAATTGCATCCGTGCAGCTATGTTTGGGCTGCTGCCGGTAAGCAACCAGATCTTGAGAAGCGTGTAGGTGTCGGTGGGTACGGTTATCCAGCTCTTGTAGCCTTGAATGTGAATAAAGGAGCATATGCTCCACTCAAAAGTGCATTTGAGCTTGAACATATCATGTAAGTATTTCTTTTCCTGCTTTGTTCTGAACATTATTACCACCTTTGTGAATGAACAAAATCTTGAAATAGCCAAAAAAAATTTGTCTTCTCAGGGAGTTTGTCAAGGAAGCAGGGCGTGGAGGCAAGGGAAATTTACCTTTGGAAGGCACTCCTGACATTGCAAAGACGGAAGCATGGAATGGTAAAGATGGAGAAATCATTGAAGAAGATGAGTTCTCCCTTGAAGAACTCATGGGAGAAGATACAGCAAGCAAGGATGAGTTGTGATAAATTGGAAATAAAAGAGAATTTTAGGCAAAAAGAAGATTTTGATGTTTCATGATTTGGTTTCACTAATTGAACGATATTTAAACGACGAGAGCTTGCTCAAGTCCATTATTATCTACTAAAACCCTTCCACGTCTTTCTTTTAGTTTCTTTTGTGGTGAAGAAAAGTTCTAAAGATGATTACTTGGTCATTTTTAGAAGATCGAATCGAATGGCTTAATAATAATAATAAAATAATGGTTTACTGCTGTTGATTATGCGAGAAAAGGGAAGGGATTGGATTTGTTAGATAAATCGTTGAAAATGGTTTACTGTTGTTTGATAATTGATTTTCAGAAATTATTTAATGAAAAAATTTCAATGAAAATATTAAAATGTTACTTAATGCATTTAACAATGTTGAGAAAATCAAGTCGGATTGGTTCAATCGAAAATTAAAAGTGTGTTCGATTTGGTGCATATCAAAGATTCGGTGATTTAGTGAATCAATAAAAAATTGATTTAACCGATTAGATTAAATTGATAAAAATTTAATTTTATGTTAATTTTATTATAATTATTTTTCAAAAAGTGATGAAATTATGATTGGATAAATTATTGTAAATGATATATTTTCTTCGTCAATAGTGTAACTACGAAGACCAAAAGGCAAGAATTCAATTAACTTTTTCTTTTGAGTTTCTAATCTATCCATAACTCTGATACAGGACAATGCTCTCGACAGTTAAAATGATAGTAGAGTGGGTTATGGGTCACCCACAACAATACAAAAAGCCCAGTTTGAGTGTCAGACCATTAGGGTCCAGTTATAGTTTACATATTACCGTTGCTATGCTTTACTGTTACTTTTTCTTTCTTTTACATTTACGTTATATTCTTGCTGAGGTGCTCACTGTGCATGAGCCGTGATTCTCGGAGGTTGAGGTATATATGGAATGAATGAAAAGTGAAAATGTATGAATGTTTTCCCTAACAAACTATCTCTCTCTTCTCCTTTCTCTATTTGTTTTTCCTCTCTTTCCTTCTCTGTGTTGCAGGGCCTTCTCCCCTGTTCTGGTATTTTCTTCTCTCATTATTCATCAAGAAGATCGCGCATCAAAGATATCAGAGCCAACGACTTGGCACTATGGCGGAAGGAACAACCACACGTCTGCAGAAAGAAATCAATCAACTCCAACAAGACCTTGCACAAAATCAGGTTGATGTTCAATAATTGAATAAGAAACTTGACGAGAAGTTTGAAGGTTTCAAGACAGAGTTAAAGTTGGAGCTTAAGAACTTTCTCGAGCTCATGACCCACAAAGGAATTCAAGGGAAGGTTTCCTCTCCTTCCGAATTATTTGGGCATGATTCGGGTAGAACCCGGAAGGAAGCCACTGGTCAATTATTGCCTCCAACTCAACCAGCTTATCTTGAGCAGGGCTGTCAACGATCCTTCAAATAGGAATGCCCCAAGTTCAGTGGTGACGATTTCAAAGGATGGCTGTTGAAACTTGAGCAGTACTTTGTTGCCGAGAAAATTTTTGAGACCAACAAGGTTAGAGTGGTGATGTTGAATCTAGAAGGGAAGGCATTACAGTGGCATCAGTATTATGCTAAGGCCCAGGGTGGACTCGACAACCTTGTTTGGGCAGGATATCTGGCAGAGATGAGGGCTCGATTTGCTCCTGGTGAGTATGATGACCCAATGGCTGAGTTAGTTAATTTGAAGCATACTGGAACTGTTGATCATTACCATGATGAATTTTTGAGCATCCTTAATTTACTGCAATTGCCTGATTCTTATGCCTTAAGTGTTTTCACTAGTAACCTTAAGCATGAGATAGCCCAAACCCTTCGATTGTTTCACCCTAAATCCATGAATGAAGCCTTACACTTAGCCAAACATATTGAATCAATCCTTTACACTCCTGTGAATAAATTCTTCAATCCTACCCTTTATCAAACAATACCTTTTTCAAATCCTTCTCCACAGACCAACCTGAAACCAACCAATTTACCTCCATTGCTACCTACCCCAAAAGCCCCACCTAACCCGAGCCTTGCTGGTTCTAATTCCACAAGACCCTAGCCAAACACTCAGCCCCGAAACTCATTGCTGTCTACTAATAGATCAGCCTCAAAAACACTTACCAGTGCAGAGATGGAGGACAGAAAAAGACGAGGGTTATGTTACTGGTGTGGCTCTAAATACACTTATGGCCACAGATGTATGAAGTCTTAGCTCTACCAACTATTGACTGATTTAGCTGAGGAAGAACCTGAGCAGGAAATTTTCTCGGATTACGTGGACAATCCCGAAGTATTGGCTGGTGAAAATGAGGTGACTGAGCAACCGGTTCTGTCTTTACAAGCCATGCTGGGAACGACTGGATTTCAGACCATGAGGATACATGGACTGATTGGTAAGTGCTCTATTAGTGTTCTAGTGGACTCAGGAAGCACTCATAATTTCATAGATGGCTCTGTGATTAGGAGATTGAGATTGTTGGCGAAGCCTAATCGCAAGCTGAATGTCACGATTACTGATGGTGGAATTCTATATACTTCTGGAGTCTGTCCTGATGTATGTTGGTCATCACAGGGTGTCGAATTCACAACGGATTTCATGGTTTTGTCTCTAACTGTTTGTGAGATGGTCTTAGGGGTGCAGTGCTTAGTCACTTTGGGTCCTATATTATAGGATTTCACTGCCCTGTCAATGCAATTCCAAGTAGGATCGAATTGGTGCACACTTCGAGGGGTGCAGCCTAGCTCAGCGTACATGCTGTCTAAAAAAATGCCACTAAATTGTTGCTGTCCTTGATGACTGGTGCAGATAATCAACCTTGTGCTTACCTATTAACTTCAGGTAACCAATCCTTACTGTCAGAAGGTAATGGGATTGTTATACAGGATACTCATGAATTAGAGGTAGTGAATCTGTTGTTGCAAGAGTTTGCCCACTTGTTTGCTTCACCTCAGGGTCTTCCTTCTTTTCGTACTCAGGACCATCGAATTCCATTGAAGGATGAATCTCAAGCTATTAGAATCAGACCATATCGACACCCCGCTGCTCAGAAGAATGAGATTGAAAAGCTGGTCAATGAGATGTTAGTAGCTGGCATCATCAGAGATAGTATGAGCTCCTTTGCTTCTCCCATTGTAATGGTCAAAAAAAAGGATGAGACATGGAGACTTTGTGTTGATTATCGCCAGCTTAATCAACTTACCATTAAAGATAAGTTCCCAATTCCCTTGATCGATGAACTGCTTGATGAGTTGGCAAATGCAGTATACTTTTCGAAGCTTGATTTGAGGTCTGGTTATCACCAGATCCAGATGTTTGAGGGGGATGTCCACAAAACAGCTTTTAGGACCCATGAGAGGCATTACGAGTTCTTAGTGATGCCTTTCGGCCTCACCAATGCCCCATCCACCTTCCAAAGCTTAATGAACTCCTTGTTCAAGCCCTTCATTCGAAGATTTGTGCTCGTCTTCTTTGATGATATACTTATCTACTCAAGTTCATTGGAGACTCACTTGTCACACTTGCGAAGGGTCTTTGAAGTGTTACAAACTCACCAGCTATATGTTAAAAAGAGCAAATGTGCCTTTGCTGTTCAGGAGATAGACTATTTGGGTCATATCATCAGTGTTAATGGTATAACCATGGATGCTAACAAAATTCAATGTATGCTTAGCTGGCCCGTACCTCACACACTCAAGCAACTCATAGGATTCTTAGGTCTCACTGGGTACTATAGGAGGTTCATAAAGGGGTATGGTTTGATTGCTAAACCACTGACTAATCTATTGAAAAAAGAGGCTTGGGAGTGGACTGATGCAACTACAAGGGCCTTTGATAACCTCAAAACAGCAATGACTACAGCTCCTGTTCTTGCCTTGCCTGATTTTTCCTCTGAGTTTACCGTGGAGACAGATGCTTCTGGTGTTGACGTGGGGGCAATACTTACACAGAAAGGGAGACCAGTAGCCTATTACAGTAAGGCACTAGCTCCTAAACATCAAGTCATTTCCATTTATGACAAGGAGATGTTGGCGGTTTTATTGGCAGTAAAGAAGTGGAGTTCCAATCTAATTGGCAGGCATTTCATAATAAAAACAGACCATCAAAGCCTCAAGTTCTTGCTTAACCAACAGGTTGTGACCCCAGCACAACAACTTTAGGTTACAAAAATGATGGGTTATGATTATGCCATCTGCTATAGGAAAGGATTCACTAACATAGTGGCTGACGTGTTGAGCAGGATGCCTGCATTGCACAACTCTCATTTGATGGCTATTTCTTCCACGAACACTGATCTTTTGCAGAGGATTCGAGATTCATGGATTGCAGATACACATCTTCAGAAGCTGATAGGTACACTGACTCATAAACCAGATCACCCTTCTAAGTATTTTGTGGTTGGGGGAGTTCTTAGGAGGAATGGCAAACTGGTTGTGGGGAATCACTTGGGACTGCGAGATTCCATCATTGACTATTTTCATGCTGGCCCTGTTGGTGGACATTTAGGGGTACAACCTACACTTCACAGACTCACATCCACACTTTATTGGAAGGGGCTGAGAAAAGATGTTAAACAGAGAATTCGAGAATGCTCAGTTTGTCAGAAACAGAAGTACGATACTACTGCTAGTCCAGGGTTGCTGCAACCTCTACCCGTTCCCAACAAGATTTGGACTGATATTAGTATGGATTTTATAGACGGCTTGCCTAAGTCTGGGTGGTATGATACCATTTTGGTGATTGTTGACAGATTATCCAAGTATGCACACTTTATAGCCCTATCCCATCCATTCACAGCTTTGACTATAGCACAACTTTTCCTGGATCAAGTGTTTAAATTGCATGGTATGCCCCAAAGCATAGTTTTCGATCGAGACAAAGTATTTGTGAGCCAATTCTAGCAGGAACTTTTTAAAAGGTTTGGTACTGCCTTGAAACTATCCACTTCTTATCACCCTCAGACCGACGGACAATTAGAAGTGGTCAATTGGGGTCTTGACTACTTGAGATGTATGTCAAGAGAGAAGCCAAAGGAATGGGTTAAGTGGTTGCCGTTAGCTAAGTACTGGTACAATACTTCCTACCATTCCTCGATTCATAGTTCTCCTTTTGAGGTTGTCTATGGCCAGCCCCCACCTGTGCATCTACCCTATTTACCAGGTGAATCCTTGGTGGCTACAGTGGATAGGAGTCTCCAAGCTCGGGAAGCTGCTCTTCGAATGCTCAAATTCTATTTGTCTCGGGCCCATAATAGAATGAAGTCCATGGCTGACAAAAAGAGGTCAGAAAGATCATTCTCTGTTGGTGACTGGGTCTACCTGAAGTTACAGCCTTATCGTCAGCAATCAGTGGCAACCAGGGCTAACATGAAGCTGTCACCTAAGTACTTTGGGCCCTTCCTTGTTTTAGCCAAGGTTGGAGCAATGGCTTACACCTTCCAGCTGCCTGAGGGTTCACGTGTGCATCCTACTTTTCATGTGTCCTAATTGAAGAAACACATTGGTTCACTCTCTTCACAAGAACAGTTGCCTATTATTTCTATTGAGGGGACAATTGCTAAAGAACCAGTTCAGATCTTGGAACGCAGGATGGTAAAAAGGGGAAATCGAGCAGTGACAGAGGTCTTAGTTCAATGGTCCAACACTTTTCCGAAAGATGTTTCTTGGGAATTGTTGCATCATCTTCTTCAGCAGTACCCTTCATTCAATCATTGAGGACGAGGATTGTCTTCACTAAGGGGGTATTGATACAGGACAATGCTCTCGATAATTAAAATGATAGTAGAGTGGGTTATGGGTCACCCACAGCAATACCGAAAACCCAGTTTGAGTGTCAGCCCATTAGGGTCCAGTTATAGTTTACATATTACCGTTGCTATGCTTTACTATTACTTTTTCTTTCTTTTACATTTCTGTTATATTTCGGAGGTTGAGATATATATGGAATGAATGAAAAGTGAAAACGTATGAATGTTTTCCCTAACAAACTATCTCTCTCTTCTCCTTTCTCTATCTGTTTTTCCTTTCTTTCCTTCTCTGTGTTGCAGGGTCTTCTCCCTTGTTTTGGTATTTTTTTCTCTCATTCATCATTCATCAAGAAGATCGCGCATCAAACTCTCAATCATCTATATAAGTAAATTGAAGAAGCGATCAAAGTTTTCTCCGAAATGACCCAAAAAAAACACCGTAACATACAATTTCATGATATCGGCCTTTAGTAAAAACGGCAAAACCAATGATGCACGTCAACCGTTCGACAAATTGCCTCATAGAAACCTAGTTTCTTGAAACACAATGATTGCCGGGTTACGATTGGAGGGTGTGGTAAGAAAGGAAGGGTTGTTGAAGCTAAGAGATTGTTTGACGAAATGCTAGGTTAGGAATGTTGTTTCATGGAATTTGATGTTATCTTGTTATACCCAAAATGGGAAATTGCGTTTTTGGGAGGGATTTTTTTTTTTTTTTTTTTGTTGCGGGAATGGCAATAAGGGATGTTGTTTCATGGAATTCTGATGGTTGATGGGTTTGCATATCAACAGGATCCCAACCTGTTTAGCAATTTTAATCAACAATCATAATATAATACACTAAATAAATAAAAAAGTTGGAAACTAATTAAATTTCAATGGAACACAAAATTAAATTCTTCTTAAAACTTGTGGTAGTTGCAGAAAAGAAAGCTTTTAACATTTAAGGGGGAGGGAAGGACAGCTGCCTGACTCTATTGCCCCCATTATAAATCCAGTCTCTCCAAGTAAGCTACGGAAAGATAGGCGATTGCTAACTGTTTTGGTTGCTTTTCTTCTCTTCATTGGCCGTTTTGCTTTCTTCTCCCTTTCTGTTATCCTTTCCTTTTAGGAAGAGCAAGGTTCAAAATAAACTTGATAATTTTAGACACGATACAAAAACACACCACCTTCAATACACATATTGTATTCGTATTTATAATTAATATATTTAATAATTTATGTTGTGTTTACATTTACACAACTGACACAAAAAAAAAAAAATATGAAACACGAAACGAATACACGAATTACCCAATCTAGTGGAAGGTCACAAAGTCTAAGGAAACTGTAACTTCTACAAACTGACATTTTCTATCCGCCATAGGCATTCTTTTCTCAGTGCCGAGTCAGCGAATATTGCTCTGATGAAATCTTTCAACTGCAAAAGTTAAAAGAGGTTACAAATACACTGAACTTGAAAAACCTAAACTAACATGGAAGGATTATCATTCATAAGAGAGTATCAAACAAATTCATTGTTGAATGTTGCTCAAAATTGCATCATTCCCTCTTTCCATTAATAGGACACTAAGTCCAAAGGTCAAAGGATGGCGGAATTTAAATTTTGCAATTGAATACCATGTGTGATGTGCCGGTCTCATGATTGGCATCAAAAAAATAAAAAGATAAAAAAAAAAATAGAAGAATATGCAAATCTTTAAAAATATTGCCTTAAAAATATTGCCTTAATAGTACAAAATAAAAGAATTGGGACACATTAAGCCCAAGATGATACAGACCAAGTGCTTAATTTTAGTTAAATCATACCTCTACAATTGTAAAATCACAGCTGATAAGTTCTCCACTTTCCCACGCAGACGTGATTGATCTTAAAGGCATATCTAACAATTCTGGAATATACAAAAACGAAATACAATTAGTAGAAGTTACATAAACGAAATACAAATACGAAAATTAAGCATATAATTTTCCTAAGTTGGGAACATAAAAGAAGTCACAATACTACCCTAACCTCTACCCAACTCTTATCCATGAAATCTATGTTATTCGGATGTGAATGTCAGACATGGATATGTTCAATTTTTTCTAAGATTTTCAAATATTTGGAGGATCTTTGGAATATCATATCCTCATACTTATGTCCGGATATGCGTCGGACACGGGTACTTGAAGAAAAATAAAGAGTCGGAACAACATAGCATGAGATAGCACCCAAGGCCATACATTATGTGGCAAGAAATCAAGTATCTTCAAGTATCTAGTGTCAAGAGTTAAGGTTATGAGAAAAACATGCCTGCTAGTTTGCGAATTTTACGTAAAGACGGTATAAGATCATCTATAGGACATCTTGAGTTGTAGTCTGACATCCTTTTCAAATTGATAGCAATCAGAGACTTCAATAAAGAAGATAGGTTGTCCAGCATCAAATGGATTAGTCTTTGGAGCTGTTCAACAAGTCATTGGATAAGATACCTGACTTAAATATGTAAAAGCTATGAAGACTACAATAAAGAGTGAACCATCAGACCTGTAATGTTTCTTCCGCTGCCAGATCATCAAGCAAAAGTATGTCTTTCGTGATTCTAGAGAAGACCGACTCTAGAACCATGCACATACTTCTCTTATAAGTTGAAGGCAGTAAGAGTGGCTCCCATATAATATGTACTTTCTCGAGAACAAAAACAACCTGATCATCAACCATTCAGTTTCACTGTCTGTGATGCAAGAGAAAGGCAGAGAAAAATAACAGCAATGAGTATAACAATGAAATAAATCAACAGTACCTGATCTATGCTGAATTTTGCAGATTCAAATTGTTGCATTTGATGGGTACTTTGAAACCCATCAGCACCATCTATAGCCTATCAAATAAAAATATTAGCAAAAAGTTATTCACAAAGGCAAATGATACTGAAAATTGAGATAATCACATGAAAGCTGCCACAGATTTATCAGAGTCATAATTCAACCAATATTCTTCTTTTAGATCAATTATAATGTTTCACCCCTTTCCAACTTTACTAGATGCAGCAAAAATTTGCAAATGTGTATGCCTCACGCGTACTGTACTTTAGAGATACAAACAACTAACCTAACAAGAATAAACACCCCGATACTGGTGTCATAAACAAAAATGATCCTCAAAATCAAAACAAATTAAGAGAAATCAAAATAGTTCAAAGCAAAAACAGGCAAGACTGCAAGAGAACTGAGTTTTAATGAGATGAAGTTTTTTTTTTTAAAAAGTGCTTTCTTCTAGGGGTGTTTCCATATTTTGACACCAAAAATATTGCAAGCAAGTCATGTGCAAGAGCTGCAGGCATTGGTGCGGTGACCAATATGCCTCACTTGGAGTTTTATCCAAATTTGCAAATGGTGAAAACAAAACAGAAAATGTGAGGACCCGCACTTTAATTGAACAAGATTAAGATAAAACTGTGACCTTGTAATTAAATAGAAACTTTAATTTTCGAATTGTAAGAATTCAATTAATAATGATTGAACTTAGAGTTGTCCAAGGGAAGCCTCGGCAGCTTGCCTAGACCACACCCAACTTGGGGCAGGGCTTGGGCCTCAATTTCTATGTTTTTATTTAATTTCAATTTTAAACTACATTTTAATATATTAATATAAAACTAATTTTTATATTTTAATAATAAATATAAAATAAATGGGCGGGTCGAGCCCAAACTTAGGTTTTGGAAGAGTTAATGAGCACAACCTATGGACACCTCTAGTTGAACTCTAAGTAAGACTAAACTACAATAGGTTTTATGTAATTATCCTTCAAAAATTTCAGGCAAATATCAAACCCAGACCCACCTCTCTAAAATTAAAAATAACAATCTGGATTTGCCTCTGCAGTATTTCTTCAGCCATGAGATGAAATCTTGGAGCCATATCAGCAAATACAGCATGTTCCTTGATGGAATCTGGAAAGTCTGTGCAATACTGAAATGTAGGTTTCAATACATTAGTTAACATATATAAAGAAAAAATAAAATAATGGAAGGGCAAAGGCATTTTAGATTAAACAAACACAATCACTGAAAGAATAGCAAATCAGCATCTATTTCCCTATTAGGAATAAAGGTGTAAAAAGGATTAAAATAAGCCATCTTACTCGATTAAATTTATCACATGAGTCCCTATCATTTTATTGCAATCAATTGAACCCCTTATCAATTATTTCAAATCAAGTGAGCCCTTATTTGAATGGAAACTTTAACATTGTTAACTCTTTCTTCCAATTGGGATAGAATTGACACATGGAAAAAAGATGTGGAATAAATATTGGCACGTGGCATTTTTAAGGCATGTGTTAAAATTAAAAAAAAAAAAAATCGGGTTTTTTTTTTTAAATTTTTGACACATGCCTCGAAAATGATCATTTTTTTTGTTTTGACACATGCCAAGAAAATGCCACAAGGCATTATTTATTCCTTATCATTCATGCCACATGGCAATTCTATCCCATCTGGAAAAAAGAGTGAATGGTGTTAAAATTTCCATCCAAGTAAGAGCTCAATTGACTGTAAATAATTAATTAAGGGTTCAATTGATTGCAATAAAAGGATAGTGGCTCATATGATATTTGAATTAAGTACAAGGACTTACTTTGTGTTTTAGCCTAGTTCTAGTTGCAGATTTCCAAATATGCATAGATATTCCAAATAGTATACATGTGCATTTCATTTTGTTTCTTCTTTTTCTCAAGCAGGTTATAATTATGTCTACACTCTACATACCTCAAATGCAAGCCCAAGTATCTCCTGAGATAAATAAAGACAATCATTGTGCATGAGAATAGCAATCTGGTTGATACCATCAAGCTGCCTTTCTAGCTTCACAAGCAAAATAAAAGGTTACCAACATAGTCGTGATGCACAAAAACCTGCAATGCAACATCTATATGCAATATACCTAGCTTATACAGCTCTCAAAGCAAAGAATGATGATGGAAGTGTGTGATCAAATATGCTACAAGAACCTTAACGATATTTTTTTGAGAGCCAGACAAGATTTGTGAAATTAAGGTCAAAATTACATGACGCACATAATTAACCTAAAGCACAACCAACTCATTGGATGCCAAAAGGGAAGACCAGGCATCTCATAAACTAATAGATTCTTTGCTTAAAGATTAATAATATTATTATTTGTTTAGAAGTATGAACGTAGTCCACTTCAAAAGAAACAAAGAATCTTTGAAAGCAAATATTGAGAGAGAGATTTCAGGAACCCAACATAACAGAAAATATCAAGGATGTGCAAACATAGCCTAGGTGACATATAGTCGACAGATTGATGCTTCATGATCCTTAACATGGCAAGTTATTTTAAGACAAAGGGATCAGAATTAAAGATTCCCATACAGGAAGAGTATAAGAAACTAAGTTTTTTAGTGAAGGGGTATAGGTATAAAAGGCACATTAATTAAATGGGCATTAAATTTCAGTTTTGTCTCCAAACCTCTGGTGTTGTGCATAATCATAGATATTTATGCACATATATCCGTACATAATAAAATTTCTGGTTGCTCAGTATGCTTTTTACCCTGCATGTATGTGCATGCACATAGGCATACACTGACGTTGAGCGTGTGCACATCCAGGAAGCACACACGGCCATGTATATGAACACACACATGTCCACAACAATCATGACGAGGTGTCTTGATGAATTTTAACATATAAGGTGAAGTTTAGTCTAACTGCACCATCTCAAGTAAACAAACCTTGACAGGAATAACAGCTTCATAAAGAAGTATAGCATCTCTGGCAGCATGATAGAATTCCAAAGAAACTCTGGTAGATGACAAGCAAACATCCTGCAAGGAGTTGTGATAGATACGATCATGTCCTGAAGTTAACAAGAATAAGTCATGCCAACAGAAATGAAAATGCATGGGATGCACAACTGCAAGATAATTTCAATTAATTAAAATGAGATTCATACTTCAGAGATGGGATTTACCTACAAAACTAGATTGAACTATAAAGACTTGGCAATAACAGTAAGCTTTCATAATCTTTAATTTGTAAGAAGATTAGGTCTCTCAGGACATGAAGGGAACCAAGACTTTCAAGTTGCAATGGATAAGAAATTGGCCCATGGCATTGCAAGAAGAAAATAGGAAAATTAGTGGTTTACCTGAAGTGTCTGATGCACTAGCTCCATCAGTTGGGAGGCTGCTTTTGATACCACACACCTCTCGGATAAAAAAAGCAAATCAACAACTTGTTTGGAATAATTAATAGCCATTCCATCATTCTTCAGTAAAGGGCCTTTGGAAACGTACTCCTACAGAAAATTTTATTAATCAAAAGCAATAAATCAACGCCACAAGCCCATAAGTTTGATTGTTAGAAACTCACTTGAGGAACAGAGAAATCACACTGCAGGAGTAAATTTCTAGCTTTTCCCAAGATTTCTGTTTTCTTCCTAAATGCAAAGTGAACCTCAACATTTTCAGCAAAATTGCTCAACCTGTCATCTTTGCTATTGGACGCCGATATGAACATCATTTCCTTTAAAGCAATCTCAAATTCTGATGTACATTTGATTATCTTCTGAAAGTCAGCAAGTTTGGAGGCATCTTCAGGGACAACCTAAAGCAAGATTCACATGTCAATTATAGAAAGCAAAAAAGGAAATACACCCAGATGCTCCTTTACAGAATAAAATATGATACTATCAAACCACCATAATCCTAACAGAATAGGTCCTATTGACACGGCCCCAAGTTCCATCTATTATGTCTTTTGATTTTACTGTTCACCAAAATAGTAAAAACCTTTAATAAGGGAACCAATAGAAATGTAACATTTGATTTGGTACTAAAAAAACAAAACCTACTACTTTTTAAAAGAAAAACTTAGAAATGCAATAAAGGAATAAATAAATTAAATCAACTCTATTCCCCTGGTTTTTTCGCTTTCATACACGATGAAAAGTAGGTAATAGCCACTCTTGAAAGAAAAATTCATGCATCATTCCAAGGTCAACCATTTTGCAAATTGGTTCAAATTGATTCCTATTTAATTCTATCAAAACATTCATAATATCTTGAATCCAAAAGTTATATAAACCAATTTTCAGCGGAAAAACTACTTTAGGACTCAGTGGAGAACAGTAATTAGTTACAGACTAGACAGGCCAAAGTAGATGGTCTAGAAAACAAAGATAATTAAGTTCACATGGTTATCCAAAGTAGCGGGTAGCCACAAAAATAAAGGTTACAAATTCAGAAGAAATCAATCATTACAATAACTGGAATCAAGGCAGTTCAAGACAGAGGCAGAGCAAGACGAAGCACAAATAGCCTTCTATTTATCTTTTTATTTACTTCTTTATTGCTTTCTTTTAGAGCTAGTTATGCCCCTAAAAAGGTGAAAGAGCTCGGCCTGCCAATAGAACAAGAAAGGTATTTGAGCCTCCCAAGGTCTGAATGTACAATACAATGCAATTCTAGATAGCTCTCTTACAGGGATTACTCCACTCTCAATGTCTCCATAAAAAATAATTGAGTGTATTCATACACCTTTACCAATAATTAAGCTTCACACTTCTAAAGGAATTAATAACAAGTCTCCAAAGTATTTTGTAGATCTATTTATTTGAGACAAAGTTAAAATCCATACTACACAGTGGTGAAAATAAAAGGCAACAAATAGGTCTACAATATATATAAAAGCACGGATGTTGAGAAACTTTTGAACTGACGAAAATGGACATCTATATTCATTATATTTCTAAATTGTCATTTTAATTTTTTTATTATAAATATTAATAAGATTTATCCAATTTATGAATAAGAACTCTACTTCCATTGAAAGACTTCCATTAAAAAAAATTATTTGATGAATGAAAAGCAATTAAAGTTTACAACCTTTACATGTTAATATACATTTTATTACTTTCAAATATTTGTACAATATAAAACTATATATTCAATATAAAAAAAAAAGTATTCATGTGCAAGGCATGTGACAATAAATACTGGTTAATAAAAGAGGGGTTAAACAGATAATTTATAATTTATGCTAGGGCTATAGCAGGCTTTAAACCCTGACTTTTGAGTACAAATAAACCCTGATCCCCTGTAGTGTTAGCCATTAAAACTCTTTTGCTAGACAAATGACTATGTAAAAACTAGCAACACGACAACCCCACCATAAAACTAGAATGAAATAAGAGGATATATATGTTAACTAATAATGCAAACATCTAGGGTGTCCTGGAGGGAAAGATTTCATCCATTATTACCTTTGATCATACCATTTGACCCTAAATACTAAATATTAGCCATCCTATCTCTTCAAGGAACAAACTAATGCCTGCAAACCTAGCCATGCTTAAATTCTTAAAGGCAGAACTAGAAGACGTGTTAGCAGCTAACTCAAAGGTCATACTACTTGTGTACTCAGAGCAGCAACCATAATAAAATGTCTCCAATTTGTTTGCAAATTCATGCTCTATATAAAGCATACAAGATATGTTATTGGTTGTTCTATATTTACAACTTTTATATAGAGTGACAGAGATTCTCTGCATGCCTACTTAATAGTAAAATACATGCATAAATCAAAAGATGTCAAAGAAACAACAATTCATTTGCTATGCGAATATCACAGAAATCAATTACTGGACACCAATTCAAAGGCATTCAGCATTCTGCAAGCAAAGTAGAATAGAAAGCAGTATCTTTTTCAAAGTCAAGCATTAGAAAAACAAACCTTTGAGAGAAACTTGGAGATAATAAGATTTGATATCCTTGGCCAAGTTAACCTTCCAAAAGAATGAATCAATGAACAATTTTCAAAGCATATATGCTTGAAAATAAACCTGATGACCTGAACAACTCTAGCATAGATAGCATCACCATCACCATCCACATCTACAATCTGACCATTACAGAGAAGATGTCTCACACTACAATCCCTGAAATCCTTTCAAGAAAAATGTTCCGCTGACAAATTAGATGATGCTCTTACCATCTAATATGATCCATGTTAAAAAAAGTTGTACATGAAAAATGCGTGAAGTAATATAATTTCATGTTCCATGAACATTTCAGCTTGCTTTATTTACTGAATTTATGTCCTAATTAGTTAAACCTAGTGTGACAAGTAGCAACCAAGAATTTAGAATATTGGTAGAGAGCAGTCACCTTGCGATCTTGTGAAGGTAATATCTTCAATACTGCTTCTGTGATTCCTTCAGAACCTTGATTTACTTCTTCTACAAATGTTACAGGCGATCCATAGTTTACAGCTGCAGTGATGACATGCTTGACTATCAAGTCAGCTGCTTTAGCAAGACTATTATCCAAAATTCCAGCAACCTAAAAATAACATATCATACCATCACTACATATCTAAACAACAACATATCAGCATTAATTGACCATCAAAGACCTTAGACACTTAACTAATAGTAAATAAATTTCAAAATTATCTAACTTCGTCATCATATCTCCATCATAGAAACACAATAACAAAAACTTGTCCCCAAATATAAGATTTAGTCGGTTCTATAAGCAAGAGGAACATAAGTTAATTAAAAACTTACATGGATTGCTTCCAAAACTGTATGCAGTTCAATCCCATCGATTTCATCAACACATAATGTGTACTTCACTCGAATTGTTCTAGAATCCTGCTCGAACCGAACTGCATTTTCCATGAACTTGGCAAGCAACTCTTGCATCTACAAACCCAAATCCAATTCCTCTAAAAAAAACAAATCACCAATAAAATGAATAATACCAACAACAACAACAAAAAAACCAAAGGGATCAAAATATTACACGTTAAAATTAATCTATTTCTCTCTCTCAGTTTTCTTCTTTTCTAAGTAACCAAACAGAATATTACCTCATCGAATAAATCCGCCCATTGTTTCCGCAATAAACCATACACATTAGGCTCTCCTTCTTCTTCATCGCCAATCCTCAAAGCCTTCTTCAACTCTTTAACTTCCTCCGCGGAAAATCTGAGCCGTCCGTTCCTCAAAGCCGATCTGGCGCCGTCTAATCTCTCGCAGATCCCCACAATTATCCTCAATAACCCTAACAATTCCCTCTTCTCCCTAGCCTCCTTCGTTTTCCTCCCAATCTCATCAACCAACTCACGGATCTCGACATCGATCGGACGGTCGGAGATTAACGAGAGAATATCAGAGAGGTTGTCAGAGATTTCGTTAGTCTTCAAAACGGCATTGTTGCAACGAGAGAAGAGTGAAGCAAAGTCGTCGTGGTGAGAAAGGAGGTAAGAACGGACTTTTGATTTGATGTGAAGAGAGTGGGATTCGAGGCGGTTGATGACGAGGCGGAGATCCGGTGCGGACAGTGGCGTCGAAGGGTAGGAGAGGTCGTGGCCCGAGAGGAGATCACGGACGTTGATTCGGTCTAAGAGTGGGTCCATTTCGGAGGATCTAACGGTTGTGGTAGGGTGACCAGAGAGGGTTTTAACGGTTAGTTTCGGAAGAGATAACGGAAGTCTTTTGGTTTTGATGAGGGGAGCGCCGAGTGAGGTTTAAGGCGGGAGGAGCTAACGTGCCCGGTCCGGCTTGGTTTTAGCTATTGGGCACATATTTGGGCTTTTTAAGAAAATTTTGGACTAATTTCTATTTGCCTGGTTTTACAATATTCTATTTGCAAATTTGGGCTAATTTCTATTTGGAAATTTGGTTTTAGTTATTGGGTTAAATTGGGCGTTTTAAGATAAATTAGGCTAAGTTATGGGTTAGGGTAGGGATCCCCAAAGCCTAGTTCTTGAATCTAGATATGCAATTCGTGTATTTATATGCTATTTGTTTTATTTTTTATTATAATTATATTTAAGGTGTTATATATTTATTTAAATTTTGATACGTTAATAATTTGTATTATATAAATTTTGATAAAATTATATACTCATGTCGTATTTATATTATTTTTATATCGTATTATATTTTAATTATTTTTTCGTGTGTTTAAAATCATAGCTTGCAATGTTACCTTATTTAGTTAGTTAATTATCGGGCCCGTTTCCTGACTGAATGGTTCATCGCTACAAAGCAAAGATACCATACATCTCACTTCTCAATATCTACTATATTTATTTTTGAGTCCATGAAATTCAAGATGTATTTTTGAAATAAGCTAGGGATAATTTTGTCATCTTTTATAACATACAAAAAATGTGTCCTACTATCTTTTTAGTATTTTTTTTTTAAAATATTTTTAGTTTTATTTTTTTTAAATGATATATTTAAAGGGGTTGGTCCACACGTTTACTCGCGGGTCGATTTAAGATTCATACCCGACCCGTTCGGAAAAAAAATTAAAAAAATATATTTTATTAATTATTTTTAGTTTTTTATTTTATTTTTAAATGATGTATTTAAAGGGTTTGATCTGCACATTGACTCGCGGGTTGGTTTAAGATTCGTACCCGACTGGCACCGAAAAAAATTTAAAAAATAAATTTATTTTATTAATTAGTTTTTTATTTTATTTTTAAATAATGTATTTAAAAGGGTTAGTCCACACGTTGACTCGCGGGTCGATTTAGGATCCGTATTCGACCGACTCGAGAAAAAGTTAAAAAAATTATTTTATTAATTATTTTTATTTTAAATGATGTATTTAAAGGGGTTGTTCCGTACGTTGACTCGAAGGTCGGTTTAAGATCCGTACCCGACCGGCTCGGGGAAAAAGTAAAAAAATATTTTATTAATTATTTTTATTTTAATTTCAAATGATGTATTTAAAGGGGTATGTCTGCACGTTGAGTTGCGAGTCGATTTAGAATTCGTACCCGATCCGCTCCAAAAAAAAGTAAAAAAAGAAGAAGGAAAAAACGAACTTGCTGCTAACCAATGTGAGAAAATCGATCATACGAGAGAATAAAATATAAACCACAATTTTATTTATTATTTTTTACCTCCTATAAATAAAATATACAGCGTACAATAAAGTCTAAATATTTTTAAATATATATATATAAATAGCATTTAAAAATACATTTATATTACGTAATTTATAAATAAACAATCATCATAAATTTAATTTTCATAATTAACAAAATATAATTATATTAATATTATTACAATATTTTTTTTTTAAAAAAAAAACCTTAAATAAATAATTATTATTTAATAAAATATAATTTAAAATTAATTTTTTTTTATTATTAATTAATTAAAATTTTATAAATAAAAATAAAAATAACCCTGTGAAACGGGGTCTTTTACTAGTTTTCTTGGATTATGTTGTTATTCTTGAAGCTCTATTTCAAGCATGTACACCCACAAAAGTAGTTTTTGTAAATTTTAAGTTGTTATTTGGATTCGGAGTGAATGTCAGATACGTGTATGCGCTTGATATGGTTATGTTCAATTTTTTTTTTAAGTTTTTTTATATATATTTGGAGAATCCTATTTCATACCTATATCCAAATAAGTATCAAACACAAATGTCGAATATAAATACTTAAAAAAAATAAAATAAAGAGTAACATAAGTTATAATCAAAGTATGATTGCAGCATCCACCATAATTTGTCAAGTCTACCTTAAAACCAGCTCAACTCAACTCTAACAACATCCCTGAAAGACTGAAGGCCACAAATTCATATTACCCCTTTGAAATAGTAAATAAAAGCTGTCTTTAAATCCTTTCATAAACCAAACACAAAAAGGAAAAAATAAAACACTCTATTTACCACAATATAATCAACAAAAATTCATACTAATAATAATAATAAAAAAACAATGGCCATATCTAGAGGAATGATTGTTTTCTGCTTCATTACACTTATGGTCTGTTCCTTGTTGGTTAAAGCTAGTAATGCTGAAGAATCATGTAACCACCATGCACATCCTGACGACAGCCAACGATGCGCCGATTACCCGAAAGAAGAAGATGATTTTGATGATACTTTCAAGGTTGTGAAAAAAGTAGAGATAGCGTCCGAGATGACTGTACTTGGACATTAACGATATGCTTCTGCAGACTCATTTCTTTCCTCCAAGGCTTTTGCGAGCTCCAAATGGTTCTAAGATCTTCAGTTGCCACCCTTATTTTACCAGTATTCCATTTCCTTTCTCTTTTTTTTTTTTTTTTTTTTTCTCTTGTGTTTGAAAGAATTTCTACTTTTATATTCCCTGTTGCATGTTGTTTGCATTGCATTCTTTTAATCTATTAGCAACTGTATTTATGAATTCTATTTTTATGGAAAACCATTAGCTGATAGTTTTATATATTGAGGGTTGGACTAATGCAATCAAGGAAGAACAATAATAGAATAAGAAGAAAAAGTGAAGAAGATTGTAGGCAAGGCACTTCCAGAAAGCTTTTTTTTTTAGGATAATAGTTTTCCCACTATGGTGCAAATGGTCTTTTAGAAACGTTATCTTCATAATACAATGTCTACTCGAAGAAGAACAAAATTGTACTTCAAGTTTTTCTTGAACACACATGAACCATGAACCAGAAAATTTGAGAGTGAGAGAGAATGAGTAATTGAATGTAAGAATGTTCTGAAATAAGTGTAAAGGAATGTATTTATAGAAACTAATAGGTGCTAAAAATACATTTTCATAAAAGGTGCACATTTTCATGAAAATTTAACTATTTGATGAAAAATCATCACTCTTGAAATAAATACCCTTTCATGAAAAATCAACTATTGAATGAAGAACCATCACTCTTGGAATGAATAACCTTTCACAAAGAATCATCACTTTTAGAATGAATGATCATCTCAAACAGATATAACTTTTCCTTCAAATACACTTAATTCATGAAAATATGCAATTTATATGATTTCCAACCTTTGTTAAAAAACAAAAACTCATTGGAATAATTTTGAAACATTTCATTATAAGATAATATATACAACAGATGGTCTGTGATTCCCTTTGAAAATCACGGACATTTGTTCAGAATAGATATCTTTTGTCTTGGGTCTGTATCCCCATCTGTGCCCGGCAAATTCCATTTAGGATTAAACTTTTAGTTATTTATATACATGTGGCAAATAATTTAAAAAATGATATTCAATAAGTCTTGAGTTAAAATCATGCATCTACAGTCCCTTCTCTTAACTTTAAGTTGCGATGATCTCTTTTGTATACAAAAAAAATGTGTATCCATATCTTCTTTTTTTTTTTTTTTTTGTTCTCAAAGTTAAACTATATGGTTGCATTGAAATAAAAATTGAACTAAGTATAATTTATTGTATTGAAATAAAAATAAAAACAAAATGACTAGGTTGAATTTTAAAAATTTTATAATGATAGTTGGGATTTGATATATTTAAAGTGATATATAATACAATATCTAAAGTTTTGCTAACATATGCATGTTGAAATATTTAGGGAAAAAAAAAACATGTTAAGAATTAAGAATATAGTTCAAAAAGAATTTCCTCTTACTTTTCTTTTTGGTACATAAGATAAAAATGAAAAAAAATAACTACATTTTAAATTTTTTATTTCCATTTATATCCAATTGAAGCAAAGGGATAATAGGTGATAAAAGTTTTTATAAGCAAAAGAATTTTCTCTTGGTGATAAAAGTTTTTTTCCCCACAAAACAAGCATCATATAAAATATAAATTAAACCTCAATTCCATTTATCACTTACACGTGATTTGGGTTTATCTTTTTAAAAAAAATTACTTTATGTATTTAATGAGTAATTATTATATAATAATCTATAAACATATATTAAAGTAATCCCTTGAAAACCAATTGAAGGGATTATTACTCCTTAATAACTTGGCACGTGATTATTTATTTTTTATGAACAAAAAAATAAATAGAAAGAAAAAAAAGGGGGAAGAAAATGAAAGGAAAAAACAAGGAAAGAGAATAAAAGATTTGTGTATTCGTGTTGAATTGTGACATCAATCCAGCTAAAAAATTTATAATTAGTATAGATAATTATTATTTTGAACAAATTATTTATATGATTATTTATTTCTAGTTTAAAATGTGTACATGTATTATTATTTTAAAAAAAATATTACTAGTTTAAAATATTAAAAAAATCATTTAAATAAAACATAAATAATTTATAATACACTTTTAAAATAATATCTATAATAATGATTTTTCATTCTTACCTCACCACTATCATCATTTGTTATCTAAACACATATGATATTTCATTTAATCACATTACTATAATAACAATCTTACTACTATCTATACTATTACTAAAAGCAGTGATTGAGTTAATGTCACGAGTTAATCGGATACCAACTTAATTGAAGAATATAAAAAAACCCAAATTAAAAATATAATGTACAATACAATTAAGGAGGGAAATTTACCAAAATATTGTAAATATATATATATATATATATATATATATCAAATTACCAATATTTTGAAATTAAATATCGAAATACGCTAAAAAAAAATTCCATGGGAAGTCGCCATATCATAGGACGACTTCCCATGGCTAATTTAAATTTTTTTTTGGAAAAACTAGAAGGGAAGTCGCCATATGATATGGTGACTTCCCTTCTAATTTAAAAAAAAAAATGATTTTTATAAGTCAGAAGTTGTCATAGAATATGACGACTTTTGACCTATATTTTGTAAAAAAAAATTAAAAATTAGTTCGAAAGTCGCCTTATCATATGGTTACTTCCGAACTAGTTTTGTTTAAAATTTAAAATTTTAAACGTTTACAACGGTAAAAAAAAAATTAAAATTAAATTTTTAATCGTTATAAAACAGATAAAAAAAAATTGAATTTGGCAACGGTCAACCCCCCACCCCCTATAAATACCCCCATTCCCTTCATATTTTTTCACACAAATTTTTATTTACTACTCTCTCTCTCTCAAATTTACTACTCTCTCACTCTCTCTAAAATTTTCTCTTAGTGTACGAATTCAAATGGTTTCATCGTTATTGAGGTTACAAGATAAGCACATATCCGCGGTTATATATGAATAGGTTAATAATTTTTTATAATTTATCATTATTAACTTTTTATTAATTTTGTTATTAATTTTTATAAAATTATAAAATTATTATTTATAATAATAATTTTATAATTAATCATATTTCAAAGAGATTGCATTATTAAATTTTTTATGATTTTATAATTATTTAATTTAATTAAATATGAACAGGACCCTGTTCGCGTCTTACGATCGAGGAAATTTTTTTCGAAGATCCGCATCCATCTATTATCGACCACTTAAAGAGTGCCGAATTTTATTATGCAAGTCAAATTCGATAATGTATGCTTTTGCCGGACTTAATTAGAGAGTTGGTTGAACCATGGAAACTCGAGACGCACACTTGTCATTTGCCGTGTGGTGAATGTACAATCACTTTAGAAGATATTGCGCTCCAACTTGGACTACCAGTGGATGGCATGCCAGTTACAGGTTCAAGTCTTCTAGATTGAAATGAAGAGTGTCAAAATTTATTGGGCGTTGTACCTCCAGATGAGTGTCTGAAGGGCTCAATGGTGACAAAAATGTGGCTGCAGTCATTGCAAAATCTCTCCAAACACGCAAGTGAAGAAGAGGTAAAATATGCTGCTAGAGCATATATTTTACGTTTAATTAGAAGAATGCTAATGCCGGACAAATCGAGCAGTCGGGTACATTTAATTTATCTTCCATTGCTTCGTGATTTAGAGCACGCAGCAAATTATAGTTGGGGTTCTGCGTGTTTGGCGATTTTGTATAGAGAGCTGTGCCGGGCTACAGTTCCCGACTGCCATGACATAGGTGGATGTTTACTGTTTCTGCAATCATGGGCTTGGGATTGACTGACATTTCTTACTCCGCGCGAGAATTTTTCGCCTGTATACCCCCTTGCAAGCAGGTAATAATCTTGACTATTTTTATTAATTTTGTACGAACTTGTATTTTTATTAAGTCTATTAAGATTGTATATACTTTTTAATAGGTGGAGTCATCCTAAAGATTGTAGCGATATTTCGCTCGAACTTTGAACTATAAGATCACGACTAGATCGAGAAGCATATCAAAAGGTCAATGTTTCGATTGTTACATTCAAGTATTTTTGTATTTAATCCATATGAAACTAATAATTTGTAATAATTATTCGCAGTTTGTGTGGATATCGTATTCTTCAAATCAAATTATGGCATATCTTCCATAGTATACAACTAATAATTGCAATATATGGATAGCAAACACAACATTGATATGCTTTGCATATGTAGAGTGGCACGCTACTGACAGGGTGTTGCGACAATTTGGGATGCAACAACCAATTCCGCAACCACCGGCGGACCTTGATAAGGTTCACAAGATTGATATGCGTGGGCGCCACGAAGTATTTTGGCCTACGAAGCATCGACAATGGATCCATTTGTGGAATGAACGTTCTGAACAAATTCCGATAAGTATACCCATTGTTCGTAATAATTTCAACCCATATGCTGATTACATAAAATGGTTTAAAAATGAAGGTCGTCCTTTTGTTTGTCCACCGTCGGAGTTTGAGGATGTTAGGAGTATGCCATTTCCCGGACAGACTTCAAATCCAGTCCGTCCTACACACGAAATAGAAGTTCCTACACCTAGCCGACAACGTCAACGAACGCGTCAATTGGCCTCATCACATGCGACAGAGTTCACTGCACCGAGGATGTCATTTAGTCATCCTCAACCAGAACATGGCGTAGCATCCAGTCATCGTCATTCTGTTAGTCACCCTGAATTTAATGTTGAAGATATTTACCGACCAGAACTGCCAACAACGAGGTTAGATGACCAGCTCCTCACCCCAAGTCCAAGTTCAGCATATCTAACTTCAATGTATCAGTTTGGAACCCCTACGTCAGCATTTGGTACTACATCACTTGTGGGTCCATCTAGTAGTCAGGTTCCCTTTATGGGTGCTGGCTCCTCGAGCAGTGGGTTTCCATTTTTTGATGAAGAACATGTGGGTCATTCTAGTAGTGCGTTCCAATCGACTGATGTGAGTGAGCATGCGGATCACATAGAACCAGAACCAGTGGCGGTAGGTCAAGGACGAGATCGAGATCGAGGTTGGCAACGAATACATCCCACTGACGAGGTTGAACGACGGGTGAAACCAGCACGCAATAGGAGAGCTCGACATTGTTGCTCAACACCAAGCGATACGTGAGCTCCTCCGTAAATAATTAGAATAAACGTACTTTTTGTATAATAATAATGTATTTTTTAGAAGATGTTTTTAATAATGTACGTTTTGTATAATAATCATGTACTTTGTGTATTTTTCTTTCATTAAATGTAAAAATTAACGGTTATTTTAAAATTTTAAATGATTATTTATTAATTTTGTTATTTAAATTTTATTATTAATTTTGTTATTTATTATTTAAAATTTTAATTTTGTAAAATTAAATTTCAAAGTTAATTTTTTTTTTACCGTTTTAAAACAGTAACATACTTGAATGTATAATTAATTAATTATATATATAAAAAATATATTTAGAATTAATTAAATAATGTAAAATTAAATAATTAATTATATATAAAAATATATTATCAAAAAATATTATTTAGTCTTTTAAATTAATTTTAAAAAATTACTTTTTTTACAAAAATACTTTAATAATGTTAATTTTTAAAATTAAAAAAAATATACTTTAATTACAAATTTTAAAAAATAAAAAAAAATGGTGCTTGGAAGTCGCTATATCATATGGCGACTTTCAAGTTCAATTTTTTTTTTTAATTTTACAAAATTTATAGTTCGGAAGTAGCCATATGACGACTTCTGAGCAAGATTTTTTTAAAAAAATTAAATTTTCAGTTGGTAAGTCGCTATATCATATGCCGACTTCCCAACTGATTTTAAAATGAGCGTATTTTGGTACATAATTTAAAAACATTAGTAGTTTGGTAAAAAAAAATATTTAGCAATATCTAAATAAAAAACCCAATTAAGGATGTTTACGTAATTTATTTAAAAAAATTATTTTACATATGATATCGTCAAGATAATTTTCTTATTTAAAAAAAAAAATCCACATCAAATAACTTTATTTTAAAAAAATTATCAACATCTTATATCATTAAATTATTTAATTTAAAATATTTTTTAATTTATAAATTGTTTATTTTCACACATGTGCAATATCTAAGTAATAACTCATCTCATTCATACCGTTCAATCTCACCGAAACTAAATACGAATGGACCCAAATCTCTTTGCCAAGACTTGCTTTCTGAGTCTAAGTCAAGCACCATGAGCGAAAGAATAAATGCTTTCGGAGTCGACCAACTAGAGCGAAAGAGTAAAGTTAAATGACAGCAGGTTTTTTTTTTTTTTTGTAGCTATAAGAAGATGCTAGATGATTCTCAAATTCTTATATAAGCGTACATCTTTTACGAACTCGATTCGTCTTTGATCTTTGCAGCATAAGGTGCTAAAATTTTCCAATTTGTTTATCACCAAAAAAAAAAAAAAAAATTGCATGGCTGCTTCATCTTCCAGCAACAATGTTCAAGAAGAGTACGATGTTTTCATTAGCTTTAGAGGGGAGGACACCCGCGACAGTTTTACAAGCTACCTTCACGCTGCTTTGGAGCGGAAAAAGATCAAAACCTTCATAGATTATCAACTGAAGAAAGGAGGTGAGATTTCTTTAGATCTGGAAAAAGCAATCGAGTTATCAAAACTGTCCCTTGTTGTTTTCTCCAAAGATTATGCTTCCTCCAAATGGTGCTTGAATGAACTTGTAAAGATCATTGATTGCAAGAAAAATAGTAGTAAAAGACAGTTGGTTATTCCAATTTTCTACCACATCACGCCCTCGGAGGTACGCAAACAATCTGGGAGTTTCGTAGATGCATTTTCTAGACATGAACGTACGGAAAGGAAGGATAAGGTGCAAAGCTGGAGGGCTGCGTTGATCGACTCCGCTGCTTTAGCTGGATGGGATTCATCTGTTACCAGGTAAATTTCATGACTCACTTTCACGGACGGTTGTTCTCTTATCTTCTATTGTGTTTGGTAAGTACCATGAAAAATAAAATTGTAAATAAAATATATAATTTAAATAATAAAAAATTGTTTTCCTCTCAATTCTCAAGATAAAAACTGTTAACGGACGTTAGGGGAAAAAATTTTGATCTCTTGAAGCCAATGGGGGAAAAAATTAAGGGGTTTTCATTTTGTTTGGTAATCTCCCAAAGACTGGCCAGAATTCACATTCCCACCACCACTCCTCCGCCATCAGAACCCCCTCCACCACCTCCTCCTCCTCCTCTGACACAACCACCATCACCATAGCTCTTTCCATCGATGTGGCAATATATCACCACCGATACACCACCAAAATGCAAATCCCCGCTGCCGCCACCATGACCATAGCCTCATCTTCCTCCACTGCTGAAGATGGTGGTGATGCAACTTAAATCGTCTATTTTCATTTTCTTTTCTATTATGAGATCTGGTCACTAGAACTAAATTTTTTTTTACTGTTAAGTAACAAGTATCAGAGATTTTCAATCAAACCATATGTTTGTAATATAGTTAAAATTCTGTTTCAACGTGGCACTGGCATGTCTACAACGTTTGATTTTGTTTTACACTAGAGATTTTTTGGATCACATTTTTATAATTTTTTTCTTTTTTTTTTATATTCCTAAAATTAAAAAATGTAAAACTAAAAATATAATAATAAAAAGTATAAATTAAATCTCAATTTAATTTGAAAAAAAAAAGAACATAAACTATATTTTTTAACATAATCAATTACACAAGATTTAGATTTATAATTAAAAAATATATATATTTTTAATCCAAGCAGCGACTATTAACATATCTTTAGAACCATTATATTTAGAACCATTATTGTTATAATTGAATCTTATATCTATAACAAAACAAAAAGTGAAAATGAAAATGAAAATGAAAATACAATTTGATTAAAATTAAATATGATAATTTTGGATACGAAGTGAAATAATGCGAATTTGAATTTTGTATAATTATTTTTGTCAATTCGTTTAAGAACTTGATGTCATGAATTAAGTGACATCAATTCAATGAAATAATTAAATAATCAACAATAGCTATACTATTATTAAAAGCAATGGTTGAGTTGGTGTCACGAGTTTATCGGATACCAACTCAGTTGGAGAAATGTAAAAAAAAAAAACCCAAATTAAAAATATAATATATAATACAATTAAAGATGTTTATGTAATTTACTTAGAAAAATTATTTTACATATGACATCATCAGAGATAATTTTCTTATTTAAAAAAAAAAACTAACCACATCAAATAATTTCCTTTTAAAAAAAATACCCACATCTTATATCATTAAATTATTTATTTTAAAATATTTTTTAATTCATAAATTTTTTTATTTTCACCCATATTGTGGGTATGCAATATCTAGTATAATTAAAAGCAATAAAAAAATATATAAGTATTTTTTTTCAAACAATTTTAAAATACCACTAAAAACAATCTAGTAATCATATAACTTCTTTTTTTACTTATATTTTCTCTTTTTTTTTGGTACGTCTTATTTTTTATCTTTGACTCATATAATGGGTGTATCATAATATTTTTGACAAAAATTATAATAAGACAAACAAATTATGATAATTAATATAAATCATTAAAAAATTGTCTTGTTATTTTTTATTTTTTTATATGAAAATGGAACTTCATTAAGATAAAGCTTAAATCAAGATTACAAAATTAGGGAGGGATCTCCTCCAAACCTTTTGTTCTCCAACATTACAAACAATCTTAGTTAATTATGAGCAAAATAATTAACCTGTCTCCTAGCATGAACGACATCTGCCACACTCTAGAGCAAGTCCATAATATTTATCTTGTGCCAATCTTAATTGGGTTCAAACATGGGACCCATGTTATTTGGTAATGGCCAATGGGATTCTGTTTTTGAGTATAAAGTTTGTTACAATTGTGGCTTTAAATGATGGATTTATATTTGATACATTCGGACAATGCATTTTGACATTTATCAAATTAGAGATTAGTGGTTAGGGTTAGTGATTAGTTTTTTAATAGAGTTCGTTTTTGATGCATTGTCAGTGTATAAACTCCATATACTGACAGTAAATCCTATACTTACACCTCATAAAAAACTAACCATTAACCCTAACCACTAATCTTAACTCTAACCACTAATCCCTAACCCTTACAACCTAACTTTAACACACAGCATAATAGGATGCACTGACAGTGTATAGTCCTATATACTGTCAGTGCATCAAATATTAATCCTTTTTAATAAGGTGTCAATGTAGGATTTACTGTCAGTGTATAAACTTATATACTGACAGTGCATCAAATACCAACTCTTAAATGATAGCTAGTATGAGCTCTTGTTCGGTTAAATGCTCGGTTAACTAAAATTGAGCCGTGTTCGAACAAAAGCTTATGTTTGCCTTGAGCTCGTTTGTGTTCAATCTCCTCTAAACTTTGAGCTGCCTAAATTTAATGGAGTCGAGTTTAAATAATATGATATATGGTTCGGATTGTTTACTTTCTTTCATATAATAATTTCTTGTATTTTTCTTCATGCTTTGGCAGGCCTGAGTCAGTACTTGTTGATGAGATTGTCAAGGATGTCTTGAAGAAGTTGAATTATGACTCTTTACCTTATATTAAAGGCCTGGTCGGGATAGGTTCATGCGTTATGCAAATTAAATCATTGTTAAACATGGATGAATCTTCAGATGTTTTTTGCATTGGAATTTGGGGCATGGCTGGTATTGGAAAGACAACAGTTGCCGAAGTTGTTTTTAACCAAATCTCCCCTCAATTTGAAGGTCGTTGCTTTTTGGAAAATGTCAAAGACAAATCAAGAGAACACGATGGACTTTTCAGTTTACGAGAGAAGCTTCTTTCTAAATTGTTAGACGAAGATGGCATTTATCTAGAAACTCTAAGAACGCAATGCACTTACATTAAGAGCAGGCTTCGGCGAAGAAAGGTTCTCATTGTTCTTGATGATGTTAATGATCCTGAACAGTTTGAAATCTTAGTAGGAGCTCTTGATGGATTTGGTCCAGGAAGTCGAATCATTGTTACGAGTAGAGATAGACAAGTGCTCATTAATTGCAGAGTCGATGAAGATAAAATATACGAGGTTATGAAGTTAGCACGCCTTGAAGCATTGGAGCTCTTCTATCGGCATGCTTTTAAAAGAAACCATCCACCATACGATCTCTTGGAGCTATCAGATGCGGTGGTGAATTATGCTGAAGGCATTCCACTTGCTCTTAAAGTTTTGGGTTCAGCACTACAAAACAAGTCTAGTAGATACTGGAAAGAGACTTTAAACAAACTGAAACAGGTTCCTAACCCAAGTATTTATAATGTTTTAAGAATTAGTTTTGATATACTTGATGATGAGCAGAAGAACATTTTTCTTGACATTGTGTGCTTCTTTAACGGGGACGATATGGATCATATAGTAGAAATACTAGCCTCTTGTTATTGCTCTATATATTCTGGGATAGAAGACCTTATAGATAAGTCTCTCATAACCCTTTCTGATAACATTCTAAGGTCTCATGATTTGCTACAAGAAATGGGTTGGAAGGTTGTTCGCGATGAATCTTTAGAGCTTGGGAAACAGAGCAGGCTGTGGACTTCTGAAGACGTGTATCATGTTTTGACAGAAAATTCTGTAAGTACTACTAGCCAATTTCATAAACCTTGATATGTTTTTTATTTTCTGTACAGTTAACATCAACCTTCTTTTTAGCTATCGAGTTTATTCTTATAAAATGCTATTAACTTTCAGGGGACTGAACTGATTGAAGGCATTTCCCTAGATATATCTAAAGTTGGGAAGATGCAATTAAGTCTTACGGTGTTTTCAAGGATGCGCAAACTTCGATTGCTCAAGTTCTTTTACTCTGGCATAGAAAAGGAACCTAAATTATATCTTCCTGAGCAAGGTCTTGAATCACTTCCCAGTGAGCTAAGGTATCTGTATTGGGAAGGATACCCTTTGAGATCCTTGCCATCAAACTTTAACCTACAGAAACTTGTGGAGTTCAGCATGCCTCACAGCAATCTTGAAGACCTTTGGGATGGACCCATGGTATGCCTTGGTTTTCTCAATGTTGTTTGTTTTTGTGTTCCAATAGTTTATTACTATATTATTCCGACTATTCATTTTTCTTGAAGTATCTGTGTTCGACATCAGTGTCTAACCCATATCCGGATATGGGTATGGAGATATGATCTTTCAAGGATCCTTCAAATACATGAAAATCTTGAAAAAAAATTGAACATACCCGTGTCCAACACTCACACGATACACCCGAGTCCGAGTAACATAGGTTTGTTAAATACATAGATGTTAAATTATTGTAAGAGTAATAACCTTTTCTTTTTATTACTAATTAGGATCTTGTCAATTTGAAGAAGATTAATCTTAGTTACTCCAAGATCTCCAGTGCCATTAAGTTATTACCTGATGTACGGTGCCTAACCGATCTGGACTTAAGTGGGACTCCGATACAAGAAATACCTGCATCAATAGGGTGTCTCGACCAACTTTTTTGCTTAACATTGGACGACTGTACGGCACTGAACGATCTCCCCACCGCTATTCGTGAGTTGGATTCTCTTGAATACATGTTCCTCTCTCGCTGCACAAGTTTGACCAAGTTTCCAGAAACTCCAGAGAACATAAGACACTTATTTTTACGTGAGACTGCTATAGAAGAAGTGCCCTCATCAATTGACTGTCTCTCTAAACTTGTTAAATTAGATATGCAAAACTGCCGAAGTCTTAAGAGCCTTCCTTCAAGTATTTGTAAGATGAAATCTCTTGAATGGCTTGAATTCCAATCCTGCTCAAATTTAGAGAGTTTTCCTGAGATATTGGAGAAGATGGAAAGGTTATTTGTGCTTTCTTTAGGCGGAACGGCCATAAAAAGCATACCTTCCTCAATTGAAAATCTGATTAACCTTAGAAGTTTGGATTTGGAGGGAACAGCAATAAAAGAGTTGCCCCCCTCTATTGGAAACGTAGTTGGACTTAGTACTTTGTATTTCTCTAACGCTATAAACCTTGCTAAGCTTCCCGCTACCTTCCAGTTGGCTTCTCTTGAACAGGTTTTTCTTCGCAACTGTCCAGCTCTAACAGAATTTCTAGATAACTTGGAAGCCTCAAACTCAGAGGCTCTCAGCTTTCTGTCGTCGGTAAGACTTTTATATCTATCAGAAAACAACTTTGAGAGACTTCCTAATCTTGGGCAGCTTTCTATGCTTGAAGAACTTGAAATAAGTCATTGCAAGAGGCTTAAGTCATTACCGGAGCTTCCACCACGTCTACAATGGTTGGATGCACATAACTGCACATCCTTAGAAAAGGTTGAAAATTTTCACTTTGATTGGAATGGGGACTACTCATACAGATTCAGCAATTGCTTCAACTTGATTCAAGATGCAAGTAATGATGATATTGTGGCAAATGCACATCTTAACATCCAGCTTATGGCGGCTGCATATTTAGAAAGGTTTAATCATCATCAGGTATATCTCACTGTCGCTCTTTGTCTCTTGACTCTAAATGACAAACATAAAAGTTACTATTTTTTGTTTCTGTCAATTACAGGTTTTATCTGAAGGGGCTTCAGCAAGTTTTTCTTTACCAACAAGTGAAATTCCCACTTGGTTCAACAATCAAAATATTGGGTCTTCAATAGTTGTCAAGCTGCCTCCAGGTTGGCAGCAAAATAGTCAGTTTCTGGGATTCGCATTCTGCATTGTGGTTGAATTTGAGTGTAATAATAGTGACTACTGGCACGTCGAGGTTGATTGTTATCTCAAAAGCAGCAGCCAAGGTTACAGTCGAGGCTTCCGCTGCTCATCATGGCGTGACTGGACCTGGGAGTCGGAAGCAGAACCTATTTCCGATCATGTGTTACTCTTATATGATCACAGCATACATGCTAAGCTCGTTGAAGAAGACGAAGGTGATTTGAGCAGACAAAACTCTTTGATAGAAGCTTCATTTCAATTCCACTTGATCAGTCATACAAATGGTGCATGTACAGAATTTGCCAAAGTTAAAAAATGTGGCGTCCACCTTTTATATAAAAATACTAGGGAATGCACTCAGAACATCTTCACCTCTAATGAAGACCAGCCTAGCACAAGTTTAAGCATTGACGAGGAAGAAGGTCCACAGTCTAAGAGGTTTGAAGAAATGGGTTCCTCTGAAATGCATCGCAATCTAGATTTTGGTGGACAGATGATAGAAGATATTGATGCCAATACCGGTAATAATAGAGGCTTTAATGACAACTACTGCTACAGTGGGACTGAATCCGGTGCAAATTTTGGAAGTTTTAACGCTGATGAGGCCCAAGAATCAAAGGAGATATTGAAAGAATTCAATTTATGGGATTTGATTGTTCGCTTCCTCCATGTTTGCGACGTGCGGAACTGCTTATGAGTCATCCTCTAGTTTCATCCAAGTGCAAAGGTAAATGGCTAAATGCTGAATAGATATCTTCTATCCCTTCCTTTTTTTTATGCACCCGTCAATAATTATTTGACATGTGTTCATAATAGAGTTGGTTTTAACTTTAAACAATTAACTGTATAAAAAATATTGCATAATTATAATAAAGAGGCACCAAACAGAGCAAAGAATAGTTGTTTGCTAAATGCTCGGATTTAATTAATTTTCGACTAGATATTTTATATATACTAGAATTTGAGGCAGAGCGAATTTTTTTTTTTTTAATTTATCTTTTGAAAGAAACAATGCATTAAAAAAATGGATAATTTTTTTTCAAGTAGAAAGTTGGATATTTTTAAAAAAATAACTTTATTTCATTTTTTTTTTACTCCCAGTTGAGTTGGTCTAAAAGTTTTATAATAGTACTAGAGTTTAACACACCTGACAATTTGTGTATTCATATCATGTTCGTATACTTTTTCATATCATAATCGTGTTTAAAGTGTTTTATATTTGTATAAATTTTGACATGTTAATAATTTGTGTTATATAGATTTTGACATGTTCGTGTATTCTTGTTGTGTCCGTGTTTTTTTTGTCGTGTTTTAAGTATTTTTTTCGTGTGGTGTCCAATATTGCCAGGTCTCTATTATATGGGTGGAAAAAAATTTATTTTAATTTATCTTTTGAAAGAAATAATCAAATAATGCATTAAGAAACTGAATAGTTTTTTTAAGTAAAAAGGTGGGTTTTTTTTTTAAAAATAGATAATTATTTTTTTTAAGTGAAAAAGCATAAATATTTTTAATTTTATAATTATCAAAATAACTATATTTGGTTTTTTTTTTTTAATCCCAATTGAGTTGGTATAACTTGACTGACACCAATTCAGTTAAGAAATTTAAATAAAAGTCAAAATTAAAGTTATAATATTAAAATAAAATTAGAGATATTTAAGTCTTCTATTTTTTTAAAAAAAATAACTACCCACTAAAAAAAATTACTTACTTATTTAATATCTTTTAATTTTTTAAACAATAACTACTCATAAAAAACTATTCACTTATTTTTTTTTTAACTTAATATTCTTTTTAAAATATAACATTTTTTTAAAACACATGTTTTTCACCCATAAAGTGGGTGTGATAAATTAAGACTTTGATGTCTTCAAAGTTAATTTTGTAGTTTCAAACAACACGAAACCATAAGGAAGACAACATATGAAATTAGAGCTTCAAGACGATCTTTTAACTAGGTTAAGCTGTTGTGAACTTCCTTGTGTGACTGTTGTGCGGCTAAATTTGCATGTGAAGATGTTTTGGTTATTTTAGATTAATTTCACATACCTTGCATGTATTGTTAATGAATTTGTACATCTTCTGAGGCTCTTTGAGTTAACTGACTAATCCTAGTGTTAGTAGTTTGTAATGGTGATGGAAAGTATCCCACGTTGCTTAGAAAAGTCAAGAGTAAAGAATATATAATAAGCTGTTCTTTTTAGTTCATGCAATTGCACAAAGTACCATGAACCCAAGGTGGTACTAGGTTCACTTAGTGGGTTACTAATTATTAAATGTTAAAGATGAGCACTTGAGCTTAAAATTATTAATTCAATTGATTTTTTATTTTCGAAATTAATTAATATTTTAATTAAACCGAAAATTATATTAAATAGTAATCAGTTGTATAGAATAGTTGTTGTTATGTAAAGACACAATACTTACTTAAACAATTGTGTTGTAAGAACAAAAATTAAGCCAACAGACAAGTTACTAACAAATGTAACTTTACAATGTCTATAAAGGAGATTTTTCTTTTCAACCATTTTCATTATTCTACTTGGAACGTTTATGATTTTGTTGTATCCTGGAGGCATTATAAAATCTTAAGGAAAGAGTTTCTTACGCCTCAAAGTCAGCATTTAAATATTTTATATCCATTATTTTTCTAACACCTAGTGCATGCTTAGATTTCCTATCTCATATGCTTAGTTTTTTTGTCTCATATATACACTGTCAGTGCATTAAATATAAACTTTTTTATACGTATTTATGATGCCATGCACCAACAAATGCAGGTTATGAAGAAGCCCAAAAGTATTTTGCCACTACTGATGATAATGGAAAGCTGTTGCAGTAAGATTTGCTTTTAGTAAAATTGTGACTCGAGTTGTTTGCTCTTGATGGTGTCATGAGGTGACCTTGTGGTTTCTTTTAGGTGGCAAATGGAGCAGCAATCAATGAGATGGTGGTGAGAAAAGGAAATGAAGTTGTTCTCAGGTTAACTTATTTGTTACTTCTTGTTCATAGAAAAGGCATATAATTAACATTGATCTTTATTTGAGTTCCTTCACTAAAAGTTAATTAAAGTTAGCTGCGAAATGATGTTTGATCCAAGGCCAAGATGCTTTACCAACCACAATCTTCTTGCTTGCTCTCCTAGTAGCCAGAGCTAGGCTTTTTGTTGGAAAAAAAAACTCTCTTTTACATCTTTGGTGATCTATGATGAAATATAAACAGTGAGCAAATTTTTCATTTGTTTTTGCAGAGATCGCTATGAAGATGCCAAATTTTTCTATGAAGTGGATACACGTAAAACAAATTGTGGATTTCCCTAGTCAACTAAAGGGGATTCTTTTTCATGTAAGTTACTTTCTTTTTTTGTATATTTCTTGGGAAACAGGGATGATATAGCTGCTAGAATTTCGGGGGATGTCTATAGTTTCTTCATCAAATTTGAACTCATAATGTCAATTTTATCTTATTTGTTAACATTAATAAGTAACGTTGATGGTGAACAAACATCCGACATTGATATCAAAGAATAAAATGATCTGGAAATAATGAACCATGTTATCTCTTGATGAATTGATACTATCTTACATCTTAGATCTCTGTTTGTCTTTCTCTCTCTAAGGATGAAAGTGGGGCTTGGCTGTATATAAGGGTTAAAAGTATAATAGCCTTTATTTTTTGACAATATGAAATAACAGAAAATAGGAGCAATGCTGGACAAGATGATGCGAGTTCAAAGCATTGTTCCCAAACAAAGCATATGGACTTGAGAGTTTTTGATAAATTTGACTAAGATTTTTTTGTTGATAAATTTGACTTTCCATAATTAATTCTCTAATTTAATATGATTTGTTCCAAATATGAAATTTCACTTGCAAATAAATTCATGCAATGGAACTATTCTGATTACGCAATGAATCAGCGTGTTGTTGAAGAAAATTATATATATATATATATATATTGTACCATTAAAATCCATAATCCATATAATCAAAGGGACCAATTCCAAATTTTTTTTTTTGTTACTATACGAGGAAATTCAATGGAATAGAAGATTTTTTTGACATAAAAGAGGTGCAGTCAGGGAATAAGAAAAAAAGTTGTAGATGTTATTCGAATTTCAGATTTATTATATGTCACTTTTTAAAAGTAATTGCATGAATAAACTGAATTAAATTCTGGATTCGATGAAATAGAAGATTTTGAACCTTTTTTTTTTTATTTTTTATGAAAGAAAGATTACAGCTGATAGACGAAATCTTTATAGTTATTCCACGAAATCTCTACATGCTTGAGTCTTCTAAGATGTTATCAAGTGCTTATGCTTTCCGAGCAATTCCATTATTATTATTGTTAGTAAATGTAGGCTTTTATACTTGGCCGTAGGACCTTTTTCTTTTAAAGGCATTGTTTGTAGCAACTTTTATCCTGCTTGCAATTTATTCTCTCGCGATTTGCTGCTTCCGTTTCAACTCTATTTTGAGCTTCACTACTTTGACAATAAATACATGTCAGCCCCTGATTGGGCAAAAGGTTATCCGAGGTAAAGGAATATGTAAAATGTAGGCTTAGGATGCACAGTAAATTCAGATTCTAAGCGTTGCATGAGCAGGACTGAGTATGTATGCTGACCCTTTTAAGGCCTGAGAAATATAATGATCTTTGGTAGACCTGCTAATCCGTATATTCTAATCGTATTCGTATTATTTTTATGTGTTATAATCGTTTTTAAGATATTATATATAATACATTTGCATATGAAATTGACAGGTCCAATTTTTAAACAGGAAACCGTATCTATGGGTCCAAGATGAGTATTTTTATTCTGAAAATGGAAAAATTAAGAATGCACATTAATTCTACTGAAGATTATCTTCGCATATGAAATTTGGAACGAGCCAGATGGCGTGTGCTTCATTAACATTCAAGGCAGGCACCCAGAATGAATGTACCAACTCGTCAAATCTAACAAACCAGAAAAACTTTTAAAATTTACTTGCAATTTACAGCCAAATTTCATACAAAACCTCTTAAAGGTCGGTCGTTCTAAGTCAATTTTCTGGTGAAATGGGTTGATCTAGCAAAAGAAACTTCAGGAATTTAAGTGCTATCCATTGGAATATCACTGCCACTGGGGTTTGCTAGGCTTTCAGGCATGCTTCTCTGGGTCTGACCGGCACCAAATGTGAACTCATGCGGAGGAACTTCTAAAGGCGGACGGGCAAAAATAGAAATAGCACCAAGATTATTGAAAGCAGGAAGTGAATCATTTGCCTTTGAGAAGCCAAAGTTGAAGGATGGGGCTGCTGCAGGTGGGAAGGTAAGCAGAGCAGCAGGATTGCTACTATCAGATGATCCAAAGAGCTTTTGTTCATATTCCTGCAATTGCTGGTAGACAGCTACGAATCGCAAACAGCGAATGAAAATCAGAAGGTAATAACGCTTTTCGGAAGCCAAAAAAAAAGCAAATATACATACAATAAATAATAATAGCGACAAAATCGTACTGGAATAAACATCACAACTACAAGTCTACAATCCATAAACTCAATTTCAATCATAACAAAAATTGCAATACTTATTACTTTTAAAAAGCGATTTACTTTACACAAACACATCATAATTCATACATTACTCGTCAATAAAGCATTTCTACCTCTACATTCTCTCTAAGATGGCAGGAAAAAGTCGATTTGACGGACTAAAACTAAGAAACATAAGTATCCACCCATCCCATGCAATCTAACAAATACCAATGAGAAACTGGAAACAGATTGATGATATATTATTTTCAATTAAGCGAATGACATTCAATTAACTAAATTAACAACATAAAATGGCTTCCATGATATTAGGTAATCTAAGTCAAGGCTAGTAAATACCTTGACTTAACTCAACAGATGATCTCCGTTCTTTCACCCACTGATAGCTTGGTGGAAGCCTCCATCCTTTAGACTTCATCAAGTAAGCTATTACAATAGCTGGTGACCTGTCAGAAAGAATATAATCATCCTCACAAACAATTTGTTTTGTTTAAATGAGTATACACACACACCCGAGCATTTAGCTCAATGATAGGTACATATATCCCTTCTCGAAGAGTTGGAATCCCCCCTTTCCCCAAATAAAAAAAAGGGTATATACACATATACATAGCAGTTTATCCCCTATGTACAAAATGACAAGGTGGCCTAAAGCTCTCTGCAGGGCATCTTATTGAGAATAGATAGATTCTGGGGTAAGGTCCCACTAGGTTTTTCCACCATAGTCTATATGCAAAATCCTATTTTGAGCATTCAAATTTGAATATATATTTTTTGTATAAAATAAGATTAATAAAAAAAAGAGAGGAAAAAACCACTTCAATATGCTCATTTTTGTTTCGCTATGCATTTCGTGGATAAGAGAAGAACTGAAGAAGCAGTAAATCAACCTATTTTTTCCTGACATGCAGTGCACAAGGACTCGAGCCTTATCCCTCTCACATTGCTCTGCAGAAATGAACCACAGGTCATACTATGCCAATGAGAACGTAAAACTATGCAACATGTCAACTGGAAGTGTCTGAGCTACTGCAATGCAACTGACACATTAATTAATTAAATATCATTGGCATAAGATCTCCAAGAAAACTCTGGGTAATGAAGGGCATCATGATTCAAGCAGAGCAACCGGTCTTGTCAAGGGCGCAAGGCGCACTCTATGCACTAGAACTTTTATATTGCCTGAGGCGCAAGATACAAAAAAAAAAGCGCTCGCCTGAGTGAAGTGAGGCACAATATGTATATGTGCGCCTTTTTGTACGTGTATTTGTGTATCTATACTATATATAATGGGAGTAACTTGAGTTGGTGTCACGAGTCAAGTGACACCAACTCAGCTAGGGAAAATACAAAAAAACCAAATAAATCATTATATCAAATAACATAATAATGGTATTGATGTCTTTTCAATTTTTATATAATTTTTATTTCCAAAAAATTTACCAATTTTTTTTCTAAAAACTACCCACTTCTTTTAAAAAACTACCCATACATAAAAACTACCAACTAATCACTTTTTTTTAAACATGATTTTTTACTCAATTTTTTTCATTCACCCACATAGTGGGTGTGCCATAATCTAGTATATAAAAAATAAGTTTAAAATATATATTTATGTTAATAAACTTTAAAGAGTGGTTTAGTTTATCCTACAAAACATGCAAAATTTTCTTTTTCTTTTGTTGGCAAATATGCATGATTTCCTTAGAGTCTCATGTTTGTTGTTGAATACTCAAATATTGGAAAGTAGAGAGTTTGTTATTATCCCCTTTCTTACTAGTAAAGGTACAACTAATGATAAAAGTTTAAAATAAAAGAAATTAAAGAGAACTTCAATCAGGTGAGCTTTTTTTGCGCCTAGGCGCATCAAGCGTGCGCCTAATCAAATGCGTCTCGCCTGAAAGGGTCCGAGGCACTAAGGCGCAACACCTAGGCTCACGCCTTAACAACACTAGAGCAAACCACAACAAGATTACCAAGTTGAGAAAAGTGATTGAGATGTAAACACAATATCATAGAAAGGTTTCCAAATTGTGAATGTGCAGATCCCCTAGGGAAACACATGTATTTGACAGCAGAATACACACAGTTGACCATGTGAATAAACAAATTAAAGCACCTCATTATGTAAATATAAAAAGAGAAAATATACTCAATAAAATATAAATGCTTCTCAAGACCTAAAAAACAGTGTGAATGTTATTGAGTGCTGCTCAGACCAACATCTAGAAAGTTGCACATGCAAAAAATTTGATGCATGAAAGAGGAAATACCAAAGACATGCACGATAGAGGAGATACCAAAGTCAGGCTTTTGACCACAAACTGAAACTTTGGAATGCAACGCAAAGATTAACGCACCTAAAAATTGTATTGCATCATCAAATTGCAAAATTTTGTCATCTTGCAGGCAGTGATAGGTAAATGAATTCTTGTAGAGATTTTGACAAGCAGGTACAGTCTGCAAAGAGATAATATAAATCACATAAGAATATGCCACATAAGTAAGCTACAATTTGACGCCTGACAGCGATCAATATGCATTTTAGCAGTCACAACATCAAACAAAGAGGAGAAAAAACTGCAGAATGAAAAATAAAAAAGAATGGATCTTGACACCATTAATTTTACCATCTTCCTATCCTTTCAATCCAATTACAGATAGCAATTTGATGATAGCAAAATACTTGTTTGCTTAGTTTAAAAGTTATGATTCACAGCAGCAAAAACCTAACCCTGCAGTCATCAAAGTCCCCAATCCCAATTTCTCCTCATTCCTATTAAAGCATCAGTTAAATTAGGTTCAAAACATAATCATCTCACCATTCTTTGATACAATAAGATGTTTCATCTTTGTCCCCGTTCGAATAAAATTCAGTTTTTCGACCTTAGAAAAGGCAAGCAGAATACATAAACTTGCCTAATGTCTAAATCTAACAAACAAACTATTTATTGGCAGCTATATTTATCCACCTTCTAGTTAATTCTAAATGTCTGATGGCTCTGTATAGAATTTTAATTTACTATCAAAAGGAAATCCCATCACTATAGTAAAAAGGACCTTCAATGCATATATCGCTCTCCAGTTATGATAAATTTGATCCAATACCATGCAAGGTTTAATGATGTATATCATTCACCCCTTATCTTCAAACTGTCCACTATTCTATGCCTATCTACCTAAGTAAATGGCAACATTAATTATCTTATTTTGAAATTATCAAGTAAACATTACGCAAATCTAACAACTTCGATTTTATGACTAACACCACCATCAGGTTCTCCTTTCGACGCTCAAGACTAAAAAACAAAACAATCGCTCTTAGAACTGTCTGATTATCAAACCTTACTATTATTTCTAGTTCTAACTTTACTAAATTGCACCCACACATCCTGCTCTGGTCTTGCCTCAAGCCAAAAAATCATGCATTTGATTCTAAACGTCTTCCCCATGTTTCTAACTTATGATCAAGCAAGCACCAAGAAATATCACCATAGATATTCGTTTAACTCATCTGGAAGTTTAGCTAAAAGGTAAAGGCCTAAAGTAGAGTCTCAATGCAAATCCAATGTAATTGGACAGTACTCAACTACTCCTACTAAATTCTCAAATTTGTAACTAAAATTTCCTTCACATCCCTAATCCTGCAGATAACAATAAGATTTCTGTAGTAAAACTGACTTAGGAATTATCTAGATCAGTAAAGTTACAAGATTTTCCTAATATAAGGAAATAATTCAATCATTAATCCCTACTACACGCCAAATAATTAAAATGAAGAAATCCAATCAAAGTTCTTCAAACAGCAGGATACAAACCTCAACATACAGCACAAATCTATTTCCTATTTTTTCTATTTCTTATTCCAATTAGTAAACAAACATAAGTTTACTTTTCCAAACTATTTTCAATCCCAAAATCCATAAATTCAACATCATAATTAAAACCATAAGCTGATACTAACTATAAGCAAACAGAAACTATAATGAAAAGAAGAAGAAGAAGAGGGGCTTACATTAAGGACACGAGTAATACCCTGAGTCTTGAGAAGCTCGGAGCGTGAGGCGTTATCGTAGCTACCCAAATAGAGAAAGTCAGGCAAGATCAAAGATGGAAAAGCACTGACTTGAAGCGATGTTTTATCAGAAGAAACGGGAGCTCTGTGCCCACATATCCCACAAACCTCCCCTTCCTCGTACTTGTGATAGTGCCCACATACTCCGCAGGGATTCTCCCTTTCCCTCTTCCTCATCCCTACTCACCACCCCTGAACACCAAAAAACAACAATTTTTCGATTATACCCAGATCAAGAAAACCAAAAAAAAAAAAAAAAAACAAAGACCCAGAGTTTCTTTTGGGAATGAAATGGTTTTTAGTTGAAGGAAGGTTCTTGTTGCATCCAGATTTTGCTTGATCGAGAGAGAAAGTTGAAGGAATTCTTTGTTATTCAATTATGTTTTTTATATATATACATAGTATTAAAATATAGAGGGGAAAGGTGGTCTTTTCCTGAGTCATATGAGAGATTTGTACTTTGATTTTATATAAAAAAAGAAAAGAAAGAAAGAGCAGTATTTATATATGCTTCGACTCTAGACAGAAAAAGAAACAGAGGGTTAGCTGATTGAGATCTCGATGGGCATGTGATAATCAAGTAATCAACACACCATATATTTTTTTTTTAATAATTTTTCTTTTTTATATATAATTTTTTTTGAAACAAATATATTTTTTTATTATAAAATATCATAAAGATTTAATTTTAAATTTATTGAATACCTTCATTTAAAAATATAACATAAAACAAATATATTAAATTGTTTTATTTTTTTCATCTGGATAAGTATAAATTTACATTTTATTTATGTCAGTAATTTAAATTTACTATTAATTTATATAATTATATAAATGATTTAAATTTATTATTAATCTTTTAATTAGAATAAGTTTATGAAAACGAATGTCTTAAAGACACTTTTTAAAAGTTACCATATATAGTGATATCTTTATTTAATACATTAAAAATGATGAATAAAGTTATCAACTACTACATTTAATATAATATTATTATTATTATTATTATTATAAATAGTATATTAATTAACCTTAAAGAGTCGTTAACAAAACCCTAAGTTTATTATTATATTTCAAATTTTAAAAACAATTAAAAAGATTAAGATTTTATAATTATAATTTTTTTTTAAAATATGGCAGAGAATAAAGGTAATTATTATTATATTTCAAAACCCTAAGTTTATTATTATTATATTTCAAAATTTATAATTATAAATTTTTTTAAAGATATGGTAGAGAATAAAGGTTATTACCAACTAAAAAAGTATGATGTAATATTATATGCAACAGAAAGTATCATGACGAAATAAAAAAAGTAAAATATTTTTTTGGATTATGTGATATTATATTTAATAAAAATATACCATGATAAAAGAAGGAAATAAATAAAAGAAAAAAAAATGAATTTTAGGTTCATGATTGTTTTTCCTTGTCATATCATTTTTGAATTGTAAAACAATCTTTAATAGAACTTTTTATAGAATATTCTTTAATTATTTTAAAATTTGAAATATGATAATAAATTTACTCTAAATTAAAAATATGATAATAAAATTGTACCGATTAAAAGATTGATGATAAATTTAAACACCCACATAAATTTGCATTTTATTTTATTTTTTTCGTTGTGTAACATGAAGATATGTTATTAATGAAATTTAAATTTAAAATCACTTATTTTGAGATGGATGATTTTATTATTGAGTTAATTTGTTAGTCTTTACTTTTTTTTCCTTTCAATTTGTTTAGTCTTTTCAAAAATGAAAATGTAAAGACTTTTATTTGGATTTGCTTTCTCACCAATCACTATATGCCATTTTTATTTTTTATATATTTTTTGGTAAAATATGTTTTTGTTTTTATTTGTGGAAAATTGTATTGACCAAAACATGTGTCTTTTGATGTAAGAATCAAGATCTTTCAACTAAAAGGTTTGGTGATGCTTTAAATATGAGGTTCAGATGAATTTATAGGGATTGTGACCTGCTAAACCTTCATTTATTGTCCAACCATCGTTTAGGATCTTGTTTTCTTTTTAGGATTTTTTTTTTTTTTTTGAGTATATCAAAAAAAACATGTCCTCTAATTAAGATTAATTTGGAAATGGTTTAATGATAAAAAATATATAAAATCAAAATTATAAAAAAATATATTGCAAAGACTAATCTACCCTTAATAAAAGAATATATTTTTTTGAATGCTTGAAAAGCATTTGAGGTGATGAACTGCTATTGTTTTCATCATTTTCATGGAAATTAGTATTTGAAAACCCATGTGACCACCGACACATTTACAAAAATTATTTTAACTTTGCTTGGGCAACATAGCCATGGTAATGGGTTTTCAAAGGGTAGTTTGATATTTGCAATGTCTTTTTTTACAATTTTAATTTTATCTATTTTCTTTTCGTGAATTATTTTTTAGCATTAGACCATTTATAAATTTTGTTGATTAAAGAGCATGTTTTTCATATTTACTTTTTTTTTTTTTGAATCAGATTTTGTTAATGAGTGTTTCTTAGAGGCGTTTTTATATTAATATTGCTAAAAATATTTTTAATTTTTAAATTATCAATATTTTATTTTTATTTATCAAAATACGTTAATTAAAAATATATTAAGAAATCGTCATGGTCGAGGACGATTTTTCTTCACGTTTTTGTTATTTTTTTTTCAAATAAATGTCCTCCTGGAATATGAAAACAGATTAGAAAGCTGATGGAGAGAGTTAGAAATTCTGAAATAAATACTTTATATACTTTTGAGAAATAACTAACTTTAGAAGAGAAGCTATATATAATGCAATGTCACCAATAGCTACTAAAGATCCAGACAGGGATATAAAATTTTCATTTTCAATGTTTTCAGTATCATAAACGCTCATCTTAAGTATTGAGAGTATTAATGCATATATACATATATATATATATATATGTCATTATATGATAATTGTTATGCATGCATGACACTACAACTTCTTTAAGAAGGAAATATGGCAAATTCTATATACGAAACCTTCGTTGGAACATAATTTGCATCAGACAAATCTTTGCAAATTTTCCATGAAATAATGAGTACAATCTGGAACTAGAAGTTGATTACCACGACCATAGGTTTCCTGCAAGTACATGGAGCGAATTAAGTACTAAAATGCACCAACAAAAGACCTTCTAATTTCAACATATTCAGTAAATTCCACACCCAAAAAAAAGAACACGTTTTTGTTTTGTTTTTACTTAAAAAAAAAAAAAAAAATTGTTTTTACTTCATTTATTTTTTAAATAACACAAGTGTCTTCTAGACTTGATCTTGAAAAAAGAGATTGATCTTCTTTCTTTGATGGAACAAGATTGGAGAGCAGCTTTCTAAAGAACAGTCATGCATTTTTCAAAATTTCCTCAATTCTTTCGTTTTTTCAGAGATTTCTTCTTCGAATTTTGTAGAGGATTTGGGTCTTCAAAATTTTATTCTTCTTTTCAGACTCGAGAATTATGAAATTTGTAATGAAGGGAAGTCTCTATTCATAGTGCTAGTCAATCAGGTGAAAGAGAGTTCTTAATAATATAATTTCTCTATAAAAGGGTTCTAAAAGAACTTTTCTTTTTTATTTATCTCTTAATACATTTATTTCTTTCCATGCATTTATTTGAAAAAATATATATAAAAACATGAAGGGAAATCGCCTTTGGCCATGGCGATTTTTCAATATTTTCTGAAACTAACGTATTTTGATAAATAAAAATAAAATATCGATAATTCAAAAATTAGAAATATTTTTAGCAATATTAATATAAAAATGCCGTTTCTTAGATAAACTAAATAATAAAAAAATTATGAATTATATCATTTTATTTAAATAAAATTTTATATTTTTATCATATTTAAATAAATCATTAACTTTTAATTTATATTTAAATAAGTCTTTAACTTTTAACATTCACCAAATAAGTTTTTAATATTTAATTTGTACCTAAATAGGATACTCAAGTTTGAGCTAGACCTAATAATTTTGCACAAGATAACACGATATGAATATGATATAAAAATAACTAAAATATGATATAAAATACGAAAAAATAATATAAATACGACACGAAAATATAAACGTGTCAAAAATTATATAACATGAATTATCAACATGTTAAAATTTATATAAATATATAATATTTTAAATATGATTATAATATAAAAAATAACATGAATGTTACTGGAATATACGAATAGCAAAGTCTAGTTGAAGCTCGAGGTCGGGGTGGGTAAAAGTGCATTATACTATAAAAAGTGAGTAATTTAATTTTTGTACATTTGAAATTGGTGCAAAGAATTAAAATTGATAACAATGTTAATGGAAAACCATCTAAATGCTGACATGGGAAGTAATTCTTGTACATGTGAAACTAACAGAAAAAATGACTTGAAAAAAAAATGACGAATTGTCATATTTTTTTACACAAGTGAAATTTTAAAAAATATAATTTTTTTACCCAAATTCTTTCCTTGCCCGTAAAAGCATGTTATATTTTTTTCGAAGTTATCTATTTTATCAATTTTAATTTTTACTTAAACAAAAAAATTTGACACATCGTCATTTTTTTTTTCAAATCATTTATTCTGTCAGTTTCACATGTGAGTCAACATTTAAATCGTTTTTCATTAACAAAGTTACTAACTTACAAAAATTAAATTATTCATCTCGTACAAAAATTAAAAAGCTTTTTTAATTATAGTACAAAGATTATTTAGATATTTTAATCGGTCGGGTGAGTTGGGTCGGGTCAAACAACCGATGCGGCATGGCTAATGCCAGTCACTGATCCAAATCAAAACCAAGTTGTCCCACAAGCAACGCAATACTTTCTATGCTTTGGGGATCTTCTTCTGTCGTAGCTCTCGTAAAACCGTTTCTGAAACCCTGAAATTAGTGCCATTACTCTTTCTAAAACCCTGAAAATTAGTGCTCGAATGAATGGAGATCTATTATCTCTCCAGAAAAAATCTCAATCTCAGGCTCTTCCCCAATCCTCATTACTCTCTTTCTTCTCTTCTCATTGCTCTTTCCTCCAAATCACTTCCTTCTCTCTCTTCCACTCTCCAAACTTTCATCTTACCTATGCCCTGCTCAACGCCGATTATCAGTTTCCATCAACTTCACACCAATTCTTCTTCAGATTCTTCAACTCCTTTCATTTCCTCAACTGGGTCTTCCTCGTTTCCTTCTACAGCATACCCATCTTCTCAAATTTTCAATAGATCTAATTTTCGGTGGTTTCGCAGTTTCTCAGCTTCATCTTTAGGGCTAAATGGGAGTCCAAATCAAATTTCGGATATTATCAATTTGATTAGAAGCGGTGAGAACGATTTAGAATCCAAGTTGGATGGTATGAATGTAAGTCTATCTGAGGTATCATTGAATACCATTTTTAGGGTTTTAAATTGCGAGAAAATTTCTGCATTGCGTTTCTTCAATTGGATTCGACAATCACATCCCGGGTTTTATCATAACTCTGACATTTGTAGTTTGGTTATTGATAATTGTGGGAGATTAGATGACTTCGACTCAATATTTAATCTTTTAAACGATTTTAGGCTGCATGGAATATGTCTGAATCAAAAGGCTTTTGGTTATTTACCTGTTATGATTTCTAGTAAAGCTGTAACAAAGCAATCTATATGCAAAGTGGTTGAGGTGTTAAACAAAATCGGTGGATCATATGGTGTTTCTGGAATCCATGTTTTGATTGAGATGTTGTGTGTTCTAGGATCCTTTGAAATGGCTAAATATGTGATTGCAAAAACAGAGAAGAGGTTGTCGAGCTACAATATTTTGATTAGAGGAAGTTGTCGTAGAGGTCATTTTGAAGAAGCAAAACAGATACTTGATGGGATGATCAAAGTTGGTTGTAACCCAAATTCCCAGACTTTTAACTATGTAATCAGTTGTTTATGTAAGAATGATAAAATTGCTGAGGCTTGTCAACTGCTTGAACAGATGCTGGAAAGTGGCTGTCCTCCTGATGCATTAACGTTTGAGGTATTCATATGTTATTTGTGCAGACTTGGTAAATTAGATATGGCATTTGAGTGGCTTGATAAAATGGACTCAAGGGGTATTGAACCTCGGGCTACGACACATGCTGCCTTTATCAAAGGTTACTTCAAATTGCTGCAGTATCAGGAGGCACACAGGTATGCGGTTGTTTGTAGTGATAAGTATAAGACGGCGAGCAATATGATTTACAGTTTGTTGGCGAGCCTTCATAGAAAAAGGGGAAAACCAGTCATTGCACAAAGTATTCTTTCTGAGATGATAGAAAAGGGTCTCAAACCAAACTTTGCAGTGTATATGACTGTCAGGAAGCAGCTCCAGAAATCAGGCAGAGAAGATCTGGCAAGAAATTTGGAGAGCAGCTTTTCCAGCTTGATTTCACAACCAAGTGCTGATAATGGATGATATTTGTCTGAAATTTTTATAAGCAGAAATTTACTTCTGATCTTCTGTTTGTAGTTGCATATATGAGCTCGCTGGAGGTCCATAAGATAAAGCAGTGAGGATTTTTTCCCCTGGTCAATCATGTACAAGTAACTTAGGGTTAAAGCTTTTTCTTTGTCAGCATATTTTACCTTTTTTTTTTATTTTTTTATTTAAAGAGTAGAAAAGAATCTCAACTATATGATCAACTGATGGCAACAAGAGAAGAAAGTTGACTTGTTTGAATTGCCTTGATTTTGTTTCTCGTAAACTATAATGGCAATTCTTTTTCTAGCCTTTGTTCCAACTTCTTTCAACATGGAATTTTTGTTTTATTTGCTCATTGATGTTCTTAACACTAGCATACCATAGTTTTTCCTCTTAATTTTGTGTTCTGTTTAGCATATCAAGAGGTAATGTACATGAGGATATCTTGTCTTAACAATAGCATAGTAGCATACCATAGACTTTTTATTTTTCCTAAAATATTCATTTTTCCTAAAATATTCATATCCGACATTTGTGTTGACACATATTCGAACGTGGGTATGGGATTATGATCCTTCAAATATATGGAAAAACTTTAAAAAAACCCGAGTCCGGATAACTTAGGTCACATGAGCCAAAATCTTGCTCAGTTAAACAAAGTCTCTAACTAGCCTGCCAATTTTGCCTCTTCTTATCTTTTTGTATGCCAGGATTTTTCCTGTTCTTGAGGTAAACATTCTTTAAACATGGCAGATAGAAGTAAACAAGGATATTTTTGCCTTGAGTCAAGCAAATCTGTCATTCCAGTATTGCATCCGTGGAACTAAAGATAGCTTACATATATGTTGCGGAATGTGCAATGATCCTTTTGCTGTTTTGAAGGCATTGTATGGAGATTCTCCTCCTGCAATTGTGCTGGTTGGCCATTGGTTGTGCTCTTGTGTCAGGTTACTTGTCTTTTAAGGTCCTTTATCCTTGTATAAGTTTACATAATTCATTTTCAAAGAGGAAAAACAATTAATGAGAAAAGTACTCACCCTTTTGAGAACAATAATCAGCAGGGAAACGTGCCAATTGCCTAGGAAGAAGTAACAGACGACAATTGCTGTTTTGGTTGTCTTTAGTAGAATTCTTTGATATATATAATAATTCTTATTATAAATTACTAGCCAATTCATATGTACAATGTTTGAGAGAAAATTAAAATTAACACATAAAAAATTAGTTTTAACTTTACATAAATAAATAAATAGCTTTTAGTGGAAAGAATCAAGATAGAAGACTTAGAGGTGGCAATTAAACGGGTTTGAATTGATTCATTTCAAATTCGGATCATATTACTAGCCAATACACATCGTGATTCGTGAACTGATCTTTATAAAATCAGAAGAATTTTTCTGTCTATCAATATACTACAAAAGGAAAGATTGCATTTTTTTTTCCTCATTTCATCTATCCCCTAATTCGTTATATCTGCTAAAAAGACGACTACGAGTGCATTGATTTGAAACCCTCTGTTAGAGGAACCACCTTCGCTGACACTTTAGACTGCAACTTTGGAACAGCTTGACGAATGTCCTGCAATATGGAAAAAAAGAATGATCATCATATGACTTACAGTTGCACATGGCTCTTTCCTGCAATAATCTAGCAGCTGTATTTCCTCATGCAGGTTAACAAAATTTTTTATCTGATGCACCATTTTTGCAAACTGCTAACATATTTTAAAAAGTTGAGAGAACATGTCTAGAATACTATACTAAGCCATGAGGAAACATGTTTGGATTAAGTCAGAAGGAATAACTAAGAACCCAAAGTTTAGCTCAGTTGGTTCATGCAACTACCCTTAGAAGGTGGCATCTAGCAGGTTTGAAGTTCGAATCTCAGCATTTGCAACCTCTTCCTCTATTTTCAGGCTGCGGCCTCCTTTGCATCAAAAAAGAAGAAGGAATAACTAACTACAATTGCAACTGTTAACAGTGACTTGAATTCTTTTCTCTATTTTCAGCGGGAAAGAAAAGAAAGAGCTGAATACTATTCGGTCGCATGCATCATCTACATGCTTAAACATATAATTTAGCATCATCTACCATTCCATGAGATGGAGTGAGCCTCAATTCAGATGATAAACCATTTAGCTAAACTATTTGGAATATTATTCTCCAAGGAAGAGTATTAGGTCAATCAGCCTCCGCCTCCCTTGTAAGAGGACAATCACATTGTAGCATTTCAGAAGCTTGCCAGTTCATGAAGATTTATTACATGTTGACCCTTTGTAGAAAATGGAACAAAGACAAGTAATTCAATTAAATGTTTACCTCTATACTATAGCGGGACGAGAAATGAGTTAACAAGACAGCCTTATTCCTGATCCACTGAGCATGTTCAATGATCTGAAATTTCACATCACATAAAGTTAAAAAGTCATTAATAATGTTGTAACAATAGAATGGGATAACCAACATCAAACATACCTCATATAAATGAGTATGACCATGTTGTCTTGCATGATCAATGCTATAACCTTCATCAAGGAAGGTTGCCTGTACAAAAATATTTCCATATCAGAAATGCAAAGATTATAGATTGCACAAAGTTGCGAATGCTGGTCCAAAGAGGGGAGGGAAAAAGAATAGAATATTAACATTGCATGTCATGATTTCTACATGAGATCAGTGCAAAGATAAGTGAGGTTTTTCGTTTTTTTCTTTTCTTAAGCATGTCAAATATACTCTCTTTTCATAACAGCTGCAACTTTCAAAATCTTTTGGCCAGAGAAGAGCCACCTACATCACAGAAAACTTCCATATGAACTAAAACAGAAATCAGAAAATCAGTGCAAATTACTTGAAAACCTATGACTTGGCAGACTGAGTTCCACTATTAGATAGGATAAGGTCCATAGTCATGGAAACTACCTTGTAGTAATGAAATGATTACTGTACAGTTAGATATTAGACAAAGTAAGAAAATAATTCAGAAGGTGCAGGTATAAAATAGTCTGAGTCTTCTGTGTGAGTTTACACCATAGCTCACAGCTGGTATAAGCTAGAAGGCAAAGAGAAGACATGCCTTATTGGCATGTGACACATATGCAGGCAGGAGCATATCACAATTTAATCATGGTTTTAATGAAGCATTGTACTTGTGTCATCCAATTGCACTTTGTCCTTAACATTAAGTCAGATCTCAGATTATACTACTAGTACTTGCAACACAAAACAGGCGATATTACCATAGATGTCGCAAAAAGTATTTTCAGCATACAGCTAACAAGGGAAAGAAGATGGAAAAGATTCTATTCAGTCCATACCTCAGTTATAAGAATTTTGGCCCTCAAGGCATCTGCATTACGTGGATCAAGCATGTATTCTGCAGTTGTATCCCCTGTAAAAGCCACCTCTGGAGACAATACAATGTCTGTGATCTGTAAAGGAAGGTTTCAAGTCAAATGAATGCCTAAATCTGAAGGAATTTGGCCACTCTATTTTGCCGAAGTTACAGACCTCAACACCAGACTTCTTCAATTTCTCAATCTGTTTCCCTTTCAGATGAATGTACTGCTTCTTCAGCTTTTTTCTAACAGAGTATATGACATAACCCTGAAAAAGACCAACTAACTTCATACTTTAGACTGTAAAGTATCCAAGATTTAAACAACTGAGATAAAAATTTAATCTTCATCCATGTTTCAAACCTCAATAATGAATTTCCCAAGGGAAGAAACTAAAGAGCCACATATTTTCATGCACATTCCACTCACAACTCAAAGATGGATTCACATTTTCGCCTCGAGGGTTTGAATTCTCCTAATTCATAGTCTATGTTTTCTCTTCTACATAAATTTATATAATTCAGAAGAATAGTTAGTAAGGCATACCTGGCTTGGTATAACATGGTGAGTTCTAAATGGTCGGACAACAATGTCATTCCGCAGTTCATATGTTTCACCTGAAAAAGCCTTTCTAAAGTCATCTTAAAGATAAACATGAAAAAACAAATAAACTTGTGATGGAAGCAACATACCAACATCAAGTGCGACCAAATCAAGGTTGAGTTCCACTTGTCCCATTGTCCTGTGAATATCCAACAGCTTCTCCACATCATCTTTAATACATGGAGGTACAAATACTGTCGGAGGCTTTAAGTTGTACAAACCACGGCTAGCTACATACATTGGCAGCCCACCCTGAGGCAGTAAACACCATATGAGATTATAGTAATACCCAGAACTTAAAATTTGAAGCAAATAATTCGAGCTAACCAAAACAACTGAAAGGGTACACAATTTTCAAATAACTCATGTTCAAGCAATGGACTTTTTTTACAAATTTTGACTAAAAACTATGGCTAAAAACACCATCTTTTGTCCAAATTATGGAACTTACAAAGTGATCAAGATGTGCATGAGTAATGAAAACGAAATTCTGCTGAATAGCACGAGACGGGCACCTCCCAATATCAAAAGCAGACTTCAATTCAGGAATTATGACACAGGTTTCATGGCCACCAACAGAAAGTCCTTCAATGAAGTAGCCTTCAACTTCAACACCCTTTTTCGTGACAGCAGTTCTGGCTTTGCGGTACTCTTCTTCTTCATCTATTGCACGGCTGATTGTGGATAAATAGCCGGAGGTTTTGAGGGAGTTGAAGGGGCTGGCTTGGGTTTGGAAAGCGAGGTTTTTGTGAGGTTGGTGAGGGGGAGAAATGGGGTAGTGGAATGGGAAAATTGAGGGGATTTTGGAGGGTGAAATGGGGAGAGAGACTTGCATTTTTTTTTTTTGGAGATGGGATTGAGAGGAAACTGCATATAAATTTTGAAAATGAAGAGAAGGAGTGGGTTTAACCGTTTAACTGAGGTTTATCAGTTAGCTTTATTCTGTGTTGTTGTGGTGCTTTATCACGCAGATATTTGAGGACTTCCTCAGAAAGAGAAATCAAAACGCTGCGTTTCGAAAAGTAAAAATCAAATATATATATATATTATTATTATTATAAAGGGAACCACTGAATAAAAAAAAAAATCAAATTGAATAAGATGATAAAAAATTAAAATCAAAGATGTTTATGTAATTTATTTTTAAAAAAAAATTACTTCACATGATTTCATTAGATAATTTTTTTATTTAAAAAACTCACATGACATCATCAAATAATTTTTTATTTTAAAAAAACACTTTCATTTTATATTATTAACTTATTTATTTCAAAATATATTTTTTTAACTCATTTTTTTAGTTTTTCACCCACATTGTGAGTGTGCAATATCTAATATATATATATATATATATATATATTCTTTTTTAAATACTTTATGAATGTTTTATGACATATAGATTTTAATTTATAAATTCTAAAAAATATTTGTCAAATAAAATAACCAAACATAAATTATTATTATTTTTTCTGTTTTCTGATAAGTTAAATTTTAGGATAATGATTGAGATTCTGTTTAATTTCTTGATCATATATAATGCTTATTTATGTAACTAATTCAAGCATGATTTCTATCCCTTCCTCTCTTCTTTTTTTTTTTTTTTAAATATTTATTGGAATTTTTTTTCTTGGGCTCTTATATTATGTGGTTTGACTTTGAATTGTACTTTTTATTATTAAATAATATATATAATTTCACAAATTTTAATAAGTAACCTTGCTTAGTTTTAACAGCCAACTAATGGATTTTCTACTGTGTTTGGTGTGTGATAATTATTCTGTTAATATCCGTTTTGCTTTGTGGTTTGCACAGAAATTACATATTGATTTTAGGATTTATATTTGATGGATTATCAATGTATAGGTGTAATTGACAGTGAATTTTACACTGACATCTCAATAAAAAATTAACTACTAACCCTTAACCCTAAACCTCTAACTCCTAATTACTAACCCCTAACTCGACAGATGGCATTGTAAGATGCATTGTCAGTATTTAGACTTATACATTAATAATACATCAAATATAAATCTTTGATTTTATGTCTAATTTTTGTGTATGTATGCACTTGTTTATGTTTTAATTTGGTTAAATTCAGTTATATTAAAATAATTTCAATTTCGTGGCATCTTGATCTTTTAGACGGATGTAAAATATCTGGGTTTTTTCTTAGGCACATCCCAACAAGAAGAAACCATGCCAAAGGAACAAGGGAAAGGGATAAAAGAACAGAAAGAGAGAAAAGAATGAAGCGGATGATGAAAAGCGCGAACTTGTGTTCAAGGAAGATGGGCAAGAGTATGCCCAAGTGCTTCTGATGCAGGCATATTCATAACTGATTAATGAAGTGATGCGTTTTGATAGTGTTAGTGGCACTTTTGTAATTACTATTATTTTCCTTAATAGTTGTTAGCTGTAAGACCAGATTCCTGGTTTATATATTGACTGCCATTATCAGTGCAAGGGACATGAATGAAATATCAAAAAACAATTCTCTCTACTTTCTCGGTTATTCTTCTATTTTCTTCCTCTAATTCTCTTTTCTTTTCTCTAATCTTACTCTCTGGTTTTCTTCATTGATTTGGCCTGTACCAAATGGTATCAGAGCCTTCGATCTTGGCCATGACTATAGGTGTGATGGTGTTGTCCGAGGAGGACATGATTCGGCTACGAGAAGGGCTTGCACGTTTGGAGTCCAAATTGGAAAACTCACTGGAAAGGATGCAAACCGAAATACGTGCTGACCTCGTAAGTTTTTGCACCAAAGCAACCCAGGTGTTCGATCAAATGCTAGTGCGATTGGACACTGTCGCAACAGAGTTGGAAATCATCAAAGCGATGGAAAATGAATCTATTGATAATCGAGTACAAAGTCTGATTGGATCTGACAAAAGCGAAGAGGATGCAAGCAAGCTGGAGCAATACTTCGAAGCGGACAAAGTTCCTGAAGCAGCGAAAGTTAGGACAGTCATATTCACCCTTGAAGACAGAGCTCCACATTGGCATTACTACTGTGCCCAGTTACAGGGAGGTATTATTCGATTGAGCTGGGTCCGTTATCTAACAGAGATGAGAGACAGGGTTGCACCTGATGAGTATAAGGATCTAATGGTTGAACTTGTTTCTTGGAGGCAAACAAAGGATCATCTTACCACTGGTGACAATCATCTTGTCACTAGTGACCGTGGGGGCTGTGTGGTTCTTTTTGAGATGACAGATGCAAAGGATCATGGTGTATCAAGAAGGGATCTGGAGAGAATGGAATTTCCAATTAGTCTGCGCCTTGAGTTTCGTTACAAGACGGCGTTCCATAGCCATGAGCCTGAGCTTGATTACCTCAAAGGCTTGGACATAGAGAAAAAAATCAACAAAATCAAATGGTGCCAAACAGCTAATGGAGGCCTTCCATCGTTATATTTACTTGTGGTAACAAGTCAGGAGATCAACCTAGTGGCTAGATGTCGAGGAAGAGTATATGCCCATGCTCCTTATTATCAGGTCAATTCTATTTCAAATAACAGTGATTGTCAAACTTTTATATCAGCTGATTATCGTGAGGCCAAGGAGTACCAAGACACTTGCCCAATGTTTCTCTTTTTTTTCGGTAAATGCTAATGCATTTTTCTTCTGGTTTATTGTAATATGCCACATGCTGGTTAATGTTGGAGAAGCTTCTTTCATAAGTTTTCCAGCTCCATTTATTGATGATCATGCTTCCGTTTCTTATAAAATAGATTGGCTTAAGATGTTTTATATGTGCATACCTACTGGAGTTGCTCTTGGATATGTTTATGGTGGATTTATAAGGGGCCATTTGCACTGGCGATATGCATTGTGGGGAGAGGCATTATTGATGCTTCCATTCGCTGTTTTTAGCCTTATGGTCAACCCTTTGCAGTTGAAAGGTTTTTCTCCTGTTGAATCTAAAAAGGCATTGACATCTGTGGAGAAAGTTTCTATTGTAACTGACGACTCAGAGGCATCAAAACTAGATGATCACATGTTGGTTAGAGGTGAAGGTGCTGCATTACTCGGTGCTTGTAGGCTGCATAATACTATTGCTCGTAAGCATGAGAAGCACCATGGTGAAGTTGAGAGAAGGATTATTTCACAGCTTTCGACTTTCATGGGTGGACTGAAACCAATGGCTAGTGTGATTATTACTGGGGCTATTATTTGTTCAAATAACATTGATCTTGCTTTGAGAAGATTTGGCATGTTTGATAGGGAGATAGACATTGGTGTTCCAGATGAAGTTGGTCATCTTGAAGTCCTTTGCCTACATACCAAGAACATGAAGCTTTCTAATGTTGTTGATCTAGAAGGGGTTGCAAAAGATACTCATGATTATGTTGGTGCTGACTTTGCTGTGTCATGCATTGAAGCTACATTGCAACGCATCGGGAAAAAAATGGATGTCATTGACTTCGATGATGACCTAATGGATGTTGAGATACTTAGCTCAATGGTAGTTACACACAAGCACTTCCAAATTGCCCTTATAACTAATCCCTCTGTTTTGTGTGAAACATTGATTGCAATGCCTAATGTCAGCTGGGAGGATATTAGAGACCTTGAGAGTGTGAAGCGAGAACTTCAAGAGACCGTGCAATACCCTGTGGAGCACTCAGATAAGTTTGAGAAATTTGGCATGTCACCCTCAAAAGGGGTCTTCTTCTATAGTCCTACTAGAGGGGCCAAAACTCTCCTTGCCAAGGTTATTGCAAATGGATGCCAAGCTAACTTCATCAGTGTCGAAGGCCCTGAACTGCTCACCATGTGGTTCGATAAGAGCAAAGCCAATGTTAGGGAAACAATTGATAAGGCTCGACAGTTTGCACCTTGTGTCCTTTTCTTTGATGAGCTTGATTCCATTGTTACACAGAAATGAAGCAAGGTTGGGGATGCAGGTGGTGCTGTAGTGGCTATTCTTGCTGCTATGACTCAAGCTGACTCTTTCTACTCCAATGTCCACAATATGAAGACATTGGATTCTGATAACAATATTAATGCCCTGAGAAAATTAGTTGAATTGCTGGTAATTGGGATGAAGACATCACAAGTACTACACTTTTAATCCTTGAGGACAAGGATCGTTTCAACAGGGAGGTATTGATGCAGGCATATTCATAACTGATTAATGAAGTGATGCGTTTTGATAGTGTTAGTGGCACTTTTGTAATTACTATTATTTTCCTTAATAGTTGTTAGCTGTAAAACCAGATTCCTGGTTTATATATTGACTGCCATTATCAGTGCAAGGGACATGAATGAAATATCAAAAAACAATTCTCTCTACTTTCTCGGTTATTCTTCTATTTTCTTCTTCTAATTCTCTTTTCTTTTCTCTAATCTTACTCTCTGGTTTTCTTCATTGATTTGGCCTGTATCAGCTTCGTATGCTAGGCAATGGCCGGTGTGAAGCCACGTGCATTGATGGCACTAAGCGCCTTTGCCATATCCGTGGAAAGATGCACAAGAAGGTCTAGATTGCTGCTGCTGATATAATTCTTGTTGGACTTCGTGACTATCAGGATGACAAGGCTGATGTGATCCTTAAGTACATGCCTAATGAAGAAAAGTTCTACAGGCAGAAATCCAGAGTGCAATGGATTAAGGAAGGTGATTAAAACACTGCTTTCTTTCATAAGCAAGTGATTGTTAAGAAAGAGTAATACAATCAGAGTTCTTCATGACTCAGAAGAGAATAAGTTGGAATCTTTTAATCAGATTTCCACAGAAGCAATTCATTTCTTTCAACTAACATTAGGCACCCTTAACCATAATGTCCTGCAGTTCTCTAACAACTTGTTGAAGGAGCTTCTACAGGTCTCTCTTCCAGATGAATTGCAAGCTATGTTAGTAGCACGGGTCACACCGGAAGAAATCCAGGCCACCATCTTCACCATGAATGGCAACAAGGCCCCTGGCCCAGATAGCTACTCTGCTAAGTTTTTTAAAAGTTCTTGGAGCATTGTAGGTGCAGACGTGGTGGAAGCAATTTAGTTCTTTTTCAGTACAGGCAACCTACTTCCAGCTTTCAACTCTACAATCATAGCTCTGGTGCCAAAAGTTCTCAACCCAAGCCATATGAGTGATTTTCGACCATTCTCCTGCTGCTCCATCATCTACAAATGTATTACTACGATCCTAGCAAACAGGATGAAGAAATGCTTGCCTTGCATCATTGCCAACAATCAGAGTGCCTTCATTGCAGGTAGAAACTTAGTGGACAACATCTTGATGGTCCAAGAGTTGGTTTATGGGTACCATAAAACTAATCTGTCACCAAGATGTGCTATCAAGGTTGACTTTAAAAAGGCTTTTGATTCACTCAATTGGAATTTCATCCTACAGGTTCTAAAGGTCCTTGGCTTCCCTGTTGGTTATATTGAGTGGATCAGGGAGTGCATCACAACTCCTAAGTTTTCAGTTTCCCTGAATGGTGGACTGGTGGGATATTTTCCAGGAGCTAGGGGAATTAGACAAGGAGATCCCATCTCCCAATTTCTGTTTGTCATTGGCCTGAACGTACTGTCTGGACTTCTCAACACAGTAGCTGCTCATAGGGTGTTTCCCTTCCATCCTAAGTGTAAGAAGCTAAATCTTACACACCTTTGCTTTACTGATGACCTGCTAGTGTTCACTAAGGGATTAGCAGAGTCTGTTGTGGCTATCACCAAGATCTTGGAGACTTTTTACCAACTCTCTGGACTGCAGCTGAACAAATCCAAGAGTGAGTTATTTAGCTCTGGAATTAACCAAGCAGAATATTGTTGAATGCACAGAGTTCAAGCTTACCTGGGTGTACCACTTGTCACAAAGAGACTGAGTGAGAGAGATTGTTTTCCCCTTGTGGAAAAAAATCACTCAAAGGATAAAGAGCTGGGTAGCTAAACACCTATCCTTTTGCAGGTAGGTTACATCTTATCCAATCAGTTATCTTCAGTATATAGAATTTTTGGTGCAGCTCCCATCAAAAATAGTAAAGAAGGTCACTCAGTTATGCAATGCCTTCCTTTGGAAAGGAGGTGAAGGAAGTGCTAGAGGGGCCAGAGTCAGCTGGAAAACCATATGTCATCCTAAGTCTGAAGGGGGTTTAGGACTTAAGGATCTGGTAACTTGGAATAAAGCCTGCATTCTAAGAAATCTATGGATAGTCCTCACACAGGCAGGATCACTGTGGGTGGCCTGGATTGAGAATTATATTCTGAAGGGAAGAAATGTCATGCAGCTGTCCCCTCTTCAGTGATATAGTTGGAGCTGGAAGAAGCTGCTGAAGCTGAGAAGTTTGGCTCTACTGTTTATGCAACAGCAAGGGACAGGATTACTTGGAGCTGGCCTGGACCTGGCTATAAAGCTTTATTTGTTTGAAATGAACTGAGACACAAACAGGAGAAGGTGATTTGGCACAGATTAATCTGGTGCCAATTTTACATTCCTAAACACTCTTTTATTGCTTGGTTAGCAATTCGAGATAGACTTCCAACAAAAAACAAATTGCACCCTTGGGGTTGTCAAGTTACTCTTGAGTGTTTGCTCTGTGGTGAGGAGATGGAATCCAGGGACCATGTGTTTTTCAGCTGCCATTACTCCAAGCAACTGTGGACTAAAATTCTGCAGGCTTGCGAGCTTAACAGACCACAAGGATCTTGGCAGGAGGTTCTCACTTGGGCAGTAAGAAGACTTAAGGGAAAGGCATTAATTTCAGTCATCTTGAGACTTGCGTGGAATGCCTACATTTATTTTCTCTGGCAGGAGCGAAACAGGAGACTCCATGGAAGACCAGTAAGAGGGGAACAAGAGCTATTCAATCTGATACTTAGTGTCGTGCGAGACAGGTTGACAGGTCTTAGGACTATTTCTAATGACCCTGTAAATCAGCAACTTTGTACTTCTTGGGGGCTTAGTCTAACGATGATAAGCTAAAAATTTGTGGACTGCATGCTATATGCTGCAGGATGTTGAAAATGTAGCAAAACTTTGCTTCCTGGATAAGTAAAACCTTATTTATCCAAAAAAAAAAAAAGGCAAGGTTCTTGAAAGCATATGGTGAGCTTCCAGAGAATACTCGTCTCAATGAAGGCATTGTTGATGAGGAGGACGAAGGAGGTGCAGATGATTATAACGAGTTTGAAAATGAAGATATAGACAAATACTTCATTAGATCCGCAACTTTCTTTCTCTTCACCTGCTACATCTATAATTCTTTTCCTGACAACAAATCTTCGATTGTTGTCCACTGGTTCAAATTGCTTGCTCGTATTATTTTCAGCTAATGAGCTCTCTGGAACACGCGTTGCCATCCAACGTTCTAGCCAGCTCCAGATCATGTTCTGTTCCGTGCCATCGGGTTTTGCTTGTTTTCTCTTTGAGCAGACTCGCAGCTACAAAACAATTCGATAAAGTTGGACTAGTTCTGCTTTTCGTTCTGTAGGCAAACAATAAACATGCTAGCTTTACCTGTTGCGAAAAGGCATAGGCCAGAGCTTTCTCACGCCTAGTCATTGCTTCCAGTTTGTTCTGAATCCTCATTTTTGATATGTTACTACTCACTGTGCTATCATCCCAGTCTTCCTGTTATTTCAGGTCATATAACAAATAAGAATTAAGCAAAATCCCAATTATTGAGATCAGAAAACATCTCTTGAAACTTGGGTAACCAGCATTGTAATATTTGAGAATGTTAAGAGATGAAACTGGGGTCTTATCATTTTCATTCAACTTTTAGAGTTTCCAAAAGAAGAGTACATTGTTGTTTGTGGTTATGTTACTCTGATTCTTCATTTTTTTTAAAATACTCGTGTCCGACACCCATGTCTGACACATATTTGGACAAGTGTACGGGGTATGATCCTCCAAATATATGAAAAAACTTTAAAAAAATTGAGTATACCCGTGTCGGACACATATCCGTATCTAACACTCATTTCCAAATTCGAGTAACATAGGTTTGTGGTACCTTTATCTTTAAAACCTGAGGTTTCGGTTTTTTTTTTGCAGTCGATGATGTACAGCCATGCTTTCTTCATTAACAGAGAAAACCTCCCTAGAGTTTCCAGTTTGAACTTCTATTGAAGTACCAATAGACTCCCTACTTGGACTTTGGGTCCCTGTGAGAGGCCCCTGTTTACTATCCTTTGTTTTGATTTCTGTATTTTGGCGCCTAGCCTAAATTCAAGAACCAAAATAGCAGAGAATTCAGGCTTTTAAATTGAATAAAATAATATATATGAACAATTTCCAATAAAAGCATATTATGTGTGTTAAATAAGATACTCAAGCATGCCAGGATACCAAACTTTGCCATGAAACTATATTGTCTTTAATTATGTTATTCGGACTCGGGTATGAGTGTCGGACACAGGTATGTTCAATTTTTTTCTAAGATTTCTGTATATTTGGAGGGTCCTTGGAGGATCATATCCTCGTATCCATGTCCGGATATGCGTCGGATACGGATACTTCAAAGAAAAATGAAGAGTCGGAACAACATAGGTCTTTAAAACAAAAGATGTAAATTGATGATTTTTAGGGGAATCAAACCAGATAGTGTCTAAATGCTGACTGAATGACCATGGCTGCATCTTCTTCATGGAATAGTTTGGAAATTGAGTTATGCTTTGCCTCTGGTATATTTGGCTTGGTCTCATCGCTCTGGATTTCTCGTTTGCCCCTTAAGCCTTCTGGTATAGGCTGTGTAACTGTGGCTTCCTAGCTCTTAACTGAAGTTGAATCTTCTTCTGCAAGGACTGAATTAAATTCATCACCGCAGAGGTATGATCTGACTGAACTCCATCCTTTCTTATCGGTCACATTACTTCTTGCCTAAGGGGATCAAAACAAGAAGGCAATAATCAAGATAAATTTATCACTAGAATAATCGACTAAAGACTCTTTCCTTATCGGTCTCACCGTGCTGCCCCTAATATCCAATGGATATTATGGCACGATTGGGGCACACTGAGGCTCCGTTTGAATCCATATGGAGCCTAAGAAAATAACAACTATAGAAATTCACTGCTTATAAGGCTTCAATAAAAGGTTGGAAACTTACTACATTGCTCTCTTGAGTGATCCTGAAGGACCTGTTCCTAGAGAAGACACTTCTAACCAGCTCTCCAGTGATACCAATCTCAATTCTGAATTGAGCAATTCAATGAATATAATTCTCAAATGTTCTGTCTCCAATTATATTGACAACCATTAGAGATTCCTTGAATCATTATCTGTTTTGAGAAATGAAAAATAAAGCTGAAAAATATGCCTGTGACATTCTTCAGTCAATTATTCTAGCAGGCCAGCCTCCATTGAATAAATACTTAATAATGTTATCAGTAAACAGCTAGTCTACTGTTTAGTATTACAATAATCCATATGTTAGCTGTAATTAAGATAGAAAACCTGCTGGGTTTGCAGAGCTTTAGAGCTGGACTTGGTCCTTTAAAACCACAAAATTGTAGAAACTGATAAAAGTAAAGATTAGATAGAAAAGATCGGTTTGAGGGACTGCATGTTTTTTTTTGCACAAGGCTTGCAGCAGATTGGCATAAAAAAAGTTTGCTTGCTATTGGGTTATGTCTGTTGCTTTCTGGTCACTGCTCTTGCCGTTCAGTGGCTCTTATCGGATTTCATCTGCTCATTTTATTAACCTGAAAAACATGTCAATTACTTTAAGCACTGATTGAGTTCGATAGTTGTCCTAAAGGTTTTGAGATTATTAGGACAAGCTGACAGCAACATGTCCCTCAACTTCCATGGATTCCTACCATTTCCAAATTGTTTCCATTAATTATCTATCAAATGCCAAACATTTTCTCATGCATTGTTGTGGTAAAGTGGAAATGGAAATAGTTGATCATGACTTGCGATGTTTGGATCTTATGACCATTTGAGTTTTTTTTTGGTTAACAGAAAGTGCAGATTATCTGTCTGATCTTCTTATGTTTGGAACATTTTTTTTTTTGCAATGATATGTTTGGAACAATGACATAAACCAAGAGATATGTTTTGGGTAGCATCATAGTTCTAAAATGCAATCGTTACGTATCGTAAAAGAAATCGAAATCATCACATCACATTTTATCTGCTACATAACGTCCGCGATACTCGCAACTGCGTCCACGATGAAATCGGCAACAACGATTTAGAACGACGAGACGAGTAGCATGAGACATGAAAAACATGAACAATATAGCAACCAACCATGGATGTATCTGACAGACCAGCAATGGACTCCATCTAGTGCTCCTGATTGACCAAGTTGGTCGATGCACCAGAAAGAAAATATCGGGTTGGGCTTCCTTCATTATTATTTTGTTCATTAATTTTTAATACATTCATTACCATCATTTATATGTATAAATTTACTTATGAATTGTGAAAGTTATATTTATGAATGGTGATTAAAATAGTATTAAAAAATAATGGACTGAAAACTAACGAAGAACATCTTAATCCGAAAATATCAAGATGTATGTGTACTATTGAAACAGGTCGTGCCTAAAGTATTTTTCAAAAAGGAAATTTGTTGGTTTAGATATTCAATCTTAGAATTCCAAAATATTATAACATTTTGAAATGAGATGCAAACTATGCACTCAATTATATCGAATCAGAACTAAAAAATTAAGTTAAAAAATAAAAGTTGGCATGTGCCAAGCACTGACTACTTTTTCATTAATTGTACATTATAATAAACTGGGATTGAAGCTGAAGAAAGGATAGAACGGGCCATGAAAAATATCTTTATTAGGTTAAAATTAGACCAGACAATATTAAAATACAATTATATGACATAAAATAATATTGGACACGATACAATTATATGACATAAAATAATAATTAAAATACGATACGAAAACATAACACGAACACGATAAAAATATACGAATATCTCAAAATCTATATAATATGAATTATTAACTTATCAAAATTTATATAAAAATAAAATACCTTAAACACAATTATAACACGACAAAATACACGAATATAATACGGATACATAAATTATCAGATTTAATATTAACACACCTAATTTTGTATATTGTAATACAATATATATATATATATACATATCTATATATGAGGAGGGATCCACTTACACTAATGTAAAACTAAATTAGTTTTACACACTTCTATAACTCTTTATACGATTTATATTTGTTTAATCCGACCGTCGTATTTTATGTTCTATTCATGTAGATCATGCACGTCGAGTTTCGAGTAAATCAAAAATGTCTAACTATTTGCTCGATATAAAAAAATTTCAACCGTTAAATATATATTAAAAAAGACAGTGTTCTCGATCGATATGATAGAGATATCGGATCGATTCGAAACTTTTCGTGCATGACTAGTACAATTATATTGTTGAATCCAACGGTCGGTTTAAACAAATATAAATCGTATAAAGAGTTACGAAAGTGTGTAAAATTAATTTAGTTTTACACTAATGTAAGTGGATCATTTTTCATATATATATATATATATTATCTGATATGATATGATGGTCTCATTTGGGCAAGGCCCCATTGCAGAGCTCATAAATCAAAAGCCCAAAATGTGCAGCCCAATAGAAAAAAATTCGGGTCACCCGATAAATTAAACCCGAACTTCCCCTTTTGTTTTCTTTCCAGAATTCTCGGGACTCGAGTCACTCGACGAAGACAGAAAAAAAAGAAAAAATGAGGTTCTAAATTCGGCGAAGAAGAAGAAGAAAATGAGCATAGTGGCGAAGGAGACGATCGAGGTGATAGCTCAAAGCATAGGGATAAACAATTTGTCAGATGATGCTGCTCTTTCTCTTGCTCCCGATGTCGAATATCGCATGCGCGAGATTATGCAGGTTCTTTTCCTTTTTTAGGAAAAAAAATAACCTTTAATGCTTCCTTCTTCGAAATAAAGTAGGTTTTATTTCTCAATTCTTCATTTATGTTTTGTTGTTTCTTATTTTGCCCGATTCCGGATGGATTAGGGTTTTTAAATCTGATTAGGTGGTGATTTATGCTGCTTTTTTTTTTTAAAATATGGGAAGATAGCATAATTTAACCAAAATTGAGGTGATTAACAATGTGTTACTTTGATTACATTTTATGTAAAATTTCAGGAGGCAATCAAATGTATGCGTCACTCAAGGAGGACTATATTGACTACAGATGATGTTGATGGTGCACTTAACTTAAGAAATGTTGAGGTTAGTTAGCAGCAATACAACTTCATGTACCCTTTTAGTTTGTATATATGCTAATCATAATTTCATTGTTTGTATTTGTGTGCGGCGGCCTGTGCGTGTGTTTTTAACGTTAAACCACCTACAAAAATGAGTGCAAGTAGTTACATTTTGTTATTGTTAATGTTGGAACTAAAAATGAGTATTGTTTTGGGATAATCTTTACTGTCGAATTTATATATTCTAACTTTAAAGATTCACATGGCTGTTTTACTGGGAATGTTGCTGATGCTATGGTGCACTCTTATCATATTTCTGATGGAAACATGCTTTAAGGGGAAATTTTTTATTTTGTATTCAATAGCTAAATGCAGTGGACCTGGCTTGAAGCATAAATAGCTAGTGATAGCTAGTGAATGAGTTTTGTTTGACAAAGTTGCGTGATCTCAATATAGATTGTGGGCTGATTGGCTGTGATTGAGAATATAACAATTTGCATATGATGATGAATAGAAGTTTTTCTGATGTACTTAGTTATTATTTTTTTTCTACTTCAGAAAATTTGTTTCTCTTTAGTCTCACTCTGTTTTTTTCTTGCCTCAGCCAGTGTATGGCTTTACATCTGGAGGCCCTTTGCAGTTCAAAAGGGCTGTTGGGCATAGGGATTTGTTTTACATTGATGATAAGGATGTGGATTTGAAAGATGTAAGAAATCAGAGGCTACATTAGTTGCGGTTTGAGCTAAAATTGGTTGTGCGCTTGCTGAAGTTCCCATGTTTTTGTCCAACATGCAGGTTATTGAAGCTCCTTTACCAAAAGCACCACTTGATACTGGAGTCGTTTGTCACTGGCTCGCTATTGAAGGAGTACAACCTGCTATTCCAGAAAATGCTCCTGTGGGAGGTTTGTCTAAAATTTAGAGGCATTAGCAGTAGTTGCTATTCACAATCTTAATCTTGACCTCTTGGTATCTTGGTTTGTCAGCATAGACCATTCAAAATTAAAATTTATTTTTCCTTTAAAGGCCAAGCATTTTGCCATATGTGTATCATTTTGTCATCTTCATCTATGACAAAATAAGCATTTATTAGCGTAGTTATAGCATGTTGCAACTATGAATTTTTGATGTTGTTTCTGGTATCAGGATACCGTGATTTTTCCTATTAATTTGCTTGTTTGACCATGCTTTCTGAAATTTTTCTCAGGACCAATAGAATACTGGATAGTATTTTGAGATTTTTTTTCCTTCTTATTAGCCAAAATACTGGAGCTAATAATCTGTTTGACTTGTTTTATCTGTAGTAATTGCTGCTCCTTCTAATGGCAAGACTTACGAACAGAAGGATGAACTTCCGGTTGACATTAAATTACCTGTTAAGCATGTGTTATCTAGGGAGCTTCAGGTATATAGTTTACTATTGGTATTTTGTATTATATATTTTTTAATATTTTCCGTTTATTACTTGGTCTATATTCTTTCTATTGCAGCTCTATTTCGACAAAATCACGGAGTTAACTTTGAGAAAGTCTGATTCGGCCCTGTTTAAAGAAGCATTAGTGAGTTTGGCTACAGATTCAGGACTTCATCCATTAGTTCCTTATTTCACTTACTTCATAGCTGATGAGGTAATAATTTTTTACTTTTAAGACAATAATATTGATTTAGAAAGATGAACAAGAGCATTTATACATTTGCTGCTCATTTTGTTTGTTCCTTTCTCCGATAATATCAGGTTTCTCGTGGTTTGAATGATTATTCTCTTCTATTTGCTTTGATGCGTGTTGTTTGGAGTCTTCTCCAGAATCCTCACATACACATAGAACCTTATGTAAGTTAATATTTTTCCTATTGGATCTATGTATTGATAGTAAATATATTTTTCAAGGATTTAAAAATTGATTAATCTCTTTCTTACTCAACTGAACAAACCCCTATATTCGCCTACTGGTTTGCTAAGCGAATCATTCTCTTGTCATAGCTCTATATGGAGTTCTATCTGTCATGGATTTACCAATTCTAAACTAAGAAGGAGCATTTTGTTTTTTCTTGTCTTGGCAGCTGCACCAATTGATGCCATCTGTAGTGACCTGCCTTGTTTCAAAAAAGTTAGGGAACAGGATTGCTGACAACCACTGGGAACTTAGAGATTTTACAGCAAAGTTAGTTGCTTCAATATGCAAAAGGTGAAACTTCTAAAGTGTTTTCTATTCTGCATTTGAAGGAAATGTCTTGAGTTGGAATTTTTTTGATTTCCCTTCATCTTCCCATAGATGTTGCTGTGAGCAAACTTTCTCTCTAGCAATGTGTGACAGTGTGAGCAATGCACTTATATTATGTAGACTTTAACTGTGATATCAAGAATTGTGTCAACTGAGGTTTGAGAAGGTGGTAATCACTGAATTTCAGTGGGTTGGGCATTGCCCTGATTCCTTGGTCTGTTGACACAACTCTGCCCTGAGATTGATCATCCGAAAACCTTTTAGTTCTGGTGCAAGAAATAAACTTTATGATACTTAACTACAAAATTTGATCCTCTTAAGAAATGTGTCACATGATGGATTAATTTTCCCCGACATTTATATATGTTGTTAAAGAGTAAATTAGATGTAACTCGACCTCAGTTAGATAATCTAAAGTAATTCAAATTGATTTGGATGACCTTTCTATTTGATTTGGTTATCACTGCTATCAACTTCCATACAGATACTCTCCATTTGTTTTTCCGTATTTTCTTTTTTTTTTTTTTTTGGGTCAATCTTACACCTGGAATTTAGGTTTTAAAAATTGTTGCAGATTTGGCCATGTTTATAACACCCTTCAGACACGTTTTACAAAAACTTTGCTCAATGCACTTCTGGACCCAAAACGGGCATTGACTCAACACTATGGCGCAATTCAAGGGTTGGCAGCCCTGGGACCGAATGTGGTATATCCTCTGCTCACATATTTCATATACTGTTAGTGCATGTTAAGTTCACTTTTTGCATAATGTCTTATGAACCTATTTGAATTCTATCAAAAGTTTATTTTAAAAGTACTGGAATAGAAGAGAACATAAATGATTCCACATCCTTCTCCTTTCTCCCTTTCTCTTTCTTTATGATTCTTAAGTTAGATTCACGATTGGACTATAAATAATAAATAATAATTTGAGGACTATTATTCTTTATTAACCATGACATATAAGTGTCAATTCTTGACAAAAAATGGAAAAGAGATGATCATAATTTTTTTTTTCATAAATGCTTACTGCTCTCACCCAAGAGACGTTAAATTCCCTTCTCATTTAAATATTTTTCTCCTTTCTGAGCATGAAAAAAGAAGTGAGAAAAATATGAGTGATGTACATCTCTCTGCAAAGGTGGCTTTTACTTTTTATGCAAAGATTCTATACTCTGTCTTTCAACTCCTTTGGTAGACTTGTCAAGATTTACTTTCAAGCATTTCCTGTTTGAGTTTTGAACATTTTATTGCTATTATAGTAGTTTTATTTATTTATTTATTATACATCTTACTCCACGAGTAGGTTCGTCTTCTTATTCTGCCAAATCTTGAGCCATACCTTCGACTCCTTGAACCAGAGTTGGTACTAGAGAAGCAAAAGAATGAGATGAAGAGATATGAAGCTTGGCGGGTTTATGGTGCCTTACTGGTGAGTATTGTTCTTGTTTAGTGCTTCATGTTGAAAATGGAAATTTTGACACAAGTTTGCACTTTCCAGCGTGCAGCAGGTCAAGGCATATATGATCGCCTCAAAATCTTTCCACCTTTACCATCACCTCCTGGCCATGCTATTTGGAAGTCCAAAGAAAAAGTTGTTACAGCAGTGCCAAGTAAGTTTCCTTCTTTTTTCTAAGATGCTCTTACTCCTAGATGTTTAACCCTCCAAAGTAGTGTGAATTCAAGTTTCTAATGGTGGATTGCTCAGATGATGCATGGTAAATAGGATTAGAGAAAAAGAAAAAAAAAAAAAGTGCTCCAATCCTGGATTGTATTCAGGATTTTATGGACAATGGGGGCAAATATTTCAAGTTAATTTAGAGAAATTTTTATTAAAATACAAATAAAATTAGCCACGTATAACAATTCTTTTCTGCAATAGAAACAATATTTTCATAGCTAAAATTAACTATGACGAATATAGCCTAAACACTATTTATAACATAGATAAATAATCTTTCAACAAACAAAAGACTCATACATATATATATATATATATTAAATTAATAAAATTTTAAGTGTTGTTTGATAAATTGAAAAATTAAGTGCTTAAAATTATAGACTAAATTTATAAGCATTGAATTTATATTATAAAAACTGTTTGGTATATTACTGAAAAATTAAGTACTAAATATATTATTTGATAACTATAAATGTTGAACCTTGAAAATTATTCATTTTACAATTTTACCTTTATTATCATAACATTTCTATTATTCTGGATAATTTTGGGTAAAACTTAAATAGAATAATTTAGATATCTCATCTTTTGTAACAAAGAAGAGATAGTTCAAATATAAAATTTTAAAAATAAAATTGATTGGGCATGTTCTGCATTTAGTTCAAACACTTTTTTGTTGAAAATTTTAATATGAGTTATCAAACACATTGAAAAAAAATTAAACTCTTGATAATTTTCTTTATCAATGCATTGAAAAATTTCTGTGTTATCAAACACATCCTTATAGAATTCTTAAAGATTAGATACTATATGTGAAATAATAAAGATAAAATTTATTATGTGTAGTTTTATCATTTACTTTTAATAAACAAATTGATTTAATTTCTTATTCATTATAATTTGGAGAATAATAAATGCCTCTTTTCCTCTATACAATGAAAATAAGAATGAAGACATAAATCTATGTTAGTTAAAGATGGTTTTTTTATTTTTTATTAATTCACACGTTATATGTTACCTATATGAACTGTAAAAATAATAATACTTGTTCTTTTACAAAATTAATATATATGTATATATTATAATGAAATTGCCTACCACCCAAAGTCTAAATGTTCAAATACGAGATAATCAATAAAAAAATGTTCTTGTATGAGCCTCAATTTTGTGGGGGAAAATATGATCAAAAAAATTTTCAGCGGGGGCAAAGCTTTGAATTTCTAGAACTTTTGAGATTTTTTATAATAAACCTGAAAGAATTACAGACGTGCATATATTGTGCTTCTGCTTGCAAAATGGTTTTAGCTCCATTTACATCCTTTGACATGCTTGGATAATAAGCAAATGATGCTTCTGACCAATAAAAAAAGATGCCAACCTGTTGTCCCATAATGAAAAACTTTCTATCTTATTCTTTTAGCTTGATCTTTTTTACTTTTTTTTGCCTCTCAATCCCATCATAATTTCTGATTGATGTCATTGATAAGTTATTCAATTAGGGCGTGCTGATTCCACAAGGTAGCTAGATCCCATGCTTTGTTTCGTCTCCATTACTTCACTAATAACCCTAAACAAAAACTTTTGAGCATGCAATTTAGAAATGCTTGATGCCCAGTGTTTATCTTATTTCACGAGGTTCAACTCTAAACATCTTATTGCTTCCTTTTAAATGTTCAAGATAAACGTAAGGCGAGCATGGAGCCCATGGAATGTGAACCAGCCTTGAAGAAAATAGCAACTGATGGCCCGATTGGCGTGGTTTCAGCCAACTCCTCACCATCTCCCATGCAAGGGGAAACGGTCGCCCCACTTCCATCAGGTCACTTTGATGCAGACCAGCCATCATCATCATCTGAAAAGATGCCCAATGATGAAAGATCAGGCAATAGAGTTGGGAAAGATGGTCAAAATTTGAAGATGTCAGCCATCCTTGATCAAATTTGGAAGGATGACTTGAATTCTGGACGTACATTGGTAACATTGTTCGAGCTATTTGGTGAAGGTATTCTCTCCTTCATTCCAGCTCCAGAAATGTCTCTGTTTTTATAACATGTAGAGAATAGCAGGTTTTTATTGTTGTTGGGGTAGGAATAATATCATCACTATCGTCATGAAACTCTGTTTATCTGATCATGAAACTATCTTTGCAATATCATTGCTGAATCATGATTTTCCGCAACAAAATAGTTCACTCGATTTATTCAGCAGAAAATATAGGAAATTGGTGAAGAAATAAAAAAAGGGATTTGGTGAAGAAATAAAAAAACATATTTGGTGAAGAGTAGATCGGTACTCTGAAGAAAGATTTGGGTTCCGAATGAACATATTTAAGCAGCTAGGTTGGTGGCAATGATTTAAAAAACGGATTGGACCGGACCGGCCGGTTCAACTGGGAATCGGCAGGTCCGGCAGTTCATCAATATACTTTAAACAGGAAATTTTATGATCAGGACAAAACCGGGAACCGTGAACCGGAAAAACCGGTAAAAACTCAATAAAACTGGAAAATTTGTAAAAACCCAATAAATAATGAGATTTGAATTTTCTAAATTGTGAGCAAATTAGAAAATTGAACAATGGGCTACAAATAAAGCTAAGTTCTGAAATTGGATTAAGTGATTGTGAGCTAGGAAAGAGAGCAGTAATGCCGATCTATGATAGAGAGAGAGAGAGAAAGAGAGAAAAAAGTAAAACAGACTCCATGGAAAAAAAGATCCGGAAGAGGAGAATCGTAGATGAACTTGATCCGCAGCTGACGCATTCGTAGAGTAGTAACTATAAGTTCTGAGCAGCAGCTGAGAAAGTGAAAAGGGGATTGTTTTTTTTTTTTTTTGTGCCTCTAGGGGATCGAATGGACAACATTTTTTATTGTGGGTAAGTTGACTGGTTGAGTTTAACTTGGATAGGTTAGGTATAGATTTTCCTTTCCTTGGGAAAAGAAAAGGAAGAGAAGAAGGCTTAATGAAGAAGGCCCAACCGCCCAAGGCTTTATTATTATTTTTCTAATTCTTCATTCTGTTTTTTTTTTTTTTTTTTTTAATTTTTTTTTTTTTAATTTTTTAGAAATGATTGAAAATCGAAAATTCGACTTCGACTTTCGATCCGGTTTTTTCAACATTGGTTGGTGGATTAACGCTCTACTGCTTTTTTCAAGAAGCTTCTTTCTTCCAAGATCATTTGAACAGGCAAGATGAATCCCATCAAATTAGCCATAGCAAGCAAGCATCATCCTCTTCGTCTTTGCATTGAACTTTCTAATCCACCATCCATTTGAGTCATTATCAAACTGCACAAACAGTGAATAGCGTGATATTATGATTATTATTTTGTGATTTTAATTTTTTCTATCGTCGATATTTATCGTAATTGATCATGATAGTATCTGTTACGTTTCAATCGCAATAAATACGACACTACTGAAAATATGTCTACGATTGTAATTTAAATTTTAATAAACGTTATACAATTGAAAACACAATATAATAGAAAACGTATATTCGATCACAATTTGTATCCCTGTTGTAAACATGAGCAGCTTGATTCGATGATATTATTTGTGATCATAACATATATATATATATATATATATATATATATGGTCATGAACAGCTTGATTAGATGTATTTGAACAGTTAAAATTTGATTAATTACAAAAAAGCAAATAGATAGTAGAAAAAGCAACCAACTGCATGCAATTGGTGTACAACTTTCCTTTTTTGACTGCACAGTGTTAATGAGACCAGACATTTAGGTTGGCAATTGAGAGTTGAGAGTGACCCTAAAATAACATTTATCCGGGTTTCAGATCTGGTAGCTAAGCCTTTTAATTTCACTTTGACAAAACCCTCCTAAGCCAACCATGATTTTGGATAAGACATTGCCAAAAGTCCACGATATATTATATATGTATATCCTTGTGTCACGGACTCGGAACTTTAGCCCTGCGAACCGTGCGGCCTTAGGCTGGAAATCGCTTTCTTGGATGCCTAAGTCAGCCTGTTAACAGAACTGGTAACTAAAAGTTACTAGGGCTAAGCAGAAAAATAGAACAAGAGAGAGTAGAGAAGAATGCTCTTGTATATTACTCAAATGAGTTGAATGATACAAATGAGGCTGGAGGAGGCCTCTATTTATAGTTGAATCCCCCTTACATCAACGATTCAGATTTAAACAAATGAACGGCTAAGATTACATTATCTAGAGGCCTAAAGGAATTTAAACTCTATCTCTTAGAGTTCTAGATAAGCTGGAACTGTTGGGCAGTAACTATCTTTTACTGCTTCTAGAACCTCCAGGTAAAATCTGTCTTCCAGAGCCTTCTAGAATGCTCCAGGGATTGGGCCTATTCTGGTGGGTCAAGATACTCTTTGTAACTCAGATCCTGGGCCTGGACCTGTTGTGTGCGAACTGGGCCTGGACCTGTTGTGTGCAAAACGGACCCGAGCGAGATCGCACGGGCCGTGACATTCTCCCCCACTTGTTCCAGCGACGCTCTCGTCGAGAGGAACTGCTCAATCTTATCCAGGAACTGCCACAATACCTCGACTGGTTCCCAACTTGCCTCACTGTCGGGTAATCCCTTCCATCGGACAAAGTACTCATGCCTTGGCCTGTAATTCTTTCGTCGTACTACTCGATCCGCAAGTATACACTGTATATCTCTGTCGTATGAGGTCTTCACTCCTAGCTTCGGCCAGTATCGCTGTGTTGCACTCACATAGTGCCTGAAATATAACTCCCGTAAAGCATTCCCTCTCTCGGTCTGCCAATCTGTTTGGGGATGCACACTGGTGGAAAAGTTCAAGTCTAACCCAGCAGCTTGAACAACTCAATCCACACCACTACCATAGTGCTCCCAAACTCATCCGCCTTAGGCAAACCTGCAATAAAATCAATAGAGTCGCTCTCACCTTGGCGCTCCGGTATGGACAATGGTTGTAAGAGTTTAGCTGGTGTCTTAAGCTCAACCTTGTCTTGTTGGCACACTAGACAAGTTTCCACATAGGCCTCAACATCTTCCTGCATGTGTGGCCAATAATAACAGTCCTCCAACAGGGCTCTCTCCTGGACCGTGCAGCAAAGCTCTGTCTCGTCGAGCTTTTGACTCTCTAACATCACTGTTTGTCCATCTTGCATCAGCACTTCTCCACTAGCAAAGTCTAATGCATCATTTTTATCCACCCCTCTCTTTAATGGCTGCTCTTCGGGCAACTTGGCAGGCATCACATCCTCAAAAGATTGCTGCACCTGCAGCACCTTCATGGGGGTCTCATCCATGGGCTTCTGAGACTCATCAAACTTCAGGGCCGCCAAGTAGGTGTTTTCATTTCTGCTCACACCCTTGGCAAGCTGGATTGCGGACAATACCTTGGCTCCGACACCCATCTCCCGATTCACCGGCACAATGCATTGACATCGGGCATCCAAGATACATATGCAATCAGCAAATGGAACAACAAGAGCATTAATCCGATCAAGGAAATTTAAACCAAGAACAAAGTCATAGTCATCCAATGGGATTACCTCAATAGTTTCCTTGCCCTTTCAGTCCCCAAGTTGCAACTCCACTCCATTTGCCACACCCATGGTTGGGACCTCTTTAGAGTTAACAGTCTTGATCCATCCAGTTGTCTTCTCAACCTTGAGACCAAGTTTTCTGGCATTTTTCGAAAATGAACAGATTTGATGCTCCTGTGTCAACTAGAGCACTCGTTCGTCTACCTGCGATGGTGATGTCCACGAACATCAGCCCCTTCTGTTTTTGGCACCTCTTTGCCTTGACAGAACTGAATATAATTGAACCAAGCTTCAGAGTCTCATCCTCTTGCTCATCATCCTCGCTGTTGATGGAGAACAGCTTGGTTCGCTCTGGGCAGTCTCACATCCGGTGCTGACCTGCACATAAGAAGCACTCCACTGGCTCCCCATCCTTCTTCTTGTCGGACTGTTTGTTGGACTTCCACTTCCCTGTCGATGGCTTTCCATCGCCATCTTTGGACTGTTGCTCATTGTCTCCCCTACCATTGCCCTTTCCCTTGGGCTTGGAAGACTCAAACTTGTCCGTCTTTTTTGAACTGAGGTTGAGTAAGGACTCAGCTATAGCCATGGCTTTGGTCAGATCCTCGACACTTCTCCGCTGTAACTCTTGCTTTGCCCAGGGTTTAAGTCTATCCATGAATAAGAAGAATGCCTCTTTCTCCCCGAGATCAGAAATCTGGAGCATGAGTTCACTGAACTCCCGCACATACTCTCGAACTGTGCCTTGTTGTGTAAGTCGTCGCAACTTGGCACGCGCCTCATCCTCGGCATATTCTGGGTAAAACTGCTGCCTGAATTCACTTTGAAACTCCTCCCAGGTTCCAATGGCAGTGCAACCACGCCTCTCATCGCTGCACCTACGACGCCACCATAAAGAGCAACATCAGTAAAATACATTGAAGCAGTGTTTACCTTAGTGACATCATCATCAATGCCCATTGCACGAAAGTACTGTTTCATCCCATACAAGAAGTTGTCAACATCCTTCGCCGATCTGGTTCCCTTGAACTCCTTTGGCTTAGGGATCTCCATCCTGTGTTTGGGTGTCACAGCTAGCACGCCACCCCCTATAGCTGCTTTGCATGAAGTGAGCTCTCCCTTGAGCTCCTCCATCTCATTCCGCATGGCCACCATCATGGCTTCTAGAGCATCGTTCTTCTGAGTTAGCATGTCTATCGCCTCATTGAGAGCCCCTTGCATCCTGTCCTTGAGCTCCTCCCCCGCGGAGTCTAGCTCTTTGATGCGATCCTCAACGATCTCCAGGTTCTCCCGCATGTCTCCAATGGTCAGCTCGAGCTTGGCCACCCTGCCACCCATGGACGATAGAACATCGTTCGAACTAGCCCTCGAACTAGCCTTCTTACTCCTTCCACGAGTCTCTGGGACCTCCTGTGTTTGATTATCTTCCTGAGACGCCATCCCTATGATCAGCACCTTTCACGAACCACGAGCTCTGATACCAACTGTCACGGACTCGGAACTTTAGCCCTGCGAACCGTGCGGTCTTAGGCTGGAAATCGCTTCCCTGGATGCCTAAGTCAGCCTGTTAACACTCAAGAAAGGAACTGGTAACTAAAAGTTACTAGGGCTAAGCAGAAAAATAGAACAAGAGAGAGTAGAGAATAATGCTCTTGTATATTACTCAAATGAGTTGAATGATACAAATGAGGCTGGAGAAGGCCTCTACTTATAGTTGAATCCCCCTTACACCAACGGTTCAGATTTAAACAAATGAACGGCTAAGATTACATTATCTAGAGGCCTAAAGGAATTTAAACTCTATCTCTTAGAGTTCTAGATAAGTTGGAACTGTTGGGCAGTAACTATCTTTTACTGCTTCTAGAACCTCCAGGTAAAATCTGTCTTTCAGGGCCTTCTAGAATGCTTCAGGGATTGGGCCTATTCTGGTGGGTCAAGATACTCTTTGTAACTCAGATCCTGGGCTTGGACCTGTTGTGTGCGAACTGGGCCTGGACCTGTTGTGTGCATAACGGACCCGAGCAAGATCGCACGGGCCGTGACACTTGCACATTGCATTTGCAGGGAAGTCAGCCTTAACATTCATTTATTGCTCCAACTAATTTTTGTAACTTATACTAATCTAATGCAAAGTAACATTATTTATGCTACGAAAAAAAAATATTTTGCAACATTTATACAAATTATTTTGAAAATTTTTGTTGCTAAAAATAAAATTTTGTAGTGCTTGCCTTTTTCAACATAACACCATTTTATAATGTCAAAAAATATATTTTATAATATTTATACAAACTACTTCAAAAATTATTATTGCCAAAAATGAAATTTCTTGTAATGAGCTAAAGAAGAATTTAATCTACAATCCCATTAATAGATTTTGAGAAAAGAATGATGTCTATTATTTTTTTAATATTTAATTAATCTTTTCTAGATACCTTCTCTTTTATATATATATATATATATATATATATATATATATATATATATATATATATATATATATATATATATGGCCGATGGTATTAGGGGAACGGATTTCCGCTGCCCTTGTTTGATGTTCATTTTTGTGCCTTTCAATGTTTTTTTGACACATATTTAAAATTATCTCTTATTTATAAATAATTAAATATTATATTTTTTATTTAGACATATGACAAAAAATACTAAAAGAGCACCAAAAAGGGTATCAAATGGGGACAAAGAAAATTTATTCGTATTTGGATAGTGAATAGTGATCTTATTTTGTTTTAAACATTTGGACAAGATAAAGAAATTGTCCGAATTAGTTGTGTTTTACTCGTTTATAATTTTCCTTCAAATTATACCCTTCTTTTTCACTTTTTTCAGAAACTAAAACAAGCTGTAGTTAATTTGTAGATTTCTCCTATTGTTCTTAGGTTGCCACTAGCTTAAGAGAGAGCGTACAACGTCATTTATCTTGATCGTGTGTCTGCAGCCAACTATGCCATTTAAATTCTTTTGAGAGATCCACCGGCTTAAGGCAACCATGGATTGAGATAATTAGTAAGAAACACTGACTGACGAAGTCCACTGAAGTAGCATTAACTGCTTCAACTACCCTTATTTAATACCTTTGCATCTTCATGCCCTAAAATACATGCAATGCTAGTTATAGAAATCAATCGACGTGTATTCTTGTGAGCTTAGTCGTTTTTAGTGGTGTAATCGAATCGAGTCGAGCTTAAGTTTTAAGAAGTTTAATCTCGTGTTCGACTTCAAATTCGAGTTTTGAAACTCGATTCGAACTCGATCGAGTTTCACTTTTAAAAATCGAGCTTGATTCGAGATAAAAATCGAACTGTTCGAACTCGCTTGATTAGGCTCGATTATTTAGTAAAATATGAGCTCGATTCTCATGCACGATTTCAAACTCGATTATTTGTGCTCGAGCTCGAGTTTGAACTGAGATTTTTCAGTACTAAATAGCTCGAACTGGATTCGACAATAACCGAATTGAATTCGAGTCTTTTTTAAACCAAACCTGAATAATTTACGAATACAAATATCTCATTTACACCTCAAGCCATTCTAACATGGCGCTTGCCCCATGTAAAACTTGACCTATTGCTTGTGCCATAACAAGTGGCAGGGAAAAGTACTCTGACATCTGAATTGAATCTTTAATTAAGGCAAATGGGATAGGCGAAAAATTGTATGGTGGCAACTGACAACTCAGTTAATATGATTGAATAGCTTGAAAACTCTTTCAGCAGCCAACCACATGCTGTTGCTGAAACTTTTTTTTTTCTTCACTTTCTCTGCCTACATATAGAGATAAAGAGTGCCTTAGTTTTATCATCCTCTTTCAATACTTTGTGAACTAAGGTTAGCTTAGTAAAATTTAAATTATGAGTTCTAAGGCTTTCCTTCTCCTTGCTCTTCTAGCAGCTGTTGTTCTTCTCATCTCTTCGGAGGTGGCTGCTAGAGACCTTGCTGAAACTTCCTCAGAAAAGAATAATGGTCAGCCTGGGGGTTCTTTCATCTTCGTCTCCTCTCATTGTTCACTAAATATATGATATATATGTTTGTTTACTTCAATAGTTTGTTCTTCTACGAACCATTGAAGACATAGTTTACTTCCACATTTCTCAGCATTTAAGATCGAGTCCAATATTTACATATATTCGACATTATTAATTTCAATCTGAAATTTTAAACGAAAGGATTCCTAAATCCTTCAGACTTACAAATCTTCTTCATGTTAACTTTCATGAAAACTGAAAAGCATAACTTGCATGTCAATTTTTAGTTTTGACTAGAATGGGGTAATTTAACACATGCAAGTTCATTACAAATTAATTTGCTGCAGGTGAGGTGGCTAAAGAAACAACTGGGGTAGATCCTGATGGCAAGCACGGCGGATATGGAGGCCCTGGTGGTGGATACGGAGGATCACGTGGTGGAGGGCGAGGTGGTTATGGTGGTGGCCATGGTGGACGCTGCGCCTTTGGTTGCTGTCGTTCTGATTATAACGGAAGAGGTTGCCGAAGGTGCTGCTCCTATCAGGGTCAGGCGGTGGATGCTGAAACCCAACACTGATCCCTCACAACTAAAATACCAGCTACTATTAGCATTTAGAAATATGCATGTATCGCATTTCCTAAGAAAATAAATACTTCCTTCCCAAGTATAGGAAGTATTAATGAATAAAAATCATCACTTCTTTATCTATGAACAAAATCGTGACTTCAAAAATCATGCTTTATTTCTCTTTTGGGGCCTATGTAACATGTCGAGAAATAAAAATGCAACTTTTTTTTTATATGTTTTAAGCTGTTAAGGATTAAATCATGATAATTGGAAGATCATATGATTGTCAATAAATATATATATATATATATTGTTGATCCTAATTATTTTAATAAAATTTCACTTAAATTGATCCTTAACTATTAATTTTCTCGTACTTCCATTTTAATTAAATTTGAAAATGACTAAGTCACAAATAGAATTGGAACATTGATTGTATTTTCTATTTTTTCTATAATTATTATCAAGCCTTCGACAATAGTTCATAAAAAAAAAAAAATTTGGTACAAATGAGATTGTAATTTAAAAATAAAAAAAAAGGATGAAAAATGTTGAAATTCAAATTTTAAATTTGCTCGTTGTCACTTTTTAAAAATAATTATATAAACTAATTGGATTAAATCCGGATTCGATTCATTATTTTCTTTTAGCATCTAGTTAAATGTTTTTTTAAAAGGTATCTAGATGATTTTATTTGTTTTAATAATACACCTTTCTTAAATAAATGAAATCTAAATAATTAAAGAATAATTTAAATGTTAGAGACTGAACTGGAACTTCACTTATAAAATTTGAAATTAAAAATCACGTATATCAAATATGAGCTGTATATAATGCAATTCTTTTTCCGTTTCCGAGAAGAACAATCTATATATGCAGACCGTTTAAGGTTTAAGTAAAATTGATAACAATATTAATGAAAAATCGTTAAAATGATGACATTGACTCGTAAAATCTAACAGAATTAATGACTTGGAATAAAATATGACTTGGAAATATCTAAATTTGTTAGATTTTACGAGTCCACGTCAGCATTTTAACGGTTTTTCCTTAATACCGTTATCAATTTTACTTATTTGCACCTATTTTAATTATACAGGGACTAAATTACTCACTTTTACAGTACAGGACTAAATTACTCTTTTCACTACAGTACAGGGATTATGTAGGTACTTCAACCGACCGTTTAATAAGTAATACTAATAAAATGAGACCGCTGAAGGGAAAAGTGGGATGGGCTGTTGGGGGTTCAGAGTCCAAATATCGCTTAGGATTAATTTGAGTTTTACCTAGATCCGTACAAAGATCGGACTATCCATCTAAATTCAACGATCTGTTCCATATTTAAAAATGTTTGGATAAAAATATTAAGTTCGTTAAATGAGTTTGGGCAAATTTAAGAAAAAGAATCAAGTCTTGATTCCAACATTCAAGGTTTCGAATTCAAGATCCGAACTAGCCCGACCTGATCTGAATTATATAAAATATATATGATTTTTTATATTTATATATATTATATAATTTATATTGTATAAAAAATATATAATATTATAGTGTAAACTTAAAAAATATTTTAAGTCATTCGTATTTAAAGCTTAATAAGAGAAAATGACAAAAATCAGAAGTGTTAAAGATTAAATTAAAAATACCATTTTTTAAAAAAAATTATCTGGATAGGTCTTGTATCATTTATTAATTCACATGAATCTTCGTAAAGTTTTAGACTCAAATTATCGGATCAGATTTGGATAAGCATGTAATGAGAAAAGATTGTATAAAACTGTTAGTCCACGTCAGTATATATCAATTCCATTCAAATCATACTATGTAATCAAATTTTTGAAAAAAGTCAACTATTTATTACAAAAATCATTAATGAATTGCTGAAATAAATATTTATTATTTAATTATTACATGTAATATGTAATAAATAGTTGATTTTTTCTTAAAATCTGATTACGTGACATGATTTGAATGAAAATGATATATGCTGACGTAAAATAACCGTTTCATACAATCATTTTTCTGCATGTAATATATTCATTTAGTGTCTAAACTTAGTCAGAACCCAACTCAACCCGTCCAATAAACATTTTTGGTTTGACTTTAATCGTTAGGTCACTTGAATTTAATTTTTTAATGATCAAATTGTTCAAAAATTGCTGCTTTAGAGTTATATTGAGAAAACAATTTTCTTCCTTGCTAAAAATTAATAAATATGTCCACTACTTTCGCAATAAATTGATTCATGTATTTTTATACAAGTTTTATATCAAAATTTGTCTATTTTTTTTTTTTTTTAAATCATATATTTTCGTACTTGAATTCTCTTCTTCTTTTAAAAAAAAAATGTATTTGATATATAAGAAAAACAAGAAACTAAAATAGCTATCAAACTCATTGGAATGTCCATTAAAGAAGGGCAGGTCTCATTACATGTAGTCAGATGCTGTTGAGTCATTAACGACGTGGTGTCCTAGCTACCAACAATTAGATACATGGTGACCCATTTCATCATCATTAGGATACATCTTTCTTTGTGGGATATTAAATATAGCTAGCTAGTAAATATTTAATATCTCAAATTAATCATATATATATATATATAAATATATATATATATATATAGTGTAAGCATCTTCTTTTTATTTATGTTAGTCGTGCTTTTTTTCTTTTTAAATACTCGTGTTTGATATTTATGTCTAACACATATTCGAATATGGATTATGAAAGTAAGATCCTCTAAATATATGAATTTAAAAAATATATATATATGTATATCCGTATCGAACACATACTCATATTTGACACTCTTTCCGAATCCAAGTATCATAGCATCTAACTTATAAGTATGTATTATATATTGATAGAAAAATTAAAACATTGTCATCAGTATTAATGTGATTTGATATATTAGTAGAGTGTTGAACTCTTGATTTCAATTATCAGAATTTAGTTTTTGATAATTTTAAATATCAAAATAAATTAAAACATCATTATCTAATATATGGATATTAAAACAAAAAGTATCCTTTCAACTACTCTTTAATTATCACACACACTTGCTCCTAATTACTAATTATTATTATTATTAGCAATACTAAATGAACAAAAAAAAATTAGCGACTTGATTCCTCCCTAATGAGAGGGAAAGAATTACATGGACCAATATTTTCATTGGCAAATTTGCGTTACAGATGAATAGAATAGATCTGTTTCAACTCAGCAAGTTCAAGTTCACTAGAGAACTCTTTAGCCAAGCCAAACCATAACAAATCAAAGCATATGAAGAAGGATTCCGAGTGTTCAATTTTTAACCAATCTCATATATAGTTATTAGATTTCCTTCAAAACATTTGGTTCAGTGATTGATACGAGTCTGGCGAGGTCTGACTCTTACTCTTATCCAATAATTTTCAATACATTTTAAATTATTGCCACGTAGATTTGTTGGCTATCCGGCCCGATTCGAATTGGGTCGAATCTGGGTAAAAAAACTTTTATAATTTGAGTTGATCCGAATTACTATTAATTAAATAAAAATTATTTTTTATTTAAATTTAATTATAAAAAATATATTAATATTAATATAAAATAAATTTTTAATAATTTATGAACAATAAAATGAGATTATGACCCGTTCCGAAATGGATTTGGACAAGAAAAAAAATTCGACCGAGCCATAAACAAATTTACTGCAACGACGTCGTTTAATTGGTTTTAACGGACAAAATTAGACTTTCAAACTAATAAAAGGAAAACCCAGCCTCAAACTTCAGCACCAAATCTAATCTGCTAACAAAGGCTTCAATCAAAACATTTTTTTTTCTTCATGAAATCACCTTAATATTTACATATTGTTTTGAATGAAACAATTATGATAAAGGTGTATAAGTAACCCAACTAATTTTGGAAGATTAGCTTGTTTATTTTTTGTTGTCTCTGTTTTATCTTGTTTTATATATATTCAAAACCCAAATCATGTTAACAATCTCGTGGTCGAGTGATCAGGGACTTGTGAGATATATAAAACTTGGGTTCGACCCCAACAACCCCTCCCCATTTCTTAAAAAACAAATGATAAAAAAAAAAAAAAATCAAAATCACAACTATAAATTGTTTCAGAGTTTCGGCAAGTAACTAATGAATATTTGATACTCATATCAAGAATTTTTTAACTTGAAATAGTTTTTTGTTACACTTTCTAATTTTCCAATTTATATGTTCAGGAGAAAACTTTTATTGATATAAAAAAGATCGATCCCTATACTTAAAGGATCGATATTTTTTTTTTGCTTTGCTTTAATTCTTATTTTAAGAGATCGATCTCTATACGTAAAGGATCGATCCATTTTTTATTTGCTTCAAAAATGGATCAATTCCTACTAAAGAATTGGTCATTTTTGTTTAGTTTTAGAATTGGTCATTTTTTGTTTAGTTTTAGCTTTTGAAAAATGTCTTACGCTTTTTAAAAGTATAAAACATTTTTTGAAAAATAGGTTAATTTTTCTTTTACCCGAATTTTTTTTTTCGTTGATTAAATTATTTTTCACAAAATAAACACTAAAAAATGGAAAAAATATTTTCTAAAAATCATTTTTAATGAAACAAAGGATCCTTGGATAAAATTTCAACTTCAAATTTTGCCCACATATTTAATTCTAAAAAAGAAATCAATTTGAATTAGGAAATTTACTTATTCTTTTATATCATACTGATACATGACAAGAATATAAGCATGCTTGTGAAGTTTTTAAACTTGAATAAACAAATTAAACTTCAGTAAGACTAAATAATAAAGTTAATTACATATTTGGCATGTATTAAAAAAGAAAGAAACTCTCTTGTGGAATTCTGTACTTACCATCAGTATATATATATATATATATATATATATATAAAAGAAACTCTCTAGTGGAATTCTATACTTACCATCAATATATATATATGATACATAATTTTTTTTACACGATAGTAAAATTTAAAAATCTTATAAAAAAGATTTATTTATTCATTTATTATATATATATATATATATTCTTTTTTTTTTTTTTTTTACATTGTTCATTGCATTTCAGTTAAGACAGATTACCCATTTTTTAAATAGAGAAGGAAAATTATTTTATGAAACAATTACTCTTTTTTAATTACTAGTTACATTTTTCTTTCTTTTTGTCTCTTCATTTAACCATACAATGTAGAAAGTTCCTTTTTAATTTGGAAGACTTTTCAATCTAAACGTTTATGCTGTAATAGGGATTTGTCTTTGATTTTATTCATTATGATATACAAATAAGACATATGACAATTCCCAGAGCAAAAAAGAACAAAACAAATTAAAACAAAAAACTCTTAATTATATTATAAATATTCCAACAATATTAACCCCCGCTTCGCCAGGGTTCTTTTAAAATTTTTATAATTTTTTAATAAATTAATAATAAAAAATTAAATTAAATAATAATTATTTGTTTAAATTATTTTTTATTTATTTTTAAATTGTAATACTATTAATATTAATATAATTATATTTTATTAACTATGAGAATTAAATTTATGAGAATTATTTATTTATAAATTACATAAAATAAATGTATTTTTAAATATTATTTATATGTATTTTTAAAAAATATTTAGACCTTTGTATAGCTTATTGTATAGTATATATTTTTATTTGTAGGTGATAAAAATAATTAATAAAAAGTAACAAAACAAAATTATAATTTGTATTTTATTCTTTCGTTGGGTCGGTTTAAAACTAAAAATAACTATAAAAAAAAAAAACTTCCCGTCAAGCAAATGAGTTTAACACGTGTGTCACACTGATGATCAGTAAGTTTATTATATTTTAATTTTTTAACTTTTTTCTGAGCGAGTCGGGTACGAATTCTAAATCGATCTGCTAGTCAATGTACGGACCAATCCTTTAAATACATCATTTAAAAATAAAATAAAAATAATTAATTAAATAACTATTTTTCTGAACGGGTCGGGTACGGATCTTAAATCGATCCGCGAGTCAATGTATAGACCAATCCCTTTAAATATATCATTTTAAAAATAAAATAAAAAACTTAAAAGTAAAAATAATTTTTTTAAAATTTTTTTCCCGAGCGAGTTGGGTACGGATTTTAAATCGATTTGCGAGTCAATGTTCGGACCAATCCCTTTAAATACACAATTTAAAAATTTAAAAAAAAAATCCACACGGATCGGATACAGATCCTATATCGATCCGAGAGTGAACGTGCGAACCAATCTCTTTAACTACATCATTTAAAAAAAAAAATTAAAAAATCGCCATGTGTCAAGAAAAAAGCTTAGACGTGGCAACCCATAACCCCCTTAGGCGATTTCTTTAAAGGATTAGTATAGATTTTTAGATTAGAATAAAAATTATGGAGAACCCTTAATTGAATAATCAAATAATATATAAAAATGGTTTTGTCAAAACTCAAAACCTTGGATATATTAACAATGTTCCCTGAATCAAGGCCAGTATTGAAAAGATAAAAAAGTCAAAAACCAAACCTAACAAAGTCGTTTGGGTCATTAATAATTTAAAGGGACCCCTAAAACTATTGACCGATTGTTTGTGGGGCTATGGGAAGACAAAAGGAACCATTAGATTTATTTACTGATTCGGATTATTCGTATCATCCAGATTTGATTCAAATTAAGATCGATTTAAAATAAATTTTTTATTATTTAAATCGGTTTAATTTAAATTATTATTTAAATAATAAAATATAATTTTATTTAAATATAATTATAAAAATATTTTTTTAATATTTTAATATATTTTAAATAATAAAATAAATTTTTGAATCCAACTCAAATCAGATTTTGACTCGAATATATATATATATATTTTTTTTTATTCGAAATTAATCCGATCCGTAAAAACTTCTAGAAACCAGTCCAACGCGTGAAACAAAAAAGGCCTGCCTGTTCCTCTCTTATTCGGCTTGGCCGACCCTTTGACCCTTTGAACCCAAAAAAAAAAAAAAACCCTTTGATTTCACCTAAAAAAACAACATTAACGGGAAACGCTGGTCATCTTCTTGGGAACACCCTTCTTCCCTTTTCCTAGCTAACTTCCTACCTCTCTTATTATTTCACCCTTTTTCTTTATATTACTCTCCGTTTTGTTAAGTCCTAGACAAACCAAACCTCTTTATTTTATTTTTTTTGACGATTTAATAATCTTTTTTTTCTATTTCCTTCTTTCAAATTTTGATTTGTGAAGAAGTAGCCAAAACCCAAAAAAGTTATGAAGAAGAGGAAGAAATATGATGTTATTATTGCTTGCTTGCAAGAGATTGAGTATTATAATGTCATGTTTAAGTATTTTCTGGCGATCGATGCTTTCGAGTTTCCGAAGCTTCCTCTTACGGCGGCGTATTGATAGGCACTTCCAATGCTGGCGTAAGGTTTGCTTGAAATAAGAAATAGTATTCATCGTTTCAAGGCCATGAATTTTTCATCGGAGTCCAAAACTTTTCAGCGGCGTACATGGGAAAGCCAGGCATTTCTTATTTATTTTCTTCCTCTTATTGTTCATGCTGTTTTTTTTTTTTTTTTTTTCATCCAATTTTTACGTAATTATTTTCGTGATAATGAGAAATAGTTACAAAAATATATTTATTTAAACTTTCTTCTTAATATTTAGTAGATTAATAGCTTTAAGGAAGAATATACTCGGTAAAAAAGAAACATTTTCCCTATTTTTGCATCAACATCTATATATATATGAGCAACATCTATATATATATATGAGCAGTGATTTATTTATATTAATGTAAAATTAAATTAGTTTTACACATTTTTATAATTTTTTATACGATTATATTTGTTTAATCCAACCGTCGTATTTCATTTTATTACGTAGATCATGCATATCGAGTTTCGAGTAAATTAAAAATGTCTAACTATTTGGTCGATGTAAAAAAATTTTAACCGTTAAATATATATTAAAAAAATAGTATTCTCGATCGATATGATAGAGATATCGGATTGATTCAAAACTTTACGTGCATGAATAATACAATTATATTGTTAAATCCAACAGTTGATTTATTAAAATATAAATCGTATAAAAAATTATGAAAATATATAATATTAATTTAATTTTATATTAATATAAATAGATCTTTTATATATATATATATATATATATATATATATATAAGATCAATCAAGAGTGCAAAATGATTGAGAATATAAAATCGTAAACTTAAAAAAGGAAAATGTTACTAACCGATATTTATTGTCTGACATTATATCGATTTAGTCATTACATCAAAAAATATGTATAATTGTTCTTTGTCATTTGGTTTTATTTACAAATTATGTCATTGTGTCTAATTATTTAGAAGCAGTGTTAGTTGACATTATATATATGTTTAGCAGAGCTTATAAAAAAAAAAAAAATTGTTTTTAAATAAGAAAGGAGATATATATAAAAACATTAAATATGGGCTAATAATTTTCATGAATTGTTGATAAGTGATAATGAGTTTATAAGTGATTTTATTAAATGTCAAATTATTTTGATGTCATTACTAAAAGAGTTCATTTTCAATAAATTAACAGTGAAGTTTTTTAATTGGTTAAAATATATATATAAAAAAAAAATTGTGCATTATTTTATTTTGTTTAAACAAGCTTTATATTTTTATTATATTCAAATAAACTTTTATTTTTTATTTGTATCTAAATAAATCTTGATTTCAAATGATGATTTATGTTAAGAATTTATTTAGATATAAATTAAAGGTTAGGTGTTTATTTAGATATAAATTAAAAATTAGGTGTTTATTTGGATATAAATTAAAGGTTAAAAATTTATTTGGGTGTAAGTATAAAAACATATTTAGATAAAATGATAAAGTTCAAGATTTTTTTTTAGCCTTTTAATTTCATAATCGAGATTAAAGTAATTTATCACATGTTTTTTTTTTTTTTTTAAATATATATTTTTTTTAATTTTATGTATAAAATTTATAAATTACACTAACAACTAATAAAATAATTTGTTTCGAAAAAAAATATAAAATAATGCTATTTTAATTCCTGCAGATCTTACATATTTGGTTGGTTGGTAAGGTGTTAAATCAAAACTGACGAAATTTAAACGCAGTCAGTTAAGTTTTTCATCAGCGGCGGCGTCGCTTTCACCGCTAATTAATTGAACCTTTACCCACCATCTTAATTAGTTAATTAACAAAATTAGCAGTTTAGATTAAATGATTCGAACAAATTTTTTCTTTCTTTTTTTCGATTAATGGTAGATAGGATGGGATCTACCGCTAAATTAGTCACTGAAAATGATAACACCTAGAACAAATAATTAAAGAATATCAGTATATAAATTAGATAAACGTAATATAAAATTATACATGTTAAAAATTGAACTTGTGATCTCAACAAAGTTTCATTGAATTATAATATGTCAATTTTAAAAGTAGCTTAGACCACAAATATAATTTCAAATAAGCATAAATTTTGGATGTTTAGTGTTTTTTTTTTTTTTGGTGCCAAGAATTAGATATATGTTGATTTTTATTGTTTAAAAAAAATAATTTTTCATTAATAATCCTACTATAATGTCAAATTACTATATAGCTACATTTTTAATTTTTTATTTTTGTCCAATAACTTATTTAAGTATATTTTTACCCTCTTCCTTTGCAAGAATCCAAGATTTAAATTAAAAAAAAAAAAAATCTAAGATTTCTTGGTATCAAACATCAATTAGAAAACTCTATGATATTTTTGAAATTTTGAATTTAAAAATTTGGATTTGAATTTCATTTGCCACATAAATTATGAGAGTAAAATTATAAAATGCATACATTATTTATAAATTGATTAAGATTCAAGATGATTATATATTTAAAAAGTATAAAATTATGAATTTCAAATTCACAAATATTTATAGGTATTTCATCACTAAATAGGCATCCAACAAATCCATGAATTTAAAAAACAATCATCAATATTACATTTACATGTGTTTTATTACACAATTTACACTATTTTTAAAATCCAAATTCATTTTTTGAAATTTAAATTCTCAAACACAACCTTAATACAATATTTCTTGAGTTTCATGATAATTCGGTTATTTATATCATATTTTGTATCGTATTTTAATTATATTTTTCATGTTATACAATTATATTATATTCAAAATTATCAAAACTACATAATACATATATTGTCATTAACTAGCTTTAATAGATACATTTATTTTTTTTCCGGCCAATTAATAGGTACATTAATTAGAGACCTTTTTGTTTATGTTACTTAGTCATAGAGTTAGGCCATAGGCATCTAGAAAGTTATATTCTTCATTTTTCTATTGGCTTTCCTTTGCCCTTTCTCTATGAGCTACTTTTTCTATTTTGGCTGGTTGAGTTCCAAGTTTCAAATATTAGGTTCCATTTGGTGACAGGAAATTGACTTCCTAAATGTATGAATTTTTTACTCATTTCCAAAAACAAAACAAAAAATTCATTCATTCTCAAAAGTACAGCTAAAGACATAGCAAATCAAATTATGGATGGAGAAACAAGAAGTAGAAATACAAAACTACAAGAAAATTTAAAACTATTAGCTCATGCTAACATATGAGCATACGTTAAGAAGTTTGGAAACCAAACATGTCAATATTTCAATAAACTATTCAATAAACTTTTTTTTTTCTACTTTTAAACTCTTAATTAACATCATTTAAATTTATGTGACTTTCTTAATTTCTTTCTTTATTTCCTTAATTTCCTTTATTGTTTTTTTTCTTTTCTTTCGGAGGTGTGAATCTTGAATACTCTACAACAATTCCAAATGTTTTTTTTTTTCTTTAATTAGTTGTTTTTATGAGATTAAAATAATAATAAAATCTTAATTTCATCACTTTACTTAGATAAATTAATATATATTTATTGTACCAAAATAAACTATTAATCTTTAATTTACACTCAAATAAATTTTTGACCTTTAATTTATATGCAAATAAATCTATAGCCTTTAATTCATAAATTTATATTTGATAGACTATAACAGTACGTTTGATTTACTATAATGGAATAGAGAATGAATGGAATAGAGAGTGAATGGAATAGAGGGGGAATAGGTATTAATTGGTTGAACGGAATAAAGGAGAAATATTATTACTTTGTTTGGTTGGTTAAAATAATGTTAAACAATAGGTAAAGAATAGATAAAGACTATTTTATCCTTAAAATAAATAATAATATTTTTATTTAATAAAACCTAAAACTAATTTATTAATCTTTTTAAATTATATTAAGTATATTAAAATAGAAATTATAAAATATAAAATTATTAATAATAAATATAAAATAATATTTTAATTATAAAAATTTTAATTATTTTTTATTTATTATAAAATATTTAAAATATTATTTAATAATTCTAAAATAATATTAAAAATATTATATAATAAACTATTTATAAATATTATAAAGACAAAAAACGAAATATCTCTCTTTATCTCTTTCTCTCTTCGTCATATTCAAACAAAATTGAAGAACAAACCAAAAACCACCACATTCCCCAGATTCTGGCGTCGACGACCACCGCTGACCACCGTTTGTCGCCATTGGTCGCCGCCAAACGTTGTCAGAAATTCGCCAAAATTCACCCAAAGCTTCCTCTAAGCCTCATCTTTTTTATTTTCCAGTTGGTTTTCCCTAATAACGCCCGAGAAAGTCTAGATCTACAAAACTAACCCGCGCCTTCCACCCTCATTTTGGCTTCTCCCGCCGCTCAAAAAGCTTCCAATTTTTTATATGTTTCTTCTCTTTGTCTCCTCTTCCTCCCTTCTAAATTTGGAGCCCCCAAACACCCTACAACTAACCTAAATGAAAACCTTGAGAGAGAAAGTTTCTCTCTCCAAAACCCCGATTTTTTTTTTTGCTTCTGTTATTTCTGGTGTAAATGTGTAATTTTTTGTTGTTGCTAATTTTTTGTTGCCATTTCTTTTTTCTCTGATGAACTTTCCTATGACGAAAAGTTGGTGGCAGCAACCTTTTCTCTTTTTCAAGTAATATCATTTGGTGGCAACAAGGGTATAATGGTCTTTAACAAATATGAGGCTATTCCTTAAAACACTGAATAGCCATTCTGAGGTTAACCTTTTAACGAATAGCTCATTCGGTTGAATGAGCTATTCCTCTCTAAAAATTGAACCAAATGATGGAATAGCCATCTCACTTGGAATAGTCCCTGAATGGCATGGCTATTCATCCAACCAAACATGGTGTAATAACATGATAACATATATTAATAAGTTATATGTATTTATTATATATTTATATTTGATTCGCTGATAGTATATAAATTTATACAATGTCAGTGAACTACATGATATCAACTCAATAAAAATAAAGTTATCTGTATTTATTTTTAATTTTTTTTTAATAAAGTGGTATCATGTGATTCACTGACAGTGTATAGATTTATGCACTATTAATGCATCAAATATAAAACCATTTATTTTAAAATTTTATATTTATTTTTTAATAAGATAATTTCATGTGATTCATTGACAATATATAAATTTATATATTGACAATGTATCAAATACAAACCCTTAATTATACATATATAAACTCTTAATATAGTTCAATTTTTCATTTTTCATTTGAAATAAAAATTTATTTGGATACAAGTCAAAAGATAAAACTTATTTGAATACAATAAAAATATAATACTTATTAAAAAATAAAATAATTCAATTTTTTTTTTTTTAATATTTAACCATTCTATGATTAGAATAGACCAATCCTTTTTTTAGTATTAATAAATTAAAATGAAGATTTTTAAAGAGAAGATTTTGGGAAAATATGCCAGCATTTGTTTAGTAATTATAAAATCTTTTATAATATTTTAATTATAAAAATTTTAATTATTTTTTATTTATTATAAAATATTATTTAATAATTCTAAAATAATATTACAAATATTATATAATAAACTATTTATAAACATTATAAAGACAAAAAACGAAATATCTTTCTTTATCTCTTTCTCTCTTCGTCATATTCAAACAAAATTGAAGAACAAACCCAAAACCACCACATTCCCCAGATTCCGGCGTTGACGACCACCGCCGACCACCGTTCGTCGCCATTGGCCACCGCCAAACGTTGTCAGAAATTCGCCAAAATTCACCCAGAGCTTCCTCTAAGCTTCATCTTTCTTATTTTCCAGTTGGTTTTCCCTAAAAACGCCCGAGAAAGTCTAGATCTACAAAACTAACCCGCGCCTTCCACCCTCATTTTGGCTTCTCCTGCCGCTCAAAAAGCTCCCAATTTTTTATATGTTTCTGCTCTTTGTCTCCTCTTCCTCCCCTCTAAATTTGGAGCCCCCAAACACCCTACAACTAACCTAAATGAAAACCTCTAGAGAAAAAGTTTCTCTCTCCAAAACCCTGATTTTTTTTTTTTTTTGCTACTGTTATTTTTGGTGAAAATGTGTAATTTTTTGTTGTTGCTAATTTTTTGCTGTCATTTTTTTTTCTCTGATGAACTTTCTGATGTCGGAAAGTTGGTGGCAGCAACCTTTCTCTTTTTTAAGTAATATCATTTGGTGGCAACAAAGGTATAATGGTCTTTAACAAATATGAGGCTATTCCTTAAAATACTGAATAGCCATTCTGAGGTTAACCTTTTAATGAATAATCGAATGAGCTATTCCTCCCTAAAAAGTGAACCAAATGATGGAATAGCCATCTCACTTGGAATAGTCACCCCCAAACATGGTGTAAGTGAATCAGAAGACACATATTAATAAGTAAAGTTATATATATTTATTATAGATTTATATTTGATTCGTATAAATTTATACATTATCAGTGAACCACATGATATCATCTCATTAAAAATAAAATTATCTGTATTTATTTTTAATTATTTTTAATGAAATGGTATCATGTGATTCACTGACAGTGTATAGATTTATGCACTATCAGTGCATCAAATATAAAACCATTTATTTTTAAAATTTTATATATATTTATTTATTAATGAGATAATTTCATGTGATTCACTGACAATATATAAATTTATATATTGACAATGCATCAAATACAAACTCTTAACTTATACATATATAAACTCTTAATATAGATAATTTTTCATTTGAAATAAAAATTTATTTGGATACAAGTTAAAAGATAAAATTTATTTGAATACAATAAAAATATAATACTTATTAAAAAATAAAATAATTCAATTTTTTTTTTAATATTTAACCATTCTATGATTAGAATAGACCAATCCTTTTTTTAGTATTAATAAATTAAAATGAAGATTTTTAAAGAGAAGATTTTGGGAAAATATGTCAGCATTTGTTTAGTAATTATAAAAAAATATATATATAATATTTTAATTATAAAAATTGTAATTATTTTTTATTTATTATAAAATATTATTTAATAATTCTAAAATAATATTACAAATATTATATAATAAACTATTTATAAACATTATAAAGCTAAAAAACGAATATCTCTCTTTATCTCTTTCTCTCTTCGTCATATTCAAACAAAATTGAAGAACAAACCCAAAACCACCACATTCCCCAGATTCCGGCATCGACGACCACCGGCGACCACCGTTCGTCGCCATTGGCCGCCGCCAAACGTTGTCAAAAATTCGCCAAAATTCACCCAAAGCTTCCTCTAAGCCTCATCTTTTTTATTTTCCAGTTGGTTTTTCCTAGAAACGCCCGAGAAAGTCTAGAGCTACAAAACTAACCCGAGCCTTCCACCCTCATTTTGGCTTCTCTTGTCGCTCAAAAGCTCCCAATTTTTTTATATGTTTCTTCTCTTTGTCTCCTCTTCCTCCCCTCTAAATTTGGAGCCCCCAAACATCCTACAACTAACCTAAATGAAAACCTCTACAGAGAAAGTTTCTCTCTCCAAAACCCCAATTTTTTTTTGCTATTGTTATTTTTGTTGTAAATGTGTAATTTTTTGTTGTTGCTAATTTTTTGCTGCCATTTTTTTTTTTCGCTGATGAACTTTCCTATGACGAAAAGTTGGTGCAGCAACCTTTCTCTTTTTCAAGTAATATCATTTGGTGGCAACAAGGGTATAATGGTCTTTAACAAATATGAGGCTATTCCTTAAAACACTGAATAGCCATTCTGAGGTTAACCTTTTAACGAATAGCTCATTCGGTTGAATGAGCTATTCCTCCCTAAAAAGTGAACCAAATGATGGAATAGCCATCTCACTTGGAATAGTTCCTGAATGGCATGGCTATTCATCCAACCAAACATGGTTTAAGTGAATCACAGGATGACACATATTAATAAGTAAAGTTATATGTATTTATTATAGATTTATATTTGATTCGCTGACAGTATATAAATTTATAAACTGTGAGTGAAACACACGATATCACCTCATTAAAAATAAAGTTATCTGTATTTATTTTTAAATTTTTTTAATGAAATGGTATCATGTGATTCACTGACAGTGAATAGATTTATGCACTATCAGTGCATCAAATATAAAACCATTTATTTTTAAAATTTTATATTTATTTATTAATGAGATAATTTCATGTGATTCACTGATAATATATAAATTTATATATTGACAATGCATTAAATACAAACCTTTAATTTATACATATATAAACTGTTAATATAGATCAATTTTTCATTTGAAATAAAAATTTATTTGGATACAAGTCAAAAGATAAAACTTATTTGAATACAATAAAAATATAATACTTATTAAAAAATAAAATAATTTAATTTTTTTTTTAATATTTAACCATTCTATGATTAGAATAGACCAATTTTTTTTTTTTTAGTATTAATAAATTAAAATGAAGATTTTTAAAGAAAAGATTTTGGGAAAATATGTCAGCATTTGTTTAGATAGAGCGTGTCGGAGGGATAGGAAAGGGAGGCAGCTTTCTTTCAAAACAGTACGGCTTGCATTGCGCCCGAGGATTAATTTGTTTTGACTTTCAATCTTTCATTTCGATTTTCTATGATATGATTTGTCTCAAGTCTCAACTTGTTTTTTCCAATCTTAATTTCTTCAATATTCTTCATTTATTATTACGAACAAATTATATCGATGAAGTCATGCACAAAGTATAACGTCAAAACTTAAAAGAATTATTAATCAAACAATAATGCCTTTGAAGAAAATAATTGACTAATTGTGATGCATCATATGGTGAATTAAGGCTGTCTAATTAACTAAAGTGCATAGTTAATTAATTAGTATATATTAATTAATTAATTTATCATAGTTAATTAATCTATTAATTAGTATGTACATAATTAATTTATGCGTTGTGGATAATATAGAATTAATTAGGTGAAATGGTTATGGGAAAATGGAAGTGTTGAAGGAAAGTTTGAATCTTCAACCATAAGAATGGCTTGGAAACTTTGTTTATGTTGATAATTGCTTATAATTAACACCCACCTCCATCTTCACATATGAATATATAGTCGATTTTTTTTTTCTTTCCAAAAGTTATATCATTAATTGTTAGTGAAATTTTTAAATTTCATAAGTTAGTTGACAGAATAACACATATTCTTAAAGTATATTAAAAAATTAAAAAAATTAATTAATAAAATGAAACATACGATAATCTTGCAATTTCATTTATAAAATTAAAAAATTTCATCGTGAATATATAAAAAAACAAACTCTTTATTTCTTTTAGAGATAATATTAATATTTTATGTCCACCATCTTGTGCCTTTTCTCTCCCCACCATGTAAATTCACCACACACACACACACACATATATATATATATATATAATCTCATGTAGATTAAAGTCAAAGATTTTAACTTTAACTTATTTTTATTAAAATAAAATTTCCATTTTTTTTGGTATGGATAATTTTTTTTACAATTAATCTTGATGTTCAATGCTTTTTTATCTTTTAAAAAAGTAAAAAAATTGGAAAATAAACTTATAATAAAAAAATAAAAAAAACTTCATTTTGAAACATCGTAAGAAAAAAGATGGTTAGAATATAAAATTAACAATGGTGTAGATCTCAAATTTTCATTGAGATTTTTGTATCGACATCATGTAGCCTGTAGGCCTCAAGTCTCGAATTAGATATTTCTAGATACTATATAATTATATGGCTTGGAAAATTTGACTCGTTTCTCAGTGGCCATTGTACATGTTTTTTATTTTTATTTTATTTTACATATGATATTAGATTATTTGATAATTTGTGTATACATATCATATTTTGTAGTTTTTATATTAATTATGTAAACATAATACGATACAAATGATTAAATATGTCAAAATCTTAAATACGATTATGATATGTATATTAAACGTGTTGTATTGAGACTCAAACTCTAATCTTGCTGAAAATCCATCATCTATTTTGAATAAGTGAACTATTTGAATTAAACCCTGAATCATTTAAATTAAGCTCTAAGTTTTTGTCAAATTCATGTTTGTTGGATTCAAAAATGGAAACAATGAAATATTCTCCAACAATTGATTAGAGAGTTCAAGTCTTAATTGGTTGTTAATATTTTGAAAATGTACTGAAATTTTAGCAAGCATATTACAAATCAATGTATACAAAGATATCGGGCAATTTTTTTTTTTTTTTTGTTGACAAAACTTCGGTTCAAATGCAAGATATTAGTTACCAAGTACCAACCAATAATTATATTTCTCTACTCGCAAAAAAAAAAGAAAAAAAGAAAAAGAAAGGTAGATAGATGCCTTTGATTCGATTAGAATTGGATTTTGAATATGATTTTCAAAATTTCAATCGTTTAGTATATTATTTAATTAATAAAAATATTTTTATTTAATTTTAATATTTTAAGCTATTTGAACCCGATGAATAGGTCGAGTCAAACTTAGAACAAACTTTTTAACAGGTCAATCGTATTTGGCCTGACTCATAGATACTCCTATGTAAATGAAAATAGATGTGTTGTAATTTCTTTTTCTTTTCTTTTTTTTTATTTAAAATAAGAGATTCAGATTTTCCCTTTTTTATATATTTGAGTCTGTTAAGGTTTGAATTTGATAATTGAAATTAAGAGTCCAACACTTACCAACAGATCACATGATTATTGACTGAATTTTTTTATTTTTTGAATAAAAGATACATATACATTAATCAATAAAACAAATGTTTGAGTGCATAGCTGCTGTAATTACTAGTAAGTAGTAAAATAATAAAATTCAAATCACTGAATGGGAACTCTAATTTCAGCTACATTTTTTTCTTCTCTCATGCAGATCAGAAACTGCTCTATTTTCAGTACATAGATGTTTACAATGTATTGATAGTAGTTTGTTTTGGTTTTTGTTTTTGTTTTCCTTTCTTGGCACATTAGGTGCTTAACTTAAGCTCAATAAAAGCAAAGTAGCAGCATATATATACACTACAAGTGAGACAATATATACATGTTAGCCCAACCATATATATCGATATCATTCAAAAGGTGCTGGCCAAGCCCAACCATTTGCGTCGTTGGTTATGATCATAAATCCATTTATTTGCATTGTCTCGATAAATAATGGACAGGTTCATATTAGAGGTTTCCAGTCTACGTATGGTATCAACATCATATATATATATATATATATATATATATATATATCAGTTCAAGCCCGATTCGACTTGAAATATGAGTTTCAAATTTTGCTCAAGCCTGCCCATATATATATATTTTTTAAAAATAAAAAAAAAACATATTATTTTTTTAGTAATTTTATATTTTTTCTTTTATTAAGTTCTTAAACATTAACAACTTAATATATATTTTTAATATTTACACTATAATATTATATATATTTAATATTTATATGACATAAATCACATAAAATATATATAAAAATAAAAAAATATTATTTAATTAAAAAATGGATCGGGCCGGACAGGGCTCGGGCTTGAATGTTGGAGCCAAGACCTGACCTATTTTTTAAATGGACCTCATTTTTTTCCAAGCCTATTTTTTGGGCCTAATATTTTTATCCAAGCCCTCTCAAAATATAAGACGAGCCTACGGGTTTAGACGGCTAGCCTGACCCTTAGACAAATCTAGTTCATACCTCAACGAAATACCTAAAAGGATGAGCCTGATCGTTTCAAGATATCATAATCATTTATTTTTTGATTTTGAAATTGTTAAAGTTTGATTCCTTATTATTGAAATTAAGAATTTAATACTTTACATTGTATCAACAGATTATACGGTTGTTTGTATAATGATATCATAATCATTTTTCTTTTTTGGATTTTGAAGTTGTTAAAATTTGATTTTTATCAGTAAAATTAACTTTTATGAGTATGCATTATAATGTTTAATGTTTCCCATTTCTTAAAAAATACGAAAAAAACAGTGTACCATAACTTGAACAATACAATTGAACAACTTTAGTATATTTTAGTAGATATTATACATTTTAAATTGTCTCAAAGACATAAAAAAAAAAAAAAAAACGAAATGTAAATGGAGCCCTCGTTCGGACACGTTGGCTTTAATATACAGTTTTAGCCACTAATTATTGAGATAAAGTGGCACGTGAGTAAACCTGACCGGCCGGCTCGATTTATTTTTTCACCTTATTCAAGTTTGATTTTAAATGGATCTGAACTGATCCGTTAATCTGAGTTATTGTTTATATAATATTAAAATTTATATACATTTTTATATCAATGATCCGGATGAGACCAAATCGAGTTAGCCAAAATTATAAAATATTTTATCTAAATTTAATTTAATACAAATCGAATAAATTATCTGATTTATAAGTAGATCTACAGCTTTCATTGTCGCGAGCTGAGGTGTGGGCTGGCGGGACTCACAGATTTGCCAGCTCGCTACAACTTCGAGCAATCATTTTTAGTGGGTCATACAGTAACTGTAGAGACTAAAGAGTAAATATATTGGCGTCCTTAGTTTTTTGCGTCAATTATATTCAAATCCTTATGGCTGCTCTGTTTCCGGTTATATGTCTTCATCAAAACGTGTTCAAAAGTAATTTGTGAATGTGTGTCTTATTTTATATATTAATTGTGTAAATATAAATATAAATAATTAAATATATTAAAATTTTAAATATAAATATAATATATGTATTAAAGTATCCTATTAATTATATTAATTGTATTTAAATATATCATATTATGTTTATTATATTATTTTTATATTTATTAAATGTGTTATGTTGTATCATATTTTTTTGTTATATTTAAAATTACCAAATCTAATCTACATTCTTTGTTTATGCTTACATTACCCTTATGTTGGAAATATTAATTATTTTATATAAGAACAAATAAATAATATACTTAGAAAGTTTTTAAGAAAAAAAATGTTTACTTATATCCATGTAACTTGATAATTTATAATTTATATTTATAATTTAAAAATCTGACGTGACAGATGAAATTAAATGGCTTGTTTCAAGCTATGAGAAATTTAATTCTGTTGAGACTTAAAATTGAGTTAGGGATAAAATTAAAAAGTTTCTTGGCATAATTAAGTTGAATGCATGTGCTAAAATTTTCAACCTCACAACAAATATTAACCAGTTATAAATTAATGATAATAAGATTTATTTAACGTATACATAATAATTCTAATTTTATTGAATCAATTTCATTAAAAATGATTACTTTTTTTAGAATTATTTATTTATTTTTTCATATTTGAGATTATTAGAGCATTATTATTAAAATTAAATTTTTTTATTATATATCTAAATTTTAATATTAGTAAAATTAAAAAATTTAAAATATTATTAAAATTTAATTTCAATAATTAAAATATTTATTATCACTACTAAATATTTAACATCTAATAAAAATTTTCAATTTTATAATCAATTTTTTTTTTTTTTTTAAAAATCAAGCATGTAAAATTAAGTACAATGTTTAGATCCATTTGTTTTAAAAAAAAATGTCATGGTCAAAAGAAAATTTGTTGCGAGTCAATGAATTTTTTTTTTTCTGTGAAAAAAAACATTTTACGAGAACTGAAACCTGAAATAAAAAACCTCCAATATTTTCCTGCTTTCGACCAATCCTCAGCCACTGCCCTATTTTCTTATCGCCGCCTCATTCTCTCATTGACGACACAATCGACTAGTTCACCGTCATCCTCCTTCTTCCTTCACTAAATTATCTTTTTTTTGACACGATCCCTAATTAATCCGAGAAAAATTTCCCAAACCCAAAGATTTTCTCAGCAAGCTCAACCCATTTGAGATCCATCATTTTCTTGCTTCATCCTCGTCCAACAAGATATATTTTTCTTTCCCTTTCAGCTAAAATTCAAATTTTCAGCTTCGCTAAATGTAGCCAGGGTTTATCATCTCATTTCCTAGCTCAAAATTATCCTTCATCTCTAATTTTACAGCATGCTCTCGATTATTTGAAAGGCAGGCTGCAGGTTACACTTCTCTCTCTTTTTTTTTTTTTTTGATTGAAGCAAGGTACCCTGCTTCTAATGAATGTTGATAGTAAATTGTTCAAATGATTTGGTTAGAACTCTTAGATCCAAATGTTCATGCAAGCTAAAGTTGAATGTTTACATGAAATAAATATTGTGCATGCATCTGTCATGGATCCTTTGATGCTTTTTGGTGCTTAATGATGCTCATGGCCAAGTAGGGCACTGACGTTTTTTCTTCCTTGTTCAGATTCAGTCCCTCGACTCGAGTTATTGTTCATAATATTAATAAAAAATTAAAAAAAAATATTTTTATATTTTTATAATTAAATTTTAATTAATTTTTTATATTTTGTATTTTTTAATGATACAGTGATCTGAGTCGAGCAAGTTCGAATCATCAAAATTTCTATCCAGACTCAACACAATACATATCGAGTTTATCGGATATAACGGACTGTCTGATCTATGAACAATATTATTTCTGGTCTAAGTGAGAGGTTCTTATAGATAGGTAGCATACTAATTGCAATCAAAAGTATAAAAATTCATATATTGAGTATAGAGATCAATTTGTTATACCGATGTAAATTTATAGAAAATGAAAAAAATAGCAAATATTTTTTATAGAATCATTCAAACAATAAAAAAAATTATTTTCCAAAAAATTATTTTTAAAAATTAAAAATTAATTTTCACAAAACAAACGAAGCCTAAATGACATAAAAATTAATCAATGAAGAAAATAAGGCAGCACCAATTGTCTACGAAAATTAGTTCATTGTTTAAAAAAAAAAATTAAAAATTAAAATTTTGAGATCAAATGAAACTTAGAAACATATAAACTAGTCAATGAATAAAATATTTCAATTTTTCCAAAAATATTAAATCATTTTTCAAAAATTATTTTTAAAAAATCAATTTTCACGAAACAAGTTAAATCAAAGTGAGACAAAAACTAATCAATGAAGACAATAGGGCAGCACCAAATTATCTATAAAAAATTAATTCATTTTTTAAAAATATTTCAAAAAAAAATTTCACCAAACAAACGGAAAATAGGGACATATAAATAAACTAGCCAAATGAAGAAAATAGAGCAGCACCAAGTATCTAAGAACAAGGGGGGTATTTCAGTCCATTAAAAAAACAGTTAGATTGATTTTCACTTGTAAACCTACCCCCCGCATCATGTGATTCATGTCCTATCAACGCTGATTAACGTCTCTCTCTCTAACGTTCCAATAATTGTATTTTTAGAAACAAGATATGTTTTAAAAATATTACTAATATATATCAATATCATAAACAAAATCCAAAAAAAAAAAAAAAACCATTTATTAATTTTTTTTACTATTTCCTTCTCTTATTATTAGATCAGTCGGAGCATTTTTTTCCTATGAGAAAGAGACTCGATTGAGGATTACTATTCATAAATTATTAAAATATTAAAAAATTATTTATATATTAATATTTTTATATATTTTATAATTAAATTTAAATAAAAAAATATTTTAATTATTAAATAATAATATAAATTAAACTGATTCGAATTATAAATACTCTTACTCATTTTCGATCTAAACTAAATTAAATTTATCAGACGAATTATCCGATCCTTCGGTAGGTCTAAGACCCACCTCAGACCTCCTAATTTTCTACATATTTTCAAGCTTTGATTTTTACCCACCAATGGATTCGGCTTCTTTAATATCCTTGTAACTTCTTTTCTTCTCTTTGAGTCATCCATTAGAACCTTTGAAAAAATTAAGAAAAAAAACAAGAATTCCACTTCCTTTCTTTAGAAATTTTTGTTTTGCTTTCATCTCTCTAATTGCGGAACAAGAAAATCTGTTATCTGGGCTTTGCTTTCTTCTTCTCTTTTTTTTTTCCTTGTTAATTCAGCTTTCACAATTCTGGGTTTTTGAAAATAATTCCATTTTCATTTCTTTTATTTTTTATAATAATATGAAAAAGGAACTTTCATGGCCATATGTGATAGCTTTTTTCTATGTCTTGTTTGTAACTCTTCCTCCTGTCAATTTCTTTAAATAAAACCCATTTGCAAGGCTCAGCCCTTCTTCAAATTTCCAAGCTTTCAAGCTTCAAATAATTGACCTTTTCATGGTTCAAAGCTTGTAGCTTTTTCTCATTTTTGACAAAGCCCTTGTAACCCATTTCTTCTTTTCTCTTGAACTATCAAAAAAAGAAAAAATGTATGGTACCCAAAGCAAAAGGGACCTTGCCTTGGAATTGCAAGCACAATTTCCAATCTTAAGGCCAAGCATCCATGCAAGAAGAGCGAATCTAACTGTGAAATTCCAAGACCTTTATGGGTTCACAGTAGAAGGCAACGTGGATGATGTTAATGTGTTGAATGAGGTAAGAGAAAAGGTAAGGCAACAAGGGCGTGTTTGGTGGGAACTTGAAGCAAGCAAAGGAGCGAATTGGTATTTGCAGCCACAGGTTTCTTCAATATCTGAAGGAATTGTGTTGAAATCCTCACTCAAATTTTCAGCTTTGGCTAATGCTATTACATTGAAGAAGCTTATTAGGAAAGGTATTCCCCCTGTGCTTAGGCCAAAGGTTTGGTTTTCGCTTTCGGGTGCCGCCAAGAAGAAGTCTACGGTGCCTGAAAGCTATTTTAATGATTTGACAAAGGCGGTAGAGGGTAAGGTCACACCTGCTACACGGCAGATTGATCATGTAAGTACCTGCATTAGGGGGTGTTTTGCATTTGCTTGATTGAATTTTTGTGTGTTTCTTTTCTCTTTTTCTACTTTTATTTGGATCTGTGTTTAGATTGATGGCTTTTGGATGCGATGTTTATCTGGTCTTTTTTCTAGAGGTTTGGTTAATTTTGCATAATGAGTTTGGAATTGAAAATATGTACCTGATGATGGACCTAAATGCTAGGATGAGTTCATAGGTTGATATTGGGGTTTTGAGATGTAATTCACTTAATATTCTTTCCTATTCCTTAACTTAAAAGAAGTAGTCATGTTTGAGAAATCACCCCATGAGAAGGTTTTGATCTGTATACAAAAGGTTTTCTTTTGTAATGAAATCTCAAGAGGTTGGAACTGAAAACATATGCTGTTGACAATGCAGAATTAGAAGTTATATCAATGTGAGTAAATGTTTTATTGAATTTGATGATCTTATTGGAAGTATCTTAGCAATTTCAGTTTTCCTTGTTTTTCAGCAATAATTGCATATAAACTAATAATTAGTTTATGAATGAAGATATATGTGTATGCCTGGACAAAGAACAAAGATTTATTCAAAACACTTTATAATGTCGTTGGTGTGAAGTTCTCAGTGCTCTGGGGACCCAAAATTTCAGTACAACCTAGACAAAAGGGAGAGTTCTGTCATGCTCTTTTCTTTTAGGCTAGAGCATGTTAATTTTTCTCCTTAGATGTGTGCAATCAAGGTTGTGCTCTGATCTCAACCTATTGAATCAGAAACAAGAGAATTGACAAGCGTATCTTTGAAAAGTACTTGTGAAAATTCCAATGAATGTGAATGTTGACAGAAAATTGTTGATTGGATATAAACTAGAATTGTGATTTTTGAGCATGGAATTTAGTAGATGAATAATTAAAATTGAAGTTACTGGGTGGTGAATGATAGCCCCTATTTCAGTTAAGCCCCTATTTCAGTTATGGTGTTGCATTTCTTTTAAATTAGGCAATTTGGTTTGAGCCTTTTTCTTATACACTTGCAGGACCTTCCACGAACCTTCCCTGGTCACCCATGGTTGGACACTACACATGGCCATGCAGCTCTCCGGCGTGTGCTTGTGGTGTATTCTTTTCGTGATTCTGATGTGGGCTACTGTCAGGTGAGTTCATCAACACTTGTGCTTGTCTTACAAAATTTTATCAGACTCTAAGTACCATGGGCATAGAAAGGACTCGGAGAATATGCTACAAATTCATCTGGCACTAATTTATTTGTTGTGTAAAAGACACCCTTTTCTGGTTTGCTGTTTTCTCCTTGAAGGATTTCTTCCCCTTTGGTGGGTGGGCTGGTGAATCATGCATGCCTCATGCCCATTGGTTTTTATTTTTCAGCCTATGATGAAATTTAACAAGGCAATACTCTTTATGCTTTCAACAATGTGAAGAATGCCGTTTTATGCAATTCTGCTATATGATTTTGGCAACAAAGCTAGACTGGTTTCATGGTGCAATTTTAATATAGCCAAAGTTGTTTATTTATTTAAGCTTGATAAGTAAATCCTGCTTCTGCATTTTATGTCTGTCTGCCATAACCCAGTGAAGAGGAAAATAAAACTTCTCCATTTCTGTTGTTTTGTCCATGTCCTTACCAGTTGTCTTTATTTACGGTGACTTAAGCTTGAACCGTAACCAAACTTACTCCACAGGTTTCTTTGATTACTTTGGTTACTAATCATTTTTACCAAATTTGATGTGGATCATTATATAAACCCTAACATGAGAAATATCAATTGTGCTAAACTATTTTGATGTCCTTTTTTTAATGCATTCTGTGATTGGTTTCTTCTTTTGACTTTTTCCCTTTTGTTTTTACCTTATCAACTAAATAGAAAGAAAAAATTGAGTTGCATTTCTCCTCATGGATAGTTTGTTCAAGTCACTGAAACCAATTTGTCCCTACTATTGCTGACTTTAACTGTTAGTACTTCTTGCTTTGATTTTTTGAGTAATGACATTTTTTTTTTTCATTCTTCATCTAATTGTGATTTTATATTAAAGACAAAACTGTTCTTGGTGTAGGGCTTAAATTATGTTGCAGCATTGTTATTGCTTGTTATGAAAACAGAGGAAGATGCATTTTGGATGCTTGCCGTCCTCCTTGAAAATGTTTTAGTTAATGACTGCTATACAAATAACTTATCTGGATGCCATGTTGAGCAAAGGGTTTTTAAAGATTTGCTTGCTAAGAAGTGCCCAAGGTATTTAAGGATTAAACTGTTTAATTAATTTATTTATTTTTGATAAATTAATCTGTTTTAGCTATATGTTAAAGCCGGGGTTTATCTTATTAAAAATGGGAGAAACAAAAATGCAGGATTGCTGCTCATTTGGAAGCATTGGAGTTTGATGTCTCCCTTGTTGCTACTGAGTGGTTTTTGTGCCTTTTTTCTAAAAGCTTGCCTTCAGAGGTTTGAACAATATTTCATTACCTCTTCCTTCCTACTGGCATCTCTCATTTGCGTTTTGCAGACTGTATCGATTTTATTTGAGGTTCTTTCTGACTCTCCTATTGTCCTCTCTGTCGGGCTATTTGTCCAGACAACTCTGCGGGTGTGGGACGTCCTTTTCTACGAGGGAGCAAAGGTTCTTTTTCATGCAGCTTTGGCTATATTTAAGGTGCCAATTTCGTTGCCATTTGGCTCTTCACATTCCTAGTCAAGTTGAAAATTTTCTTCAATATTCCTAAAAATCGCCGGGTTGTCGAAATAATACCATTGGAGCTAATTTAAGTTTTGATTTGCTTCTGCAGATGAAAGAAGAAGAGTTGCTTCTAACACATCAGGTTGGTGACGTTATTAATATATTACAGCGAACTACCCATCACCTGTTTGATCCTGATGAGTTATTGACGGTAAGACAAGTCATCATTTGTTCCTCCATTTTTCTTCTTTTATACAACTTTTCATGCCCCTTTCCTCATTTTCTGTGGAGAAATGAATTAATGAGTAACCGACCTAGTTCTCGACATAAACCGGATAGGAGATCATTTCAATTTGTTTTACCATGGCATTTCAAGGAATTGGATTATGGAGTATAAACCTATGTTGCTTCTACTCTTCATTTTTTTTTTAAGTACAGGTATTCGATGCATATCTAGACATGGTTATGGGGATATGACCTTCCAAATATATGAAAAAACTTAGAAAAAAAATGAACATGCCCGTGTTGGACACATACTCGTATACGACACTCACACCTGAGTCCAAGTAACCTAGTATAACATAATTTGGAATTGATATTATATTTGTTTTTTCTTTTAAGAAAGAAATAAAAATACCACATGGAGTGAAAACTTCTATAACTTTGGAGATAAATTTTCATGTGGCAATTTACCCGAACTCGAGGATGAGTGTCGAATACGGGTATGTGTCCGACATGAGTATACTCAATTTATATAAAAATTTATATTACTTTAAACACAAAAAAATAACACGAACACAAATTTATAATACTTTGAAAAACAAAAAAAAATAAAACGGACACGAACACGTCACGAACACAATATAAGAAAAATAATTAAAATATAACATGAAAATAACACAAACACGATACGGATACACGAACGTTTAAAAATATACATAAAATGAATTATCAACGTGTAAAAATTTATATAAATTTATAATATTTTAAACACAAAAAATAACACAAACAAATTTTTCTCATTTTTTTCTACCATCTTTCTTTTCTTTTTCTCTACACTAAAACAAAAACGGGGCCCACAAAAAAAGAAAAAACCAAGGGGGCAACGTGGCCACCTTCTCCTTATTGCAAAAAATACAAAATTTATCTTTTGGATTTGGAGGATCATACTTTAGGGAAAATGAAAAGTTCGGGTGACATAAGTGGCAACTACTTGCCCTTGTTGGCCTTATCCTTGCTGCCTTGGTCTTGTTGTTTTAGGAGTATGGACTTGGTGTATGTATCTGAATCATTCGTCCACAACAAACTATGAAATGTCTCCCTCATATCTCTACAGGTTGCATTCGATAAGATCGGTTTTATGACGACAAACACTATATCGAAGCAAAGGAAAAAGCAGGAACCGGAAGTAATGAAAGAGCTTGATCAGAGATTGAGAAGGCTAAACTCTCTCAGAGAGGATGGCAAGTAACAATTGCTGTGAGAAGACCAAGTTGTACATCAAACATCCAACAATGGAGCCGTTGCCCATATTTAGAAGAATATGAAATTAATGCCTTGTATTCTCTCTGCCAAGGACCAGGTAAAGAGAGTGCTTGTTTTTTCCAGGATGTTGTTATAGGTGATAAAATGTAAATTTTGAATCCATAGTCTATACAGCTGAAGTTACTTTGCAAATTAATCAGGGCACTGATACTTTGCAATTTTGTTTTAAAAAAAGTCCGGACAAAATTAAGTGTCTATAGTTCTTATCTAATCACCTGGAAATAATTTTTTTAAAAACTCTCTATAAAAAAAAGAACTTCATATACAACATAGCTCCTTCAATGACAAATTTAATTCACATTATATATATATATTTAAAAGTTAACTTGGTTTATTTTCATGCAGGTTGGCTCATATGTAATGTAGAGTTTTATTTCAATATAAGAAGAATCTTGCATAAAAACTGGATGAGCTTAAAAGGTTCATTGAACTTTAAGCTATATAACATGTAGTAACATAAGGATTAGAAAAGACAAAATATCATGAGTTCGTGTTTGATACGTTGACTTCACACATAGGTTTAAGAAATTGTTATATGTTTTGTTTTTTAATATATATCTTAAGAGATATATGTTATTATTAATCTTGCTTATAAAATTTAAAAATTACACTATGAATGAAATAATTTTGTTGGTACTAAAATTGGCCACAAGGGTCGAATTCAAAGTCACTTACATCATGAAGAACGACTTTATCAATTTGAGCCAACTTGTGCTGATCATTAACATGAAATTAAAAAGATTATGTACCAACTTTAAAATATACTAACTTGCCAAAGGGAAAATAGATAATCAAATAGTTGAAATTTTTTTATTTAATTGGTGTCATCAGTTAAGTAACATCAATCTAAATCAATTTAATTGAAAATTTTATTTAAAAATTCAAATAAAATTTAACAATAAAATAAAAATAAATATTATTTATATATCTGATTTTTTTTAATTATTCTACTTTTACTTAGATAAATTTTTTTCTTTTTTAAAAATTTAAAATACTTTTTTTTTTTCAAAACACATATAGTGGATGACCAAAAAACTATCCAATTTTTTTTTTACTTTTTTTTTTATAAAATAATATATATATATTTCAAATAAATAATGAATGTGTACTATAAAAAAAATAATGAAAACCTCTAATCCAAATTTATCATGATGAAAAAGAAAGAAAAAAAAAAGTTGGTTATGGAAAAGAAACCGTTAGGACTTACGACAAAAATCCAGTTTGCAAGAAATCCAAATCCAACATTTTAAAAGCCCAAAATCTCCCTCCACCAAAAGCAAAAGCCGACCGCAATAAGACTCTTCCCCCGAGGCCCCGACCCAAAGCCAAAGCCGAAACAGAAAATCCTCCTCCTGAACTTGCCATTTTGCCAAATGCCCCCAGCTTCACCTCATTCCTCCTCTTGGGCCATCTCCCCCGACCTCGACGACATCGACCTCGACGCCTCCGACTTCACCGCCTCCGTCCCACTCAAAAAGGTACACAACGGGGACATCTTCGAGGCCTCCCGTGCCGGTGACGTCGACCGTCTCCGTTATCTCCTCGAGTCGGGCGTCAACGTTAACGCCCGAGATAATTGGGACTCTGTTGCCTTGTACTACGCTTGCTTAGCTGGCCACTTGGATGCCGCCCGTATGTTACTGGAGAATGGGGCCATCTGCTCCGAACATACCTTTGATGGGGACAGGTGTCACTATGCTGCTTTGAACTTGAAGGTTAGGAAACTTCTCAAGGCTTTCGAGGCTCGTCCGCCGCCTCTTGGGCCGTTGCAGGGTGCCCTTAGGGACACTTTCTTGAGCTGTGGGGCTAATCGGGCTTTCCTCGACCAGGCTACTGAGAGTGGATTGCATTTCCAGGTTTCAGGTCAATTTACTCTTCCTTTTTCGTTTTTCTTTTTTAATTTTTGATTTGGGTTTATTTGGAGCAAGCTGATGGTACTTAATTAACCGTGATTATTGATCTTATTTAGTGGTGAAATGTGGCTTGACTAATGCTATTGCTGTTTTTAACTTTGGAATTGCTTGATGATTGATGTTAATTTAGTGGAGTTTGATACATCGGTGAATTAGGGTTAAAGAACCAATGTAAAGTGAAAAACTATGATTTATAGTGTTTGGATTTATAGAGGAGAAGAGAAAGGGAAAGGCTTGATAAATAGAAGTGATTTATAAAGTGAAAGGTAATTTCTTTCTACTTGGATTGGATATAAGTTTATACTTAGAAATGAGATTTCGTAATGAGAGAGATTTTTTTTCTCAATATTTTGTTAATGACTATAAGGTATGTATTTACAAAATTACTAGGAATTGAATAGGTAGTATTATTTCTCATTTGTAATTATTGAAAAATTTCAAATTTGCGAATAAGAGTTGCTCCTCTGTTCTTGATTTGGCTAACTAAGTAAGAGTAATTTCATCATTTCACTTCTCTTCATTTCTCTCAATCCAAACATGATGTTGGAGAAGAGAGAAGATTTGTTTAAGTCATCTGCTAATTAAATTAGCATCAAGAATTCAAGATTGGAAAAAGGGTATATTGAGTTTCCATCTTCTTGATTTTCCAAAAATTGATGTTTTACCTCTTGATGCTAAGATTAGAGAATGGTGGCAAGTTGTATGGTGCTGTGATCCACTTTGAGGGTAATTGACTACTGAAAAGTCTTGGGAGTACTTATCCAAAAAAAAGGGGGAAAGTCTTGGGGCCTGGTGCTATCACATAAGTTCTATCAGCTCATGGTTAGTAGTTTTGAGTCAAATCTTTAAATCAATTTGAAGAATGGCGCTTTTAGACCCTGGTATTTTTTTTCTTTTTCTTTTTATGAGCATCTAGCATGAATGGCTCAGAATTTCTTTATATTTATCCATCAGAGGAAATCTATGTTCTTAATGAAGTAAATGTGACAGCTAGAAAGAGCACTTTTGGTTCTCATATATTTGCTTTTCAATCATTTGTGAAGGCTTTGCAAGTATGAATATCAGAAAATAGTGGAAAACTGAATCTTTGATGAAATCTTAAGTCAAGATGTTGCTTTGTTAATTTATTGGGTCCCAAAATATCAGCTCATTTTAGTTGCAAGTATTGTTCTTCTGAGAACAATATGCATGCATGAGTCCGACACCTAACATTGAATGCTCAATCAGGTTTTGCATCCAATGGGGCACCAAGTTCCTATCATTTCCCCCCAGATGTTGTATTTTTTGTGCAAGGCAGACCCATTGAAGCTCATAGAGTTATTTTAAGTGCCCGGTCACCATATTTTAGGAGAAAGTTTGAAACAGATTGGAAAGATCGCAATGAAGTGCGATTTTCAAGAGAAAAGTTGTCTTATCCTGCTCTATACAGCCTCATCCACTTCTTTTATTCTGACAGACTAGAGGTTGCTGTAGATGATATGGAAGATCTTTTGAGAATTTGTAAAGTATGCAAATGTGAATCGCTACAAAGGGTTCTAGAGAAAGAACTGATTCACCAAAAATATGCTGAATACAAAGCATTGAGAGATGTGGACAACTCTCAAAAACGGTTTATTTTACAGGGCCTGTCCCTACCTGAGGAGGACCGGCTTCGTGCTGCCTTGCATCGGATCCTTCAAATTTCCTTGGCAAAGTCTCCCAAGGAACACAACCTTGACACTGGTGTTGATAGATTACTGCCTTGTGTTGGTGCAATGCAGATAAGTGACTCTCTGGATGATCTTGCAGATATTTGTGTAAGAGTTGACAAAAGGATTTTCCGTTGCCATCAAGTTGTTTTAGCATCAAGATCAGAATATTTTAAAACAAGATTGTCTCGTATGAAAGATTTTCATGAAGGGAAAGATGAGTTACCTAGTGATACCCTTCCATATCTTGAAGAACATGATTTGAGTGCTGAGGCATTTGAGAAAATGATTGAGTATATGTAAGTTTTTTTTTTTTTTTCTAACTTTTTACTTTTTACTTAAGTACTGTAGCTTAGTTTAGGATTTTCTTTTTTGAAAGTAATACTGAACTATTTCTAAATTGGTTCTATGGTTGAAATATTACTGCTACTGGTGTGGGGGTCTTTAAGCTTTCTTGCATCATAGATCATGTTAGTAAAGAGACGAGAGATTTGTTACCTAATATTCTTTGAGGCATTATCAAGTGTGCTTTAGTTCTTGGAACCATTATGTATAATGTTGTTATTCATACTCTCTCATCTTTAAGAACTTCATGGAACTTATTATTGCTCCATAACTGCTTCAGGTACACTGATGGTTTGACAGATATAGATCCAGATCAGGTATTGTATTTTTTTTTAATGAAAGTGGCTCATGGACATCAGTTGAATGGATGGTTATCTAATTTTTTAACTGTTCTAATTGATCAGGCAGAGGAAATGTTTGATGCTGCTTCTCGCTATCTATTATTTCCTCTTAAGCGTGCTGTAGCTGATGTACTGCTGCCACACCTAGAGATGGTCTCACCAGCAGAATTGTGCCATTGGTTGATATTGTCTGACATGTATGGTATATCTACCTTTTATTTTCCTCTGAAATCTTAAGTATGAGATCAATGTCTTATTTTATTAAACATTATTTAAATGGGTAGTTAACATTAAATTAGATTCGTTTTCTGGTCCTACGAATGGAATTTATACTTGTGTGTTATTTGAATGAAAGTAAAGTAACGAAATGTGATTTGTTGATTGTTAAATAGAGCTTTGGGAGTTGTAGACTCTTGATTGACAATAACATGCAGCTTTTACTTGGCCCGGAATGTTTCAGCAATTGCCTTCCAGTTTGTAGGCTATTTAGATTCTGATATTATTTCATAGAAGCTATATGTCATCTTCCACGTTAAATACGCTGCATGGGAACTTGCCCGGGAGGCACAATTGAATCAAAAGATTTGATACTGAATTGGAAACCAGTTTAAAGTCTTTTTTTTTTTTTTTTATCAAAACTTTTGTACTCGTTGATAGATCAACTTATCAGCCTTGGTCTTGCAGTTGTGACCACAAAGCTTTTTAATTCACATGTGTAGGTATGGTGTTCTGAAGATACGAGAGTATTGCCTAGATACCATTGCTTGTAACTTTGAGATATTTGCCGACACATGTGAGTTCCGAGCAATGCTTTTGACGCTGCCACCACCATCCGGAGATTCCTCACTCCGAACTACTGTTCCAAGTGCCCCAGGAGCAGTGATTAATACAGACCAAGCCAATCTTCTGGATGATCTTCGAGAAAAATGGCTTGAAGCTGAAGGTGCTGAGCTTGATGAGAGAGATGAGAGCGCTTTACTTTTTGATATGCGCCTAGAGATGCTTATGGTTGTAGCAGAACAAGAAAAAACTCTTTCTTCTGCTGATGATGGCCAAGGTTATGTTATATAAGCTTTCATATTATTTTCATCCGTCTTTGCTTCAACCTAGACATTTTTTTCCTAGATATATAAATATCTCTTTTGTAGCATGGCCTATTTCCTAATACAAGTAGATCTATGGAGTGTTTTTGCCTTTTCGTTACCTCACTGTTCAAATACTATAGTATTGATGATAGCATAGACAAGACTTTGTTGTGTAGTTTTGCAGAAAATGTCAATCTTCTAAGATCTGAATCATGTGTGGTAATATTTAGGAAATTGTTTGTAATGTTCATATATTTGATATAAAGAGAGATTTTGATTTTCTGCTGGTAAGTAAACTTCCTGGCAATATTAGACACGAACACGATACGAAAAAAAAACATGACATGACTCGAACTCTGATGCTTATCAAAACGTTAATGAGTACTCAACCAACTGAATTAATCCACATTGGCATTATCCAGCAAATCTGACTGCTAATCGAATTCTTCTCTTTTGCATTATTCAGCATAATAATCAATGCAATCCAAAGAATATTTTCTAACAGCAGGTAAAAATTTACAGATCCATTTTTTCCCCCTCCTATGGTCTATGAAAAGCAATAAACTGGAACAAAGGCCTCTCCCTCTAGTTCCAGTTCTCTCAAACAAAAGAACTAAGGGAAAAGAATTACAAAGTTTCCCCTATGGTCATTATTTATTACCATCATTTTCTTCAATCTTTGGAGATTGTTGTTGTTCACTTTCAATTTTTGTGGGAATTTCCTCATCTTTGACCTGGGGCGATAGAGCAGCATCTGAAACCGAATTGTCAATAGCCAAACTCGAGACTTCACCGGTGAGAGCTCTCTCATTCTCGCCCTCCTTCGGTGACACAGAGGATTCATCAGGAACCTCACCATCTTCAGACTCTTCTACCTGCTGCTGTAAGCTCCAGTACATGATGCTGGCAGTCAAAGTAAGCATCATTTTCTGGTTTACCTGTTATGGTAATGCAACAGACGTAAAGTTAGAAAGTTAAGTTAAACAAAGTAATGTGCCAACCTAACAAAAAATACAAACAGATGTCTGATTTATCCAGTTCAGGCATAAAATAGTCAGGTTCAGCTCAGTAGCATTCATCTCAAGGGGTTGCCAACCAAAAAAAAAAAAGATATTCAAGCATTTAAGAACAACTCACTTCAGCTTTTTGTATGATTGACTTGGACTGAAATAAACCCAAAGAGGCACAAAGTATATCAAACCATTTTAGTTGTCTAGGTAAAGACCTATGTTACTAGGATTCGGGTGAGTGTCGGATACGGGTATGTGTCCGGCACGGGTATGTTCAGTTTTATTTTTTTTTTTTATATAAGTTTTTTCATGTATTTGGAGGATCATATCCCCATACCCATGTCCGAATATGTGTTGAACACGGATGTCGGTCACTGGTACTTCAAGAAAAATGAAAGTCGGAGCAACATAGGTTAATACATTGTTCTCGAAATTCTGCCTCTCTTTTGTTTTTTATTTGGTGGGAAATTAGGATCATATTCATTAAAGCAAGTCAGAGAAACACAAAGAGCCCTGATGAAGGTGCTCACTTAAACCTGTAGATGCATTACAAAGATCCCAATTCCCTGCGACATTACTAGGTGCCTCTCTTTTGTAAAACATGACATTTCTAACATCATGAAATGTCACACAAGTTGACAATTATATTTGTCATAACTTCAAGTAAAGAAACATCATGTTGATTTAAAATCAGAAATGATTACGAGAACCGATTAGAGATATTGAATTTCAGAAAAATAATTACCTCTATGACATCTTCGGGTAACAAGAAAATGGAGCACCCAAGCTTCCGTGCAACACTGATTATATAGGTTGCATTCAACTTCTTATCTTCATCTGCAATGTCAATAACAATAAATCTATACATCTCTTCCATTGAATTTATGTGCATAGTATCATCTATTTATTCAAAGGGTGAGACTTGAACAAAGTTTCCTGTGTAAAGTTCCTTAGCTTCCCCAATAGATCATCGCGACGAATTAAAATTATCGATTGAGCATTAAAGATTAAAGGCTCAAAGCATGATTAATGCTGAGTTAGTGATTTTTTATTGAGAAAACTAAGGAACTTCACAAAAGGAACCTAAGGGCTAAGTCTTTTTATAATCATATGTTCTCTGTAGGAAACAAAAATAATGACCTTGGCAGGTACTTATTTTTACTGCTCAAGTGCCATATAACATTATGGTCAACCAAGTTTCAAAGGAAAAGGACACATTTTATATAATAGTTAAATAGCGCCATACCAGTTTCTCCCTTCGTAACAAGACTCCAGTTAACCACCCTTGGTTCTACTGCACTAAGAAGCTCAAGGAAGAATATACCATTCGAAAGGTTTTTATCCTAAAAGCAAGAGTCCAACAAAAAGCAGAGTGTCAGTCTATGTGTTACAGTCAAAATTTTAAGACACGATTTTGTTCTGTTGCTCAAGTACCTTGAAGCTCTCCATTTGAGAGGTTCTACCTGCCTTCTTTACTTTATTGTTAGCCCAGTTCAGAATGTCAGCATCCGTAATTTCTTTACCTTGGGAGTGAGACCTCAAGTTTTTAAGGAGTTGGAGCATAGAAAACCTCATGAGTTGCCACAAAAATGCTGGAAGTGAGGAAGAAAAACAAGAAAATGAGAAGAGTGAAGTTGTTTTAAAGAACATAGTGGAGTAATATAGAGAAAGGAGCCATTTCAAGGCTTAAATATATGTGCCATTCAGAAGCAAGCCACTGTAAGACCATATTACAACCCCAAAGCTAAAAATTTCTTGGAATATGCATCCATTTAAAAGCCATAGGAATGATAAGAGTGTTCTATATTAAAAAATCAAAATAACAGCCCTCATTCACACTAGAGACAGCATACAAAAGTTAAAAGTGTTTCTCTTGAACTAGCTACCCCATTAACAATCAGAAATAGATGGCAGAAGTTCTACACTTCTACGGGAAAATGTAAGGTGGAAGATCTTACCTAGTATAAGTTTCTTGTTTCCTTGCACAACATCATTGCCAGCTACATTCACAAGTGAGAAGTTTAACTCCTTCCCAATCTTTATAACTTGATTGCAATTCTCAACCTTTTTAAACGGCATCTTTATAGGAGGCTTATTAGCATGCTTCCAGTTTACTGATCCAGGAGAAATTTTGTCTAAAACCTCTAGAAGAACCCATCTGCAGGCACAAAAAAGGTGAACACCAAACAAGATTCAACAACTGCTTGATACTGCTAGGAGAGCAAAACATTTAGAAGAGAAAGAGCACATTACCCGTTTCTAACATCTTCAAAAAGATTGTTGACATATGTAGCAACTCCAAGACTGTTAATCCAAAGTCGAAAGCATCTCTCTTCACGAGAAGTTTGTGCATCATCAGTCATCATCTCAGCAAAGGACATATTTTTGCTGTCAGTGGATAAACCGTTCCTGCAAGAGAAATTATATGCTAGTTAAAATACATTGGACAATTGTAAGTACTTGTCCCCAAGGGAACACCCCAGTGGTTAGAATTTGAGACTAACTTAGAGGTCTCAGGATCGAATCTTAGATAGGAAGGGTGGGATTTGTGCATTTTGGGATGGGAGAGGGCTACCTCTTTTTGTGTAACCCAAGATCACATGTAACCAAGAAGGAAAAAAAACACAATAACAGGTACATGATTGAGTCAGCTTTTCCCACATGCATATAACAAATAAACCAGACAATATACATTATTAGATCACCAAGTGTCAGTAGAAAAATACGGTTAAGTTTTACAAAAGCTACTACTCAGTTCACTGACAAGCTGAGAAAATCAATGAAAATGAACATGGACAAGGACAAGGACAAGTTAATATGAATGATCATGAAAACTTAACTCACATATAAAGCAAAAAAATAAAACTAAAAATTATTTCTCACCTGTGCTGGAATATTTGTGCAACAAATGCAAGATTGAGATTTGCTGAGCCCTCTACAATGTCCTTAGGAGTGAGATATCTTTTGCAATCCAATTTCTCGGCCTGCTGAAGAACCATGTTTGCTCTTTCGGTTGGATCCTTTGTATCCAAAGTTGAGGTGGTACTGTGTTCAGGGGCAAGTGCATTAAGCAGGTATGCATATGCCTCTCCGTCCTACAAATAGAAAGGTTTATGATACATCAGTCAAACTAGAAAACTGAAAACAATATAGACAAGTGACAATATATACTTTACACATCAACAACTACTTGTTATTTTATTATATGTAACCGTGAGTCAAATCCTTATCCAAAGGAGGAGGCATTATTTTTGAATATGATGATACATAATTGTTGAGACACCGAAAGACATTTAAACATTTTCCTGCAAGTGTTTCACCATTTCATGGAACTTAAGGCCCAAAACTGAAGATTAGTGCACCACTGAAAACCATGATAAGAATTATCTGTTGTAGATAAAATTGACATGGCCACAACTAGAATTATTAAATTGATGAGTTTTCTCACCTTCAAATCTGAAGAGAAGTTTGTAACCTGCTTTCCATATCCAACTTTCTTCAGATGAAAATTCATCCATTTCAGCAAAACCTTTTCAGGTGCTAAACCTAAGAGCTCCTCCACATCCTACAAAATTTAAACAAAAGCAAAATAAAATTTATTTCTGACCTGCAAAATGGAACTTATCCGGTATCTGATATTATCAAAACACCGAAAGGAAGCAAAGCCAATTAACATTCTCTGACCTTGCTATCATCCACCAATTCCACGAGTTGAGGAGTTTTCTTCAGATTGAGATCTGCCAGTAGTTGAATCTGATGTCACAGCCATGCAAACATTATTAGCAATATAATTAAAAATGTATCCTTTGAAACATCTAGGGAGTAGGGATGAAGCAAACAGATATGATCAGTATGATTTATATGATTCTATGAATTACAAACACAATATAAATGAGTCCAAAGGAAGTTTGGGCTGAATACCTTAATAATTTGAGAAATCAACCCAAGTACCAGATGGTGCTACAAAATAAATAAAAAAAATCACCCAAAAAAAGGATGATAGAAGAAGTTAAAAACTTGTACAAATCTATATTAAAAAGCAAGTATGACACCTAAATTGGTATTAGGAAGGAGCATTACTTACTCTTCCTTCAACAAGGTCTTGTGTGCCAATATTAACCACAGTGCAACCAATAGCTTTCGCAGAATTAAGGCAAAGAGTATGGTTCTCATTCCTCTCCCAGGGGTTGAGAACCTTTTTTGTGTTAATAGCTCTCTCATCTATGGTCCCAGGAACAGCTACATTGATAAGCTTGCTGCATGAAAGCAACTAAAAGCATCAACAAACATCAAATCACGAATCAATACAATGGAGTAAAGCATGTCAAGTAGGTCCAGTGAACCAACCAAAGAAGAACTCCATTTTTCGCAAGATCAAATAAAGCATTTGTAGCTGGATCAATTGGAAGAAAATTTTTCAAGAATTTATCTTCTGCCAGGTAGTTATTAATATGAGCAACATAAGAAGCCTTCTCGGATTCATTAATAGCATGGTGAAAAGTGGTCGTGGTTGCCTTGAGAAATGAAGATTTTGAACCACCTGATTTTGCAGTTGCACAACCTTGCAAATTTAAATAAGCCTGCCAATTCACCAAATCTCAAAGATTGCCACTAAGCAAGAAATAAGGAGAACATATGTAAAGAGAGCGAAAACACATGCACCAGGTATCCTAACACAAATACATCAGGAAATATTGATTCACAACATGTCACTTATTGAATCTTCTTCATCATTAGCAAGGCTATACTGGAAAAGTAGTGCATCCGCTATATTGAAAAGACTCACCCGAAGGAAGGCCTCAAAATCAATTTCTTCATCCATGTCACTGTTTGAGTCTCCCAAGATAGTCTTAATCTCATCCTCATTGAACATTTCACTGAAAGCCTTCAACTTGGCAAAAACCGGTGGCAGATCACCCACAGTAACACGGCCATATTGAGCCCTCACAGAGATAAACTAAAAGCAACAAAAGGAATCCATGTCCCATGTCAAACAAAGATTGCCAATTCACTATATAATCTTGGAAAATAAGCTAAGTCTATAGTGGTTGTTTATGCTACTTGCAAAAGTATATTTGCACACAAAATGCAAACGATATTTTGAAGAATTAGAAACTAAAAGTGTAATCTTTTAGAACAAAATGCATGGTTCCACTTCCATATAAAGAATTAATGTTACATTTTACAACCCCAAGGAAAAAATAAATAAAATAAAGCCAAAAAAGCAACCAAAAGAAAGAGGAAAATAAGGTTACCTTGGATTTGAGGGTGCGAAGCTCGACTTGAGTGAACTGGCTTTGAAGCCAAGGATCAGAAACGATTACACCTTGATAACTAGACATTATTTGCCTTGTTATTTCCACCAAATTCTACCCCCCAATCACAGACAAAATCAAAGATTATTATTACGTTTCAACAAAACCAGATCCAAGGAATGCAGAAATGAAGAGAAACCCAATTGAGAAACCATCATGTAGGTTTGAAATTAACGTGCATGCATACATATAATTGAACAGGAAAATTAAACGATCAAACCAAAGTATAAAATCCCAAAAGAAAGACAATCATATTTATCAAAACAGAGTTAAAAACAAAAGACCCATGTAAGAAAACAAATGTAAAAGACAGAATAATAATGAGGAACAGGAACCTTAAGAGAAACAGAGAGATAAGAGACAGAGCAACTAAGATTGAAGGGTAGTTTCTTCCTCCATTTTTTTCTTCGTTTGTCGTAGTTTTCTGGCAGTTGTAAGAGAGAGAGGAAGTTTTTGTTTTGGTTATGTTGGAATTGAGTGAAGGAAAAGAGGATGAGAGAAAAGCGTTTTGCCCCCAGAGAACCCCGCGAACACTGCCGGTTGCAAATGTGAATAAGAGAAAGAGAGAAAACGAGAAAGGCTAAAAAAAAAACAGAGAATGGATTTTTTTTTTTTTTCCTTTTTTTCTTTCTTTCAATAACAAATAATTAAATAATCTAAACCTCTTTATACTATTCATAAAATCTTTGATTAAATTTCATCTCACAAGTCAAATTAGATATAAATAAATGAAATAAAATAAAATATTTATGTTTTTAATATTTAGATATATATTTTTCAGAAAACTACTTATTTCTTAAAAAAAACAACCCACTTTATTTTAAAAAATTACCAACAATTAACTTATTTTATTTTAAAATATTTTTTAAATATATTTTTTCTCTTCCACCTACATTATTATTATTATATGTATAAAAATAATTTTTTAATTAGAATAGTGATTTAAGGTCTTAATCAATTAAATCCTTACAATTTTTTTTTTTTGTTTAGCTGAAGGCTCATTTAGGATTAAAAAAAGAGAAAGGAATGTGATTCAAGCTTATTAGGTTAAGCCCAAATTTCTTTTTTTTTTTACCCAATTAAATTTAGTTCAAGCCCAAAATTGAAAGAAAAAACAAAAAAGAATTTAAAATAACATAAAATAATGATTAATAATTAGAATAATATAAAAACTAAATTGTAAAATAGAAATCTTAAAAGTAAAAAAATGAAATATGCAAAAACTAAAAAAAATGAGAAAATAAAAATTATTTTATAAAATACCAAATTAATTCAACGATGAAATCCTTTTTCAAAAAAATACTAATTTTCTTCAATGAAAAAAAAAATAGAATACAAACATTTTGATAAATTAATTTGTATTTAATTTAAAATATATATATATATATATATATTTACTACTTCATTAATGTGGGAATTTGTTATTAAAATTTAAACACTTTCTACATGATTTAAAAAAATATATTGAAAAATATTAAAAATTATCCCTGATTATAATTAATTGTAAATAGATTATTCAAATTGGTGATTCATTCCTTTCTTAACCAATCTAATATATTTTTCATTTTCAAAAAAAATAAACTTAATAATTTACAGTAATTATCTTTATACTCCAATAATTTGAATACTTTTTTTAAGCACAATGTAAATAGAAAAAAGAAAAGGTTTTTCTGAAAATGAAAATCAAACATATTAGTCAATAATAGTGTGGGCAGAACTTAATCCAGTTTCAATTGGACCTGGGCCACCCTAATACCCGATAAAGACGGCCTTTCTGTTTTTGACTTTTTTCTAAAGAAAAAAGTTACATAAAAATACAAAACAGTGGCCCATGCAGGTCTCGAACCTGCGACCTTCGCGTTATTAGCACGACGCTCTAACCAACTGAGCTAATAGGCCGTTTGTTGATTATTTTGAAAATATATATTATATAAATATGATCATTTTGAAGTTCAAGTTTACATTTTTTTTTTTTTTTAAATTTATTTAGCATGCTTTTTTTCTTCTATTTTATTTCCCAATCTGAAATACCATTGGTGTAAGTAGACGTTGCTACATTCATTGTCATCATAAATAATCTTGCTGTACAAAGATTAAGCAACTGATAGCTCCAATCCAATTTTCAATTTGGTGGCCATACTCGTGAAAATATTTGTTGCAGCATAATAATTCGGGGTGGTCCTCGTAACATCTTCCAATCTTAAATTCTATGCCATGTACCTTAACCTCTCATTTGTTCATTTACCACTTGTTTTTTTTTTTTTTTTTTTCCCTTCAATCTATACTTATGTGTTATGTTACTCGGACTCTTCGTTTTTTTTTTTTTAAAGTACTCGTGTTTGACATTTGTGTCTGACACATATTCGAGCATAGATATCAAAGTATAATCCTTCAAATATATGAAAAAAATTGAGCATACCCATATCGGATACATATCCAATATTCACCCGAGTCAGATAACATAGCATACATATATACACTTTGTTAGCAACTATGATTGTTTTCATCTTTATAAGATTACTAAATCATACCCCATTAATAATGCACCACCAAAACTTGGTTTTCAACTTCCCAATCTCATAATTCAACTCATCTACTTTGGAGAAGATAGTACTACAAAAAAGAGCCATCCCTTTCGCTGTAGAAAGAAGGAGACTACTTGGTATTTCAATGGAACTTGAAAGAATTGCTATCAATGCGAGAGTTAGCAGCAGCAGAAAACAAATCTTGGTGCACCAACTTAACCATTGTCCATAATCTTTTGCCCCTATGGTGCTGGTGAGATTGCTTGTTGTCTTGACTGAGTTCCATGAATGACAATGGTGGGAAATTAAGTAACTAAGAACTTGAAATTTGCAAGTTTATTCAGTGTTCCATCTTCTAAGCTCTCACCAAGTTTCTCGCCAGCATTCAATGGCAGTCTAATTGTTCATTTTAACAGCATGCCGCTTACAATTCTATGATACCATGAACAACTAGTTTAGAAGGGACAACAAGAAAAAAATAGAAATAAGTATGATCAAGTGACAAACAGAGATTCAGGCAAAAAGCCATTTAAATTGAAATAGTAACTGTAACATAAGAACTCACATTCTTAACACATAATCTCAGTAATATATAAATGAAAAAATGGTTTTAAAAATCAAAGTAAATCGAGAATAGACTCAAAGAAGTCCTATCTTAGAAGAACAAGACCGACCCACCTAAGACTGCCAAAACCAGCTGACTCCATATGCCCAAGTTCATAATCCTATAAGATGATGAAGTTGAAGCCTTAGACTTGGGTGAAGAACCAGTTTCTTTGGATTCTGCTGATGGAGTATCTGCAGCTGGGCTAATATCGGGAGCTGGGGCCGGAGCAGGAGTTGGAGGTATGTCGGTACCAAAGATCGCCTCTGGAAGAAGGACCTTATCGACTTGATATATTGCAACAGGATCAGTTGAGTGTACAGCACTGGTGACTTTTGTTTTGCTCCATCCTGAATCAAGGTGCACAGTGCCAGAATCATCAGTGAAATTCAATTTGTATTGGCCACCAGCAAGTGTACTAACAGGGCCTTTTGCACTGAGGTCATTGAAGTCAGCAAGGGCATAGTATTTGGGCAAGGCATGGAAAAGAATGAGTGATTTAAGCTGGTCATCACTGAGATTGGATAAAGAAGGCTTCTTAAGAGCCTTGAAGGCATTGTCTTTCGGTACGAAAATTGTAATGCCTTGTTCAGTGTTGTTGGCTTGGTTTTGGAAGGTGTCAATGACTTTAGTTGATTCAAGGTAGCCAAGGAAAGTTTGAAATGGACCAGCCACGGAGAGTAAATAAGTGAGGTTTACATATGCCGGTGCCGGTGCGGGTGCTGGTGCTGGTGTCGGAGTAGGGCTCATTGCGGCCGGAGCTGGAGGACTAGCAGCTTGACCATATGCCAAGGAGGAGCACAAGAGCAATACAGAATAACTAATCATAAAAATCCTGGAAAACTCCATTTTTTTTCCCCAGAAATTTGGTTTTGCTTCAGTAGTGACCACTCTCCAAATTCCTACAAGAATCAAATCTTTCACAATTACATTGCAGCTAAATGGCGAAAACCCCAATAAATCTACATTATGAACAAAAAACTAATAAAAAATTCCCTAAGATCAGCCCCATCACAATCTAGATCAGAATCTCAGGATTCAATCTTCTGTATAAAACAAGTAATGCATTGTAAATAAAACCAAATCTCCAATTTTCTGCAAGAATGGAAAGTAATGAAAAACCCAGATCTTAGCTCATCCAACAAAGCAAATAATGAGAACACTCGTTAACCATAAAAAAACAAAAAGCTTAAAACAGGATCTAAGACATTGCAATTACGGATGACATCGAAATGTCGAGATTAAGAACCATAAACTGAATTCATAAATATGATCCGTTTTCCTGTTCTTGAGCTCCTTCAGACAAAGTACAACTTACCAAATGCCCCAAGTAATCAAATTTCAGACCAAAACCCAGATCAAAATCGAATTTTCACTTCGCATTACACCTTGAATTTACAAATGGCTTGAAGTCAACTTTACTTCTGGCTGGGCACTTCAGACTACAAGTTTCCCAGAAAAGCCAAGTAAAGTAACTTCTTCAAGAACCACACAAAAAAAAAAAGAAACCACAGCCACACAACGTACATCAACAAAAAGCAAAGAAAAGATCTAGATTTAACTTAAGACTCGTTTAACTTGAAAGAAAAATGGATCATTAGAACTTAGAAGTCTTAAAGAATGGAACTTTAACAAAAGCAAATTACAATGAGAGCTGACAAATGAAGGACACTAACCTGACTAGGAGGAATTCAGAGAGAAAGTTTAGTGCTTTGGGTATTGGAATAAGCTGAGAGAGACTATATAAAGATGGGATTTTTTGGGTGATTTGCTTGGAAGATTTAAACAAAACAAAAACGATGTGAGTGTGGGGGCGGTACCAGCTGTTGGTGTTCAAAGTGGGGATGTAAAGTATAAGTAAATTAGTAGGTGCAAGAAATCACAGACAAATTAGTGAAATATTAACAATAATAAAAAAAATGAAAAAATACATTTACACATGGGGTGTTGTTTTTCTTTAGTATGGATTGAATGAAATGGGGATGGTATTTCCTTACAGGAAAAACAATGCATTCTTTATTTGGCAACTCTTTCAAGGAAAGAAGATCTTGGCAATCTTGTATACAGACGTGGTTAGATATTAAAACGATATAAAAATATATATATAAAAAATAATACGAATTTAATATAAATATATAAATATATTTATATAAATTATTAATATGTTAAAATTTATATAAATATATAATATTTTAAATATTATTATAATATAAAAAATAATATAAATACGATATAAATATATGAATCATCGAATCTACATATAAAGTAAGCTTCCTTAATCACTTTTCAACGAACTAGTTTTCTAATCCTGTGAGACACCCTCACCATATCCTTTTCACCATTGTATCATCCTTCAACTTCTCATAAAGGTTTTCACATCATGACAAAATGGTCTTTTGCAAATATGTAGTAGAAAGGGAGTAAAACTCAGGGTAAACCTGCTAATGGCATGATCGAATCTTGGTTTGAATTTTTTTTTATTTAAACTCAATTTTGGATAAATTCGAGTTGATTCGTTGATCCAAATTATTGTTCATAATAATAATAATAAAATTATTTTTATTAATATTTATATATTTTTATAATTAAATTTAAATAAAAAAATTATTTTTAATATATAAACAATAATTTAGATCTGTCCGATCTAATTCATTAAAACTTTTATCTAAATTTGATAAAATACAAATCGGATCAAGAGGATTACCCAGTCCAGGAGGCAATAAACCTGTATTTGGAAGAGCAATTCTTTATTGGAGGGTATTCTAATATATGGAGTAATGCTTAAATAGAAAAAATAGCAATAGTGAAATTGGGACCCCCCACTATCCCACCTTTTTCTTAAGTGGGTGAAAGAGACAATAAGAGAGAAAAAACTATGTGGTTTTTTAAATAGAATAAATAGTCGGGTAACTCGTTCGATCCGACAGATTTGGTTCATATTGAGTTGAGTTTAAGTAGAATTTTTTTGTTTGGATCGATTCGATCCTGTTCAGAACAGTATTTTTTTATTATAATAATATTATTTTTTTAATTTTAATTATAAAAAATAAAAAAATATATATATATATTTTTTTAATCCGATAAATAATAAATTCGAACTTACCCGACCGACTCTAGACAAAAAAATTATAAAAAAATCGAGCCACGGACCGATCCGACCCGACCTTGAGCAGGTCTATCACCAACCAAACACATAATACTTCACATTCATTGTTGGCTGGTTTTAGTTGAATGCATATTAATAAAAAGGGAACGAGAAGAAACCTCAAAACAAAGGTTAAAGAAAAAGGAAGCAAAATATCAAAGAGTGGAACGTAAGAAATGAAAATCATATTAATGTTACTCAAAAATATGAGCTTTATATATGATAATTTTAAACATGATGCGAATATAAAACATTTGATAAAATACGAAAATAGGATAATAAATACGACATATTTAAATATGATTAATACGATACGTTTAATATATATTTCGTATTAGTATTTAAAATTTTAACATATTTAATATTTTTTATTTACATGATTGACAAAAAAAAAAAAAACGACACGCGTATAAAAATTACCTAATGTCTACCACATATGATATCATCTTAGTTTAATTGGAGAAATTGTGTTAATAGATTTACATTAACACAAATAAATTTTAAAATTCCAAATAGAGAACTAGTTATAAAATTATTCAATTATATATTTAGGTTTCAACAAATTGTTAAAAAAAACAAAAACAAAAGATATGAGAAAGAGAGTGGGGCGGGACTAGATCTGTTCGTGACCGGATAGCTCGTCCTATCCGACAAACTCGACCTCTATTGGGTTGAGTTTAGGCAGAATTTAACAATTCAGATCGATCCGATTTGAATCACTGTTTAAATAATAAAAAAATTAATTTTTATTTAAATTTAATTATAAAATATAATATATATATTTTAAATTTTTTAATATTAAATAAACAATAATATAGGCAGTCGGGTCAACTCCAACTCATCCAAAACCAAATCTGAATAAAATGAAAAAAATCTGGATCGATCGGATCCATGCAAGTCTAAGCGGTGCCTGGATGAGATTAGAGCCAACCAGCATTGGCTGTCGCCTGTCAGGTCGTTGCTGCCACGAGAAGAAGCCGGATTGCCAACTGTAATTATGTGTCCACAGTTGTAGTATTCTATTCTATTCAAAAACATGTTTTTTTTTATTTATTCAAAAACATGTTTTTTTTTTATTTTAAACATACTCTAATAACATTGACAGATGATAATCGAGCTTGGCTCCCCAAAATTTAAAAACCCCATGTATATAAAAAAAAATCAAATTGGCTTTCTCCAATTAAAATTGTTAAATTTTTTATGTGATTTCATAACTTTAATTATATGCATTGCAATTTAAAAAGAATTAAAATTATATTACTATTTATCTATTTATTATATTCATTAAGGATTATGTACAAATCTCTAAAATCAAGAGTCTTGTTACAATGTTAAATCACAATTATTTAAATTTAATAAAAATTAAATTTACTTTCTAACTTTCTTAACAAAACTCCAAGTCTTCAATCAAATAGCAAATGTGTTTTTGCTTTTCTTTTTAGCCTCTACAACTTTTCTTCTCCACATAATTTTGTAACTTTTTGTTTAGAATATTCATTGCTTATATATATCTTTTATCTATACAATTATTAAAAGCAATGATTGAGTTAGTGTCATGAGTTAATAGGATATCAACTCAATTAGAGAAATATCAAAAAACCAAAATAAAATATAAAATACAAAAAAATTAAGGTTGTTTATGTAATTTATTTAAAAAAATTATTTTACATATGACATCATCAGAGATAACTTACTTATTTAAAAAAAAAAAAAAAACCCTACCCACATCAAATAATTTTGTGTTAAAAAAAACTACCCACATCTTATATTATTAAATTATTTATTTTAAAATATTTTTTTTAATTCATAAATTTTTTATTTTCACACACGTTGTGTATGTGCAATATCTAGTATTAATAAACAAAATAGAATACATTTTATGAAAAAGTTATCTAGCATTAATTGAATCCTCCAAAATCAAATATCAAAATCTGTCTATAAAGTTTTTTTAAGAACTACTATTTTTTTTTGTAAGAATAATATTTTTAGCCAATTAATGCATTAAAAATCATCACATTTATTTTTACATATAACTTACATTTTTTTTTTGCACACTAGCACTCTCATCATGCGAGTGAAAGAAAAAAGAAGAAGTTATGTGTGAATATTTTAAAAATAAAATCATTTAAAATTATTTAAATTTCATACTAAATGATATTTTTATTCTTTATTTTATAAATTTAGTATAATCTAATTCAATTTTTTTTTTTTTTTCATTTCACCAACTGATCAGTTGGTGACTTGACTCAGACCAAACTCAATCAGCCATTTGTTTGGTACAAAAGATGTCGTAGCCTGAGGATAGGAAAAGGAGTTACAGGTGTTAGGATTCAAACCCTAGACCTACTAAATGACACATCTTAAAAATGACTGTATGAATCAATTGATTAAGCCATTTTATTAATAATATAGATATTAAAATGTGAAATATATTTAAATCTTAAATATAAATAATAATTAATTGTATTACGATTTTTAATTTATTAAAGTAAAAAATTAATCACATGCAAAACACTAGTTGCTATTAAAATATTCGCTGTGATTGCTTATAATAATAATCATGTATCATTGTAGAACGTATCTTTGCTTAGAATATTGGATTGTTAATTCTAATAATCATAATTTAATTTTTGACATCTCCAAATGCTAAAAATATATATCTTTACTGGTTATAGTATTCATATTTTTTTTATTTTCATTGTCAGTATATTCATTAATTCTTTTAACATTAACATATGTGTTTATTATTAATTTTGTTATTATTATTATTATTATTATTATTAGGTGTTGTTTAGACAAGGCAAGATCTTTGAAAGAGTACAGCCCACCGAACTAGTGAACATAATAATAATAATTTTTTTTTAATATACTAAATGAGTGAATTGTTCAATCAAGAATTCCAAATTTCAAATGTTGGAGAATTAACACAAGGAAATTTGCTGTCCCTCACAACCATGGATGCATGCATGTATCATCAACAAGAAATAAATATTTTAATGTTTTTACAAATTAAGACAAAATAAACAAAGGATTAATATTTGATATACTGACAGTGTATAACTTCATACACTGTCAGTGTACAAGATGATGTCACCTCATTAGAAATAAAATATTTTATTTTTATTTTTAATTTTTTTTAATGAGGTGATATCATCTTGTTTACTGACAGTGTATGAAGTTATATACTGTCAATGCATCAAATACAAACTCATAAACAAAAACCTCAACACCTAACATATATAGTAGTAGTAATAATATTATTAACACTTTTTGACCAAAAGAAAAACAATTTCATACTAAAAATAAGATTTTCATGAATCTCAAAATTGGTTTATTACTCCTACTATAATTAATTAAATATTTTACTTGGAGAGGTAGGATTTGTGTTTTTTATGAGTCCAGCTCCACTCCATTACTTTTTCAATCCATTTCTTTCACATACATCTTAATCACCATTCACAAGTGAGACTTTCACAATTAATGAGTGGGTCCTACACGTGTCAATGATAATGATGAATGTATTGAAAAGAAATGAATAAAAAAATAATGAACTGGATCCTAACCCGTTTTTTACGCAAGGAAATTAGGTGCAATGGTAATATCAAATATTAAAGATTTATTTGGATTTTGGTAGAAAGCAGTTCCCTATCAGAGTGCCGTTTTATGACTGGATCTCTAATTCTGTTAAAATTTAATTAATCCTTGTTTAATTAAGATTTGATGAATTTTTGCACATGAGCCTTGTTTTCAATAATTAATTCCTTGGATTATCAGTTTGATTATTGACACCCACTTAATAAATCTCAATCAACTATAAGATGCATCAATTCGTTAGTCACCAAAGCTGTAGATGCAAAACTTTAATCAAACTTAATTATGCTTCTTTAAGGGATTTAAAGCTCATGCATAATTGCATTTACCAACCAATTAATCATATTTTAAAACTTTTAATAACAAAAAAAAAAAATATGCACCTATTCTCAGGGTCATCCCCACAATTTGCAATATGCATTATTCAAAGATAAAATGTACAATAAATATATAATAATGTAAAGAGAAAAAAATTTTCACAAAACATTTACCTTTTATTTTTAAAAAAATAAATCTAATAATAAATGATAAAGTGATATTAATTTGATCTAAAGTTAAATGCATATAAAATGTATGGTCTTGAGTTCAAATTTCATTTTTTTTTTCAAATTTGTATTTGATCAAAAATATTTTGTTAATTGGATGCAGGATAAAAATATATACTAGTATTTATCTCTAAAAACCTGTATACGTTCGGGATTAGTCCAACTTTATATTAGATTTATTCAACTATATGTTAATTTGTTCATTGATTGGTTTGTCTATTTAATTATTTAATTTCTTATTAATATGTAATACTTGAATATATGTGATTGTAATCGCTTTTGTACTAGTAATTTTATTAAAAAAAAAATGAATACTGAATAAGATCATTTCAACAATAAAATTTTGAATGCATTAAATTTATATACAAAAGAAACCTATATATGCCAACAGCCTTATGATCTGTTGGTAAAGTACTGAACTCTTAATTTCAGTGATCAAAAATCAAATTCTGACAACCTCAAATATCAACAAAAAAAAACCTATATATGAAAGAAATTGCATTCTTAATATCATTAAGAGACAAAATTACGTTAAGGTAAAATCTAAAATACTCGTGATTGTATTATAAAAAAAAAACTTGCATAATGCTCTATGCAAATTATAATATTTTTGAAAAAAGGAAACATAATGGGAAAAATGATAATATAATGCATGGAAGCTTCTATATATAATTAGTTGGTGTAAAGCAAAGTCCAGCAGAGGCTAAAAAGAGGTGGGAAGTTGAGAGGTTACCATCAATATTGGCTAGAAGCAGCAGCTGCCATTGCTCTTTCAAGTTGATCCTTAATTTGGCTTAAATGTTTCGGGTCTTCACTTCTCACAAACTTTGCTTAATTTGACGCCCCTCTTTTTAAAAGTGACGAAGAGAAGTAAAGTGCTTTCAATTAATTCGGTCAAAACTCAAAAAATTGTAAAGTTATCTGCACGAACACGCAATACGGATACAATATGATGCGGATACGATGACACGGTTTTTTTTTTTTTAAAATTAGGACATGGTATGATAGAATATGACAATAAAAATAATTTTTATATAATAATATACAATAAAAATATAAAATTGATACTTTTCAATTAAATATTAACATGCAAATAACTTTTTAATTTTTAAAAGTTATTTTTGAATTTAAAAACTTGAACCTTAAAAAATTCATTAGAACCAAATTGTTCATTATTGATTCCATATTTGAAAGAAAAATGCAAAAAAAAAAAAAAAAAGCTTCATCAATTGTCCAACCGTGTCTTGATTATGTTTTGACCGTATCCGATTTTTTTTTTTTTTGATGTGTCCTCGCACATATTCTGTCTTGTCGGATTCATGTCCATATCGAACATGTATCCGACACTTAAATACTCTCCTAACAAAAGTGTTCGCAGTTCATAAGTTCCTGTTGAATATGGCTCAAAGTTAACCAAGGAAGCTTCCACCAAAGCCACCAACCAAGGTCAATAATGGAGGCTACCACCAACCATAGTTGGTGGATGGTAGACCAAGATAGTTGGTGGATGGTGGCTACTTTGTTTGCCACTAGCTATGTGTTCCCACCATGATAGTTGGTGGATGGTGGCTACTTTGTTTGCCACTAGCTATGTGTTCACACCATGGATGGTGCCTATAAAAGGCCATGTAGAGTGAGAGAGAAAAATGAGTGAGTTGAGAGAGTGTGAGTGAGATAGAGTTGGAGAGCTCCAAAGGTGAGCTCCAAGAGCTCCCTCCCGGTAGAGATGTGAGAGCTCTAGAGAGAGCCCCTCCCGGTTGAGTGTGTGCTATAGAGAGCACTTGTAATACGTATCTCGTGTAATACTCCATCTCCGATAAATACAAAGCTTTGCTCCTCCTCCCGTGGACGTAGGCATATTGGCCGAACCACGTAAAATTATCGGTGTTTTTTTCAGTGTGTTTTTTATCGGTTTTAGTAATCTCGTTTTAGTTCCGCACAACAAATTGGTATCAGAGCCAAATTTTACGTAAAACCGAGTTTGTTCGATTCTGTCCGTTTTTCAAAAGTGCTCCAATTTGTGTTTTGAAAATACCAGGTTGAAGAGGTCGTTGAGAGGAGTGCAGCAGAATCAACCGGAGCACCAGAGGAGGCCGCACGCGCCCACACGCGCCTCCAGAAGAATCGCGAGTGGGACTCACTCGCCCATGCGCCACACGCGCTCCAGAGGTTGAAGGCGCGTGAAGCCCACGCGCCGGTCACCACCAGTCTGCACGCGCCCACGCGCCGCCGCATGCGCCCCATGCGCCGCCGTAGCTCCGACCAATTTTTTTCGGGCCATTTTTTGAGCCGTTTCAGAACACTATTCCGAGACTTTTCCGAGCCGGTTGAGCTAAACCGAGTCCATTTCGAGTCACCTGCAGCTGAATATTCGCAGAATATTCACCGTGTGTCCAAAATTTACACAGTTGGACCCGTTCCTGGCTATTTCGACTATTCCGGACTCAACCGCGGCATCCGTTTTTCCATACAGGTAACGGAAAAACTCTGAGTTGGTAATTTTGTTTTATTACCATGGCAGAATCATTAGAGACAACTGAAACAACCAGTAGCGCACCATCAAGTTCTTACATCAGAAAGAACTCGATGACCACTGCAAAGTTCGAGGTGGAGAAATTTGATGGCACCACGTAACTTTGGCATGTGGCAGTGCGAAGTACTGGACCTGTGAGTCCGCAAAGGACCAGTAGACAGTGAAGATCCCGTCCTGTAGGAGGTGAAGACCCCGTCCAGTCCAGTAGACGGTGGAGATCCCGTCCAGTAGGAGGTGAAGATCCTGTCCAGTCCAGTTCAGTAGACAGTGAAGATCCCGTCCAGTAAGAGGTGAAGATCCTGTCCAGTCCAGTTCAGTAGACAGTGAAGATCCCGTCCAGTAGGAGGTGAAGATCCTGTCCAGTCCAGTTCAGTAGACAGTGAAGATCCCGTCCAGTAGGAGGTGAAGATCCTGTCAAGTCCAGTCCAGTAGGCGGTGGATATCTTATCTAGGAGAAGAATCCTATTAATCCGCGAAAGACCAGTAGACGGTGAAGATCATGTCCAGTCCAGTCCAGTCCAGTAGGCGGTGGATATCCTATCTAGGAGAAGAATCCTGTTAATCCGCGAAGGACCAGTGGACGGTGAAGATCCTGTCCAGTCCAGTCCAGTAGGCGGTGGATATCCTATCTAGGAGAAGAATCCTATTAATCCGCGAAGGACCAGTAGACGGTGAAGATCATGTCCAGTCCAGTCCAGTAGGCGGTGGATATCCTATCTAGGAGAAGAATCCTGTTAATCCGCGAAGGACCAGTAGACGGTGAAGATCATGTCCAGTCCAGTCCAGTAGGCGGTGGATATCCTATCTAGGAGAATAATCCTGTTAATCCGCGAAGGACCAGTGGACGGTGAAGATCCTGTCCAGTCCAGTCCAGTAGGCGGTGGATATCCTATCTAGGAGAAGAATCCTGTTAATCCGCGAAGGACCAGTGGACGGTGAAGATCCTGTCCAGTCCAGTCCAGTAGGCGGTGGATATCCTATCTAGGAGAAGAATCCTGTTAATCCGCGAAGGACCAGTGGATGGTGAAGATCCTGTCCAGTCCAGTCCAGTAGGCGGTGGATATCCTATCTAGGAGAAGAATCCTGTTAATCCGCGAAGGGCCAGTGGACGGTGAAGATCCTGTCCAGTCCAGTCCAGTAGGCGGTGGATATCCTATCTAGGAGAAGAATCCTGTTAATCCGCGAAGGACCAGTGGACGGTGAAGATCCTGTCCAGTCCAGTCCAGTAGGCGGTGGATATCCTATCTAGGAGAAGAATCCTGTTAATCCGCGAAGGACCAGTGGACGGTGAAGATCCTGTCCAGTCCAGTCCAGTAGACGGTGGATATCCTATATAGGAGAAGAATCCTGTTAATCCGCGAAGGACCGATAGATGGATGAAGATCCTGTCTAGGAAAAGTATCATCGACAATCTGCAAGGGACGAGTGTGCCTAGTGTTGGACACTAGAGGAAAGGCTGTCCTGACAGAGAGGTCGATTGTGATCAAAAGCTCAAAATACTGAGATCTGATATTGGCGATTATCCGTTCCTCAAAGTGAAGATCAGACACTTTGAAGCTCCGGGCACTCCACGATAGAATGGAGGTGCAGAACGGATGATTAGAACTTTGGTTGATAGAGTTCGAGTTATCTCAGTGAGGCTTGAGAGAGGCATTTTGAGTAGAGGCTTGGCCTCTTAGAGTATCAACTGACTACCCTCTACAGCATTGGATGCATGGATCGGCTGTTTTTCGGATGCTTAACTGGATCCTAGAGCCATGAAAGCTGTCTTCTTGGGCTTTAGTGAAGGAGTAAAGACAGTCCGACTGTGGAACCCTGAGTCAAAGAAAGTCATCGTAAGCCGAGATGTTGCCTTTGACGAATCTGTAATGCTGAAACTGTCAACTCCAGAGAATGTGAACCAAGATTCTCTAAAGCAGGTGGAGTTTGAATCAGAAGATGCTGGTCAAAATTCCGATGAATCTGAACCAGAATCTGATGACACCTTAACTGAAGTGGAGGAGTCATCACCAGAAATCTTTCAGCAACCTGAATCAGTTGCCACCAGTAGACCGAATAGACATATTCGGAAACCTGCTCGGTACACAGACATGGTGGCATACGCCCTTCCAGTAATTGATGATGATGTTCCGATCAATTACAAAGAAACTGTAAACAGCCCTGAGCATGCCCAGTGGAAGGAGGCGATGGATGAAGAGATGACATCACTTCATCAAAATCAGACTTGGAAGTTGGTTCCACTTCCAACACTCAAAAGATCAATTGGGTGCAAATGGGTCTTTGCCAAAAAGGAGAGTGCTACCGGCAAAGACAGCATCAGATACAAAGCCAGATTGGTAGCCAAAGGTTAGGCTCAAAAAGAAGGAATAGACTACAATGAGGTATTTTCACCTGTTGTTAAGCATGCATCTATTCGGATCTTATTGGCTTTAGTAGCACTGTATAACCTAGAGATAGTTCAACTTGATGTAAAAACTGCATTCCTCCATGGTTCCTTAGAGGAGGAAATTTATATGACTCAACCAGATGGTTTTGGAGTCCCCGGTCGCAAAGATTACAAAAGCAAGTTGAACCGGTCACTGTATGGTCTGAAACAATCCCGTTACAGCTGTACAAACGGTTGGACTGTTTCATGACAGGATGAAAAGTACACACACAGTCAATTTGATCACTGTGTTTATTTCCGGAAACTTCAAGATGGATCATTTGTCTATCTGCTGAAAAAGGCAAGGTGGAGATCGACAGGCTGAAGGCTCAACTGAGCTCAGATTTCGAGATGAAGGATCTTGGAGAAGCTAAGAAAATTCTTGAGAAGGAGATTAGAATAGACAGAAAAATTGACTCAGGCTCAGTGCATTGATGGATCATGCCAATGCAGTAGGTGCCCTGATGTGTGTAATGGTGTATATGACACCTGAAGGAGAAAGGAGGAAGCTCTGATCAGTGAATTCTCTCTGTGGATTCTCGCCAAGGTGGAGATTGTTGAATATGGCTCAAAGTTAACCAAGGAAGCTTCCACCAAAGCCACCAACCAAGGTCAATAATGGAGGCTACCACCAACCATAGTTGGTGGATGGTAGACCAAGATAGTTGGTGGATGGTGGCTACTTTGTTTGCCACTAGCTATGTGTTCCCACCATGATAGTTGGTGGATGGTGGCTACTTTGTTTGCCACTAGCTATGTGTTCACACCATGGATGGTGCCTATAAAAGGCCATGTAGAGTGAGAGAGAAAAATGAGTGAGTTGAGAGAGTGTGAGTGAGATAGAGTTGGAGAGCTCCAAAGGTGAGCTCCAAGAGCTCCCTCCCGGTAGAGATGTGAGAGCTCTAGAGAGAGCCCCTCCCGGTTGAGTGTGTGCTATAGAGAGCACTTGTAATACGTATCTCGTGTAATACTCCATCTCCGATAAATACAAAGCTTTGCTCCTCCTCCCGTGGATGTAGGCATATTGGCCGAACCACGTAAAATTATCGGTGTTTTTTTCAGTGTGTTTTTTATCGGTTTTAGTAATCTCGTTTTAGTTCCGCACAACAGTTCCTATTATTGAGAGCCTACAATTAATATCTTCTCAATGATATGCTCGCAAGTAATTTTTTTTTCTAATCTCCAAACTCCAACGCTATAGCTTCTGGCTTTCATTTGAAGCACGATAGAATAGGTACAAGTTTGTTGTAGTCGAATACTTAAATTGAAGATAACTGTTTCAGCTTCTTTTTTTTTTTTTTAAATTTATAGGTTAGTTGGGATTTGTTGTTTGACTAGTTTTTCCTCTACTAGCTTTGTTTATTTTTTGATATATAGACAGACGAATCAAGGAATTATTTCCAGTGGGCGCAAATTAGATCTGAAGGTTTGAACGTATGTCATGTCTCATGTATTTTTTTTATATCAATTGCGTCAATATAAATATAATAAAAATTATTAAATATATCAAAATTTTAAATACGAATATAATACATATATTAAACATTTTGTTTCATATTTATTATATTATTTTTGTAACATAAATTAGTTCAAGTGCAATAAAATTTGTTTTATCTTTAGTTGAAGATAACGTGTTACAATGGTTCTCTACGGGGTTTTTATTGTTTGAAAGCATTAATATTGTAAAATTTTTCGTTAAGAAAACTACAAAATATATATTTTTAAGGAATGAAAAAATATATTCAAATGCAATGAAAGACAACTTTTTGACATATAAAATATCTTTCATTAAGCAACCTGAGATGAGATGACATAAAAGAAGACATTTTTTTGGCATACAAAATATCTTTCCCTTTTTGCTATGTTGTTTTCTAAGGTTTTGGTTGGTCTCATTAATAAGCAAATTAATTACAAAACTTTATTTTATTTATATTTACATATATGCCATATTATTTTAGAAAGCAGCTAGTTTTTATTGCAATCATACCTTTGTTATTTCAAATATTTATAAAAGTATCATATATATTTTACTCTTTTTTTTTCTTTTCAATTTCTTGTTATTTCAAGTATTTATAAATATATCTTATATTTTTAATATCTATGGGGAAAATACAAAAGAACTAAATTTTTTAGCTATTTTTGTAACATAATCCGAGGGATTTTAGATCTCATGTGGGTAATTGCTAGATTTGTCCATAGGTCTAGTCTGATTTAGGCCAGACCTTGGATAAGAATTTTTAATCTCGGTTTGGCTTAAGACATATTTAATTTTAATTTAAAAATATTAATATAAAATAATTTTATTTATAAAATTAAAATTTTTTATCGATAATATATAAAAAACGAATTTTAAACTAAATTATTATTACGTCAAAAGTATATATATATATATATCTTTTGCTGAGACAAAAACATATATAGATTGAATAACATTATGTTAGAAAAATCTCGTTGGATCGAGGCATTAAAACAACTTCCTAATTAACAATGTCAACAGTACACTTTGCCCAACACAAAAAAAAAAAAAAAAAAAGAAAGCAAAATCATTGAATTTGACTCACTCCTTGTTGATATATATATAGGGTATTGAACAAGAACAATATGTAGAGATCATCATAATCAAAATGTCCCTAAAAATGCTAACTCTGCCCTTAATTAATTAATAGTAAAGCTTTGCCAAGTGAGATCTTTCTCACTTCACTTTGTTGCGGGAAGTAGCTAGCCTAGACAGAAATGAGATGGTTAAAGATAACCGGGAACTAGCAGTTAAAAAATGTCCGAAGGGAAGGGGATAAACTTTTAGTGAATATATATATATATATATATATATATATATATAAAATGGCATAAGAACATCGAGTGGGTGAAGGGTGCTATAGGGCTCATCAGCTGGTTGTTCTCTATTTAGGAGCACTCAGCTAAGCCCACTCTTTACGGATGTCAAATGTATAGTTGATCTCCAAGTAGCACTTCTTGTCATCATCAAGAAACTGAAACAAAGAGAAACAGTTAAGTCAACTTACTGTTAACAATTTGATTTAATTAGAACCAGAAAAAAGCATATTCATAAAATTATAATGCAGAGTTTAGACATGCAAAACCAATACTACCGGAACTTACTCTAACAAAGCTAGTACAATGGATCTATGTTATTCGGACTCGGATGAGTGTCGGATATGGGTACATGTCCGACACGAATATACTCAAATTTTTTTTTTTTCCATATATTTAAAGGATCAGAGTGCTTTTCTTTCTTCTTTTTCCGCTCTCTGATTGGCAGACGGTTAAATAAGACTAAGAGGTGACAGTTGACAGCAATTGATTCAAGTCTTAAGTAACTTAAAGGAAAACTTTGTAAAAGCTTCACATAGAAAGAGAGGTTCATATATATTGTGGATGTTCAAAGAGATACATTCTAAATAAATATACTCAGCTCAGAGAACTTTCAACTTCTGTGTTACTGTTTTTCATCTCTTTAGGAAGGAATTTCAAGAAACTGGCATTTCTTGAACCTAAACATGTACAGCATCATTAACCTCTAAATTTAGTGCTACCATGTACGGGAAGAATGTCAAATTATAGAGCATACAGGTAAGAATAGAACTTAGTTGAACAAACCTTTGATTTTGCAGTATATGATCCTCTAGCCAAAAAGCCAGAAGGGGCAGTCTCTTCTGGCATTTCATGTGTATAAGGCTCTAGCTGAGGACTAAAGGTTCCGATCATATCTTTTGTGCTATAAACTGGAAAAAAAAAAGATTCATTTTTAGGCATACTTTCAAGTGTTTTTATCTTCAATTTTTTTTTGCAAGAACTAAGAAATATAGGAGGCTTACCCCTGACACCTGTTTTCCAAACAGTATTGGTGTACCTGAGACCAGATACAATGTTATTGCCAACTTGGAAGGAGAACTTCAAGCGATAATGGCTACCTTCTTTCAGTGTAAACCATAAGCCCTGGGGCTTTCCATTTTCAGGAATTGAAAGAACTATGTCAGGCCTGTTCGGAGAGACAATTGACACGCTAAGGAACTTTACTTCTGGATCAAGTGTTTCTGCAATAAAAAGGGAGAAAACCATATTCAATAAATGCAGGGTATGTTTAGGAAAGGCCTTTTTAAATTAAAGAATTCTCAACAATGACAGTTTAATATATGAGTACTGGGGGGAAGTCCTGCAGAAAACCAACAAAGACTCAAACATATATTAGAAGCACCAAGATGGTAGAAAAATCTACATGTCAAAATGTATGTTGAAGTTGGGGAAAATGCATAAAATGTAGTGTTTGACAAAGTTCTTTTCATTTTGTACAAGAAATAATGCATAGAAATTCAATCTAGTAATGCAGAATTATATTCAATTTCATAGACTTGCTTCATATTAAATCAGCACACTTAAACAGCTATTAAGGAGCTGTAGAGAAAAGATGTGCCATTTAATTAAAGTAAAGCCAGAACAATAGATTGTGAACAACTGCAACTTGATCTGATCTTTCTTCTCAATATTTGAAGTCAATGGAAGACTAATAACCAGAATCAAAACTAATTCAGAATATCTGCTCACTGCATTTTTCAATAAAGAGGCATCAGCTGGATTTATAATACTAAAGTATAACTAAAAGATGAACCTGGAGTTTAATTCAGTTAGCTCATGCAACCACACTGAAGAAACGGCATCCAACAAATCTAAAGTTCGAATATAAGTATATGTAACTCCTTCCCCTATCAGGTTTAAAAAGATAGCAGTTTACATATAGAAGATGTTATTCATCTTTTACACATGAAAGTTTAAAAAGAAACTGATAGAAAGAGAGGGAAAATAAATTTTAAAAAAATTCCCAATCTGCAAGGCTACAAATTAATTTAGTTGGTGAAAGAATATGAACAGTACCTCCAATGTTGTTAATATCCACACTTCCAAGAAGCTGCTCTTTCCACTTCCTTAAGCTCTCATCATCCTACACTCAACATATAATGATAATAATAATAAAAGAGAAATTGTATGCATGCATTGTATATATAACTTAATTAACCCATACATCTGAATTAATAAGATGAACAATAATATTATTGAAAACAAACCTTGTCTCTTTCAAGCTGTTCTTTCAGAGTGCACTGTGGACCCAATGCAAATGTCTTGTGATGCTCATCATCGTTATCATCATCCTCAGTTGCATAGAAAGAGGATTCGCTCATCTGTCTGCTGCCCATCCTGCCTCCTCCTCCTTCATCATCACTCTCTTGAGGATGAATTTCCCTTTTTTCAGGAGCTTCTTCTTTGTCCTTGTTGTCATCAAACTCCATATTACTGGAACTTGGTACAGCTCCCACGGCCAAAGACATCAACTGATCATCAACAGTGGAGAAGAAGAACCAAAACCAGTTTTGACCCTTCCCCAAACAAACAGAAAAAAAAAAAAAAAAAGGACAAATAAATGTCGACAAGAAGACTGCTATAGGAACCGGATTGTGTAAACAATATAAGGAAATTAAAAAAGGTAAGAATTGTCTGTGGCTAAAGCAAAAGACAGAAAGAGTCCGAAAGAAAAAAAAAAAAAAAAAACTGGGGATTGGTTGGTCCTTGTCTGCTAGCTTTTTGGTGGTGGGCTAGCTGGTTTGTTGAAAAACTCAAATGCACGAGGGAGGGAAAGCCGAAAAGAGAGTGTAGGGTAGTTCTTGGATATGGTCTTGGGTCATCGGTTGTTACAGCTTGTTTGTTGAAACTTGAAAAAGGGTAATTAAGAAATGGTCATGTGGTGATCCGAAATATACTGTAATAACAAAATTAGAAGAGAGGGAGAGAGAACGTGAAGGACACTAAGAACAAGCAAAAAAATGAAGCATGATTGAAGGTGAGATAGAAAGAATATCAGAGAAAGACGACAGCCTGAAATTGTGGGGGCTTTGCGCCTTTGACTCTTGGCTTTTGCATACACTAAAATTCTTAAGAACTAGCAGAAAGAAATTAAATGAAACAGAAAAGAAAAAGGGGTTTTCTCAATCACAATGGTCCCATGATCCCATGTTTTTGATTTTATGAATTTGACTGACTAGTGGTCCCTTCGGTTCGGAGGAGCTTGTGGAATTCTTGGTTTCGGTTGGAATTTGAATATTTTGAGGTTGGGCCAACGGCAAAGTTTACTCAACATCTGATAGATTGAATTGGATTGGGTTTAGAAAAAAAAAAAACGACCCAACCCAACAGCCCAAATAATAAGCATTGCATTTGCATGTTCAGGTTCTGATGATTAATCAGGCTGTTTCAATTTAGGAGCGACCCTAAATTTAAACAAGGCCCGTAAGGCCTATTAAATTGTCCACCCGAGGATCATACTCAGATCTGACAATTTATGTATGCATATCATATTTTATCTTTTTTTTTTTTATCAATCTTGTAAATATAAACACAACACAAAATATTAAATATGTAAGAAATCCTAAACACGAATATAATACGTGTATCAAACGTATCGTATTGATCGTGCTGGTCATGTTTAAACGTGTCATGTTATTTTTATTACATTATTTTTGAGTTTATTAAACATATCATATTTATATCATATTTTCATATCGTGTTCAAAGTCAATCAGATTCCAAACCGCGATACTTGATTATCAAGCACCACAGTTCAGTAGTTCACCTTAGAGTTGTAAAAGAACCAAGAGAGCGATAAAAGAAAGAATTAATATATTAGTAATTCTGAGTTGTGATGAGTTGTGACATGCATGTTCATTGTACTTTATTTTAACTTGATAATAATTGTGGTTTGGTTAGCAACTATAATGATGAACAAATCGTAAACTTTTAACCCAAAGTTGAAATTTAAGTAAACCAAAAACAGAAATTCCTTTTACCATAGTTAACTGAATTATTTCTTACTTCCATAACCTCTTTCTTTTGGGCATTATTATTTGCTAGCTTTACTTTACTATGTACCTAAAAATATTACTAATAATTAATAACCCTTGGCTTATAATCTTTATTTATTCATTATATTGTGAAATATATAAGTTAATTTAATAAAAGCAAATAAGAGAAAAAAATGGCAAAAATAACAATAAGGTACGACCTTATTTGTAATTGATCACAATATGTAGGCAGCTCTCCAAACTTTTGATCAGAGTTAAATTTACATTGCTTCCCTACTTTTTTCTTAAAAAGATATAGGTTATTTTGTTCTATAGTTGGATATTTAGTATGATTACTCGTATTATATATATATATATAAATATATATTTCTTTTTTGTAATTAACCAAGCGATGAAGTCGTCGAACACTTTAATATTTCTTTTTTTATGATTAGAATTTATGTTATTATTTAAATTTAAAATGAGTGTTGGATACGAATATATATTCGATATGAAAAGATTTTTTTTTTTCATATATTTAAAAAATTATATCTTATATTCACTGAATGTGTGTTAGATATCGATGTTAAACACAAATATTTTAATAAAAAATTTGAGTAACAGAGACAAAAATTAGACACGATTAAAATCTGTTTAAGTACAAAGATTTCTGTAAACTCAAATTAATATTGGGTACATTAGATAGACTTAAATTAATAATTACATGCTACAAAGGTAAAATGGCAAGAAGATGAATAAGAAGTTAGCCTGATAATAATCATGTATGGCGTTGAACAAAGAAGGGTTAATTCCAAGAGAAGATCACTCATCACCTGATTGATTGATAATCTGATTCAGATTATAGCATCAAACCCGTCAACGGATTGATCATGCATGCATGCGTTCGGGGCCCACTCTCCACAAAAAGCACCCAATCAAATCCAAATAATGGCATGAGAGGGTACGGGATGAACATCATCCCACGTGGTCGGTGTTCTGCAGGAAACGTGTCGAATGCCCATTCGTTGAGAGAAGCAGCCATGTCCTCTGTGGGTTCCATTTTGGTTGGCCAAAAGCCGGGGTTGGCAAACTTTCCAGAGCAGCCAAGAGGAAAGACGGTGAAAGAAGATCTGTTTTGTTTTATTGGATCTTGAAGAGAAATGGGAGTCCCGTAGCTTGTAGTATTGATCATTTCGGTTAATTGAGTTTTATGATTTTGTTAAAAAAATATATTTTTTAATATATTTATATATTTAATCAAATTTTAGTACGCAATTGATATGAGATTCACGATTTTTTTTCTAGAACTATGACATTTTTTTTCTATTCCGACGATGGTTCACTTTCTTCAGTGATATATTCGTAATACTCCAAGAGTTGGTTTTAATATCAAATGTAACGATTCATATCAACTTATAAGGTATTGTTTATTTCATTTATTCGGTTTCACGATTTTATTTATAAAAGATGTCTCACAAATTAAAAATAGTGTGAACACTTATATATTAGGCCAATCTAAGGGCTGGGCTACTCGTCCGACTCAATCGCTTCGGCCTGAATTAGGTCGGATTTGAACAATATTTTTTCTAATTTGGGCCAGTTCAACCCGAATCATTGTTCATCCAATAAAAAGTATTTTTTATTTAAATTTAATTAAAAAATATATAAAAAATAATTTTTTTAATATTTTAATATTTATAAATAATAAACCAAGTCTACTAACAGGCTTGAACCAGAACCAAATCGAACTTGAGTGAGAAAAAAAAATCAAGTCGCGATCAGATCATAAACAGATTTATTATATATCCAATTAAATTTTAATACATAAATGATGTGAGATTTGTAACTTCTCAGTAAAATCACGACGGCAGGCAAAGGCAACAACACATAACAATATTTGATTTGTTGGAGTGATAAAATGGCTTCAACCCCAAGATGAGAACTAAAGTTCGAATTTTGAAAATTATCAATGTTGAAAAAATTTTACTATTACATTTGGAAGAAAAAAAAAAAACAACAACCACACATGATAGGGGCAGGAATCAATTTTACGAATCTCGAGGCAAACCAGGTGCCTGCTAGCGTACGAAGTTTTCAGTTAGCAAGCATGTTGCTTTAGGGATCCACGACATGACCAAGAATAATCCAACCTGAAATGATCAAAGCGTTGCCTTTAAGCCTTTAACTTCAACGAGTGCTATTTTTCTGCTCAAATTTACCGTTTCGGAGATTGTGTTACAACTATTTTATTTCTTGGTAAGTGATTCAGTTTAACTTGAAGCTATGTTATACTCTAGTAAGTGTTACATACATATACGTATATGATATAAGATTATGAGTCATTAGAGTGGTGATAAAAAAAATTTCACATCCATTAAATCACTACAAGAGAACGACGAAAAATTTCGTCGGTAAAAGTTCAATTTCCGTTGGTAAAGTGTATTATCGATGAAAATTTCATCGATGATATTATTTTCGTCAGTAAAAGAATTCTGTCGGTAAAGTATTACTGACGGAATTTTCAGTCGGTATTTAGCCTTTACCGACGGATTATTCCGTCGGTAATTATTTGTTTGCAAAAAAAAAAAAAATATAAAATTATTTATCATGGAAGCTATTTCCCAAAGAAAAAACTGTTGTGGAATTATGTAGTAACTATCAGAATCGAGTACAAACAAAGCACTAAACTAACCTTAAAGGATAGTAGAACTATCAAATGTTCAAGGTATAAGAAACAATTCACAATAATATGAAGTGGGAGTCTATAGTGTCCACCTTAAAGGATAGTAGAACTAAGAATCCAAGACGCTATTTGTTGCTCCGCTTCTTCCCAGTTCTTTGTTTTAGTCACCAAAGGATGTTGATCAATCGACTCTGTCTTACACCAAGGATACGAGTTCTCATAATCAAAAAGTAGAACTCTGATTCCAACTCGAGCACACTCAACAGCATATCTTGGGTTATCATCAATTAGAATCTTGGCTCCTAACAACCTGCAAGAGAAACAACTCATCAAGATTTCTTGTCGGCAATAAGTTTCTCCAAGGAATTAAAAAGCTAATCAAGGCAATTATCTAAAAAAGATTTAGGTATTCTTGCATAAAAAAAAATAAAGAAATAATTGCACTTGAGATTATTAAAAGGGATTAATGGATGAAAAGAAACCTGACTTTCAAAAGAATCCAGAAGCAAAGTTAAGGCGTAAGGGCTTATGGGCATACCGGCATATTTTTGACTTAGGCCTAGACCGCCATCAAGAGCAAAATGGTTGCCAAAGTGAAGAGAAGAAAAAAAAAGAAAGAAGAGAGAAAAGGAAATGAAAGTCTCAGGCATAATAAATTATGCCCGAGATTTTTACTGACGGAATTCCGTCATTATCGACGGAATTTCATCGGTAAAAAAATCTTCGATTTTTGAATCGAGGTTTCGTCTGTGAAAATTCATTACCGATGGAATCAACTATCACTGACGGATTTTTAATTATTATTTTTTAAAATTAAAATTTCATTTTTTTAGATTTTAAGAAAAATCGAATTTTTTTTTTACCGACGGATTATTTTCGTCGGTAAAAACACTATATCCGTCCATAATACTTTCGCGGGAAGCTAATTTATTCCCGCCAAAGTATTACTGAAGGAATATTTCGGTCATAAATATTCCGTTGGTAAAAATACCTTTCCGTCGGTAATGTTAAAAAATTCGTCTGTAACGTCTAAGACTATTACCGACGGAATTCCGTCAGTAATAGTAGCAGAATTCGTCGGTGATTCTCTCTTTTACCGACGGATCCGTTCTTAATTTGACGTCCTCTTGTAGTGAATTAGAAAATTAAGATATTTTTTTTGAGTATATATAAATATAATATCAGTCATTCCATCTATTATCAATTGATATTAGGAGAAATATCCATCTTAAAATTTAACATGTTGGAGTCGATATTGTCCCATTCGATAGCTTTTGGGTGATAAATCATTATCTTTACACATGAATTACATGTCCATGATAGGTCAATTATTTTTATACGTGAGAGGAGTATCAAAGTACCGATAAAAAAGATCTCATACTTTTTAAATTGAAAATATTTAAGTACATAAATATAATAATTATCGTTTCATTTATTGTCAATTATTTTAAATATTAAACAGTTTGCAAAAAAAAATTTAGAATTTGAAATAAACATTATTGCCAAACATGCTAATTACCTTGTAAGATGAGGTGTCAAATCCCAAGATTCTTCAATTGCACAGCCCCCCCCCCCCCCTTCTTTTAGGCCTAAACACCTCTATATAAGCCACTTTCTTTTGATCATCTCTACATAAACACAAAGCATTAATTCTTTCTCTACTTGCCTTTTTATATATTTTTTGCCTGTTTCTTCCAAATTTCTTTCTTTGTAGTTCTAATTACATTTCCTTGGGAATCCTATGGCTACTGCAGAGGTATTTTTATGAATTCTCCTTTTGAGCTTGGTTTGTCAATTCCTTTGTGTTTATACCATTGGTCACCTGATCTTGTTTTATAGATGGAGCTAATTAGAATACTGAATATGAAGATCAATTCAAATGATCATGATCTTGACATTCGTTATCGAAATCCTTTTCACGTTAAGCTTTCTTTTAGATTTCATCTTTTAGAAACTTATATAACTGATACTGTGAGATCTGAATATATTACAATCAGTACTTGTCATATTAGGCGGATTCATATACTGAAAATCTTAGTTAAAACAAAATTTACAGGACAGTTTGTATGGAGAATTAACATTTCTGACTCTTCACTGAAGTGGAAAAACGAATCTGATCGTCCAATAACCAATATGTTTTTTTCTTTCTTATTTGATGTGTTCTGTAGGTTGTATCAGTTCAAACTGCACTTCATGAGGAGAAAACTGAAGAATCAATTAAGGTTCAAGAAACTACAAAAGAAGAGGTAGTCGCTGTAGCTCCTGCTGCAACAGAAACTGTTGCTGAAGAGCCAAAGGAAGCTGAGCCTGCAGCAGCATCTGAAGAACCCGTGGCTCAAGAACCTGAAGCTTCAGTCGAAGTTGAAACAAAGGAGATTGTAGAAGAGGCCAAGGTTGTCACTGTTGAGGAGCCAGAAGTTGAGAAAAAAGAAGAAGAAACTCCTAAGGAAACAGTACCAGAGCCAGCTGCCGAGGAGAGCAAGGAGACCACTGAGCAAACTTTTGAAGAAACCAAAGAAACCAAAGAGTCTACTGAGGCAGCAAAACCAGAAGCAGAAGCCCCAGTTGAAGCACCCAAAGATGAAGTTGCTAAGGAAGAAGAAAAACCAGCTGAAGCTGAGGAGAAGGTTGAAACAGAAGCTTCTCCAGCTGAGAAGACTGAGTAATTAAGCTTGTGAGATGCGGATCAATGGAAGTCTGTCTAGAGGCTACTACTGTTAGCTAAGTTTGCATGTAATTGTCAATTAGTTTCTATCTAGTTCAATAAGGATATGTAGTAAGGTGGATGAGGCTTGGGACCAGGGAATGGAAATGACCCACCAATGATAACTTGCCAAGTGGCTAAATTAATATACATTGGCATATATGGGAGAGAGAGTTAGAGATTGCATTTGGGGGGATTTTCATGGTCATTTGTTCTCTGTAACGGATGGTTCTTGGTCCCAAGCAAGTTGCTTAAATTTATTATTTTGCTTGTATGTTTATTAGAAGAGGTATGCATGTTGTCGTGATCATAACATAATAATAAATCATAGTCCTTTTGTTTTAACATTTGTCCTCTTTCCAATTTCTTCCCATTGCCCCAATATACCTGAAATCTGAATATCAGGATTTGTTCTTTAAAATCATTTAACTCAAAGTACACCTACAAAATCTGCTGGTTTAATAGTATGCTTTGATCTCCCTCCCACTACATATTTCTGGCAACTTGAAGACTTTTATGAGAATTTTAGAATGCATTTCCCCTTTTCTTTTACTATGTTAAAAATGGAAAAATGAATTCGGTATTTAGTTCAATTGGTTCATGCATTTATTTTTAAGAATTAATATTTAGCAGATTTGAAATTCGAATTCCAACATCTGCAATCTTTACCTTATTCCCAAATTACATCTCCTTTATTTGTACCAAAATGAAAAGAAAAAAAAAAACTTTGACATTTTCAAGAAATTGTAGGCAAATATATTTAAATAACCAAATTTACCGTCATCAACTATGAAAGTGATGCATCATTCATATAATATAGTGGTTAACCTTTTTTTTAATAAAAATATCTAAAAGATGAAAGACGAAGATTACAAATTTTTACTTGATGGTCACATGAACCTTAATTTTTAGAAGAAAAAAAAGAGTTTATATACGACCAATGTTAAATTAAGTTGTCGATCAGCCTATATCGAGTTTTTTAATTAACTTTTGCCCAAACTGAGACCGATGGTGTTAACTTCATCAAAGCAGCCATTTCTTCGATTAAAGATTAGACGGTGCAATTTGCTGTCTCCATCAGATGAAATCAGGCTAACATTTAAGCTATTATGTTCAAGAACATCGCTAGAGAATTGCAATAGTTCATATATACTAAGATGTCCAAACAGTCCGTCTCACCGCTAGAGATAGTAGACGGACCAATCTGAATCATTTTAAGTTCAAATTATTTTGAGTTCGAGCTTTTTTGAAATTAAATACTTTTAGCTTTGGGTTTTATTTGAATTTTTTCTTTTGGGTTTTATTTGAATTTTTTCTCTGGTTCATATTTTTTTTTTCAAAAGATTCGATCATTTCAAATTCAAGTCTTTAATATTTTTTATCATATTGAATTCGAATTCATTTTGACATTTTGATATTTCTACTCATCGACTATACGTCGATACATAGACCAATAATTTGTTTATGATTCTTGGTAGATCTGATAATTAATGTATTCATATCGTGTTTGTATATTTTTTCGTGTCATAATCATGTTTAAAGTGTTTTATGTTTATATAAATTTAAAGTATTAATAATTTATATTATATAGATTTGATACATTCGTTTATTCATGTCATATATATATATATTTTTTTTCATATCGTGTCTATTAGAAGGTCTAACTCGTGGAGGCCCATTAAGGGTGGGTGTAGCTTGTTTGGTTTGAGTGGATACAGTATTCATCTTTTAACCACTTTAACGGTTCAGTTCCATATCCAATGGCGAAACCAAGATGTCATCTCTTTCCTTCACAAAATCAACACTGAGAAGAGGCAAAGATGAAGTTTATGTGGGCAGCTTGTCATGTCTGCTGCTTACTCTCTCAATCTCTGGGACTTTGCAGCACTTCATGGTCATCACCAAACCCTCTTCTCCTCCTTTCAATTATTCTCAAAGTTTCCTTCCTCTTTACTATCCCCAATTCCCCATACTTTTTTTTTTTTTTCTTCTGGGTCTTTACTGATGTGTTAATAGGAGCTAGCTTTGTCTGAAAAACCTAACTGAAGCGGGCACTGTCATTCTTTTTTGCTCTGTTAAGATTTCATTTTCTTGTGGGTATTTGGGAATAAATGTCTTGCAATTATTCGAACAAACTCCCTAATTAATTGCTGTGAAAAGCTACAATTTTAGAAAAAATGATCTTTGTTGAGGTTCTTTTTGCGGTTGAACCGAGTAAGTTTTTGGATTTATCAGGTTAAAGTTGATGAAGTCGGAAAAGATAAAACACAAAGGTGCCGAAATTATGTGTACGGGGCGTGCTACTATTCATAAGTCAGTAAGGTTTAGAAGATAATCAGAAAATAATAGAGGGTTGCAGTGTTTAAGTTTCTCTTATCTTGAATCAACCTTTATTCCAACTATTTATATTTGACTGTGAGCTATACTCACAGTTTTTGAACTTGACAAATCTAGAACTGAACAACTGTGAGCTCGCAAAGTATCATACATGTAAAGATCCACTTAGTTAAGTCAAAGATGGGCCCAACAATCTTCTATAAGAATTTAACAGAGTTCTTCTGTAAATCAATTGTAGTTTTTAAAATTTTACCTTTTTGTAAAAGAATAACAAAATATTATAGGAAGAACAGCTGCAATAATTAACTACAGCCTTTAGCACCCTTTGCAGTCATTTCTCTCCATTCTAATCCATATTAGTGCCAAAAAACTAGCTAAATATTCAGCTGCACAGTTATGCTCCTAGAACATGCCTCTCAACTTTAAGCAGTTCGCTTGACTTATTATTCAAGAGCATATATAGGAGACCTGCTGATCGACTGATCCCATTATTATTGGCACAATCTATGATGTTTCGTCTCTTCATTTTTCTTATAGTATTCGTGTATGACATTTGTATCCGACGCATATTCGGACATGGGTACGAGAATATGACACCTTACAAATATATGAAAAAACTTAAAAAAATGAATATATTCGTGTTGGATGCATTCCCGTATCCGATACTCACATCAAAGTTCGAGTAACATAAGACACAACTACAGTAATGTAGTCTTGAATTTGGTTTCCAAGCATCCTGGTTGCATAATTTTTAGTTTAACTATCATCTTGGAGAAGGGATATGATGATCACTTAACCTACTTAACGTGTCTCATCCAATAACTAAGCTGGAGAAAGATATTTGTTATCCATTTTCCAGTTATTATCAAAAGTAGTGGGCCTTAGCTATCATTCAGCAATAGCCTCAATATTTTTTAACACAATTTTTATATCAATATTTAAAAGAAATATTTCTAGAATAATAATATTTTCATTTGTTTAATAATTAGCTCCTTCAAATTGCAATTGACTTAAACTTGGAACAGTGAAGTTTTGACTTCCAGTTTCTTGGTAATTAGTAGGATTGAAGACTAATGCAAGCTTCATTTTGCTAGATTTAGTGATTAGTTTTTATTATTTTTTTAAAAAATTACTAACGAGTGTTTTAAGAATACTCTTTAAGATTAATTAAGTTATTATTTAAAATGATATTTTTGTATTAAATATAGTAGTTGACACTTAATTTCATGATTTCCGATACATTGAGAAAATATTTATTAGCTAATAGGATTTTGCTAATGAATGTGCACTAGTTAGCAAAATTCATTTTAAAAAATTTTTTTGAACATCATAATCATTTTATGTTGGAACTCTAATCATGTAGTTAAATATGATAATTTGTGTATTTCTGTCATGTTTATGTTATTTTTTTTTCATATTATAATCGTATTTAAGGTATTATATATTTTTATACAATTTTAATATATAATAATTCGTGTTATATAATTTTGACACATTTATGTATTCACATATTTTAATTTTTTTTATACTGTATTCATATCATATAATCTTCTCGTCTCTAAAATTATCAAATTTACTTATTATCAGTTGGTGCAATAATGATTCTAGTGTTTTCTCATAAGCTAGAGCCTAGACATAAATGAAGATTGAAGATAACATTAAAAAATGTGAAACAGACTCAAAAGTTATTTTCCTTTTATTTCAAATTATTAAATGAGTTTATACGTAATGGAGAATAATATATGGAGCAAACCAAGAGTTTTTCTGGTAAATTAATAAGCTGATTTTATTTTATTTTTAATAATCAAAGCAAAGTTCGTGATTCAAGAACCTCCTTGAAATATGTATATTTCTAAGATGTTACAAGAAAAGAAAATCAAAATTGCTTTTTGGCCAATCACTTTCTCATAGTATTACTATTATATATTCCCCAAAACAATTATTCCCACCAACTAAAGAAAAGCAAAATACAAGGAACAAAAGTCTTCCATTTACACTGAACCTTTGTTTTTTTTAAACACAATCATGATTATTGTTTTTTTTTTTTTTGGATAAGTAGTGGTTTCTATTCATCCAAGAAACAGCATAAGCTGTTACAAATTACAGCAGTTGTACAAATGAACAAAGAAGAGCTCACAAGTGGAACCTTCAAGCTCAAACCAAACAATGAAAAAAAATGCTAGTTAAAGAATCAACTGCCAAGCATTACAAAAGTCTAGATTAGCGTTAGTCATCTTGACATTCCCCAGGCTGTGAAGCCTCAGCTTGACCACATCCCTGATGAACTGCACTTGTTTGTCCTCTGGAAGCTCAACTTTTGTATGATATCTATTATTCCTTTCCCTCCAAATAGCATAAAGGAATGCGTTCCAAGCAATGCGCAAGATAGTAGCTCTTAGAGCATTGCCTCTCAGCCTTGAAATTGCCCACTGCAACTCTTCCTCCCAGCATCCAATCCTGTGCTGAATATGGCTCAGGTTCAGAACCTTTTGCCATACAGCTTTGGAATAAGAACAAGAGAAAAAGATATGGTCTCTTGTTTCCCTTTAAGACATTCTGCCTCCACCGTCATTCCCCAGGTAGCAAGCCTGTCCTTTGTAGGTAGCCTATCAAGGACTGCCATCCGTGTAATTAAGGCATGTCTGGGAATGTTCCATTTGAACCATATCAGTATGTGCCAAGAAACCTTATCAGCCTTTGGTCGAATAAGATCCCATATAGCAACCACTGAGAATCTGTTTGCAGGGAAATGCCATCTCTGATCATTAGTAACACAGCTTGCTGCCAGTTGCCTTAGCTTCAATATTTTCCTCCAATTCCAGCTACAACCACTATGAGCAGGGATTTGCCACACATCTCGACCCTTTACAACATAAGCCTGCAGCCAAGAAATCCAGAGGGATCCAGCATTCATTAAGACAGACCACAAGTTCCTCATAATGCAGGCTTGGTTCCAGGAATGAACATCCTTCACTCCTAGACCTCCCTCAGATTTTGGCAGACAAATTTTCTTCCAACTGACCTTTGCACCTCTAGCTGGCCCCTCTTTTCCTGTCCATAGGAAGCTTGAGCAAATTTGGGAGATTTTCCTTAAGCATTGCTTTGGAAGAATGAAGTGTCGACACCAATAGTTTTGAAGGTTGAACAGCACAGATTGGATCAATTGCAACCTTCCTGCATAGGAGAGAAACTTAGCAGCCCAGTCATTAACCCTTACAGTCATCTTGGTAAGCAAGGGCTCACAATCCTTCATTGAGAGTCTTCTGGTAATCAGGGGAACTCCCAAATAGCGTACAGGCAAAGATCCTAGTTTGAAACCAGTAAATACCTGTATGTTCCTCAGCTCCTCCTCCCTTATACCTGTGGAGAACAGCTCACTCTTCGAGCTGTTAAGCTGCAAACCAGAGAAAAGGTAAAATTGATCAAGAACTAGCTTGATTCCCTCAATTGAGTCAAGGGATCCCTTTGCAAAAATCAGGAGGTCATCTGCAAAACATAGATGAGTCAGATTGAGCTTCTTGCACTTAGGGTGATGGGAGAACAGTCCATGTCTAGCTGCATGATCAAGTAGGTTAGAAAGCACATTCATGGATAAAGTGAACAGATAGGGGGAGAGGGGATCCCCTTGTCTGACTCCCCTGGCACCTGGGAAGAACCCCATCAGCCCACCATTTACACATATGGAGAATCTAGGGGTAGTGAGACACTTCTTTGTCCATTTCAGGAAAGGCTCTGGGATTTTCATTGCTTCCATTACTCCCATGATAAAGTCCCAGCTGAGGGAGTCAAAAGCCTTCTGGAGATCCACTTTAATGGCACATCGAGGGGAGAGGGAAGATCGACCATATCCTCTAACCAGCTCCTGTGCCAATAGGACATTTTCAGTAATGCACCTGCCAGGAACAAATGCACTTTGATTTGCAGAGATTGCTACTGGTAACCCTGTCTTTAGCCTGTTAGCCAAAATCTTGGATATACATTTATAGAAAACTGAGCAACAAGAGATTGGCCTAAAATCCTTCATGGAACTTGGATTTGGGCACTTAGGCACAAGTGCAACACTGGTGGAAGTGAAGGCAGGGTGCAGAAAACCAGTCTGAAAGAAGAAATGAACTGCCTCTGTGACATCTTTCCCCACTATGGACCAAGCAGTTTTGAAGAAGAATGAAGTGAATCCATCAGGACCAGGGCTTTTCCCACTTTTTGAAGCAAACATAGCTTGCTTGATTTCCTCATTAGTAACAGGCCTGATCATGGCTTCCTGAACTTCCAAGGGAATTGGAAGGACCAATTCTTTCAGGAGCACTTGAGGGCAACCTGTGATGTTGCAGTCAGTGGACCCTAATTGGTTTTGAAAATAAGTGACAGCTTCTTGAGCAATTTGAGGGAAAGTGTCTAGCTTGGTTCCATCAGCAGCATAAAGAACCTTTATGGTGTTTTTCCTTTGCTTGGATTGCACCATCTTGTGAAAAACCCTGTGTTTTGATCACCTTCTTGCAACCATTGAATTCTGGATTTTTGTTTGAGGAAACTTTCCTCTGCTTTGACCAGATCCTGGAGCTCCAAAGCTATGGAATTTTGGCAGGAAACCATATACACATCAGTGGGATTATTGAGTAAGGAAAGTTGAAGAGCTTCCAGTTCTTTTCTTTTGGCTTGAACTCTCCCAGAGATATCTCCAAAGTGAGCAAGATTAAACTTTCTAAGCTCCTGTTTCAGCTTTTTTAGTTTAAGATGGAGCTTTGTCATGGGGTTTCCAGAGACATGCTCCCCCCATGAATTCTCAACAATATTCATAAAAGCTGCATTCCTAGTCCAGAAATTGAAAAATCTGAAAGGTTTAGGTGGAGAGGAAATCTGTATTGTTGTTTTGATTAATGCAGGGCAATGGTCAGAGGTTCCTGGGGCCAGGAACTCAATGTGAGAGTGGGGAAATGAGGTAAGCCACTGGGGATTGATCAACACTCTATCAAGTTTCTTGGCGAGGAGGGCTTCCTGACGATTGGACCAGGTAAAGACTGGACCAACATAACAGTGATCATCAAGTGAGTTCTGGACAAGACAATCTCTGAATTCAATCATGTCTTGTGTGCTGCTTTGAGAGCCAGTGAAATTTGAACTTTCAGATGGAAAAACAATCACATTAAAATCTCCAGCTAGCATCCAAGCCTTCCCCTGAACCAGGCCAGAAATTGTCTGCAAGTGTGACCACAATCTCCTTCTCCCAATTCCATCATTCTGTCCATAAATGGCAGAAAGACAAAAAATCTGATCTGCAATGCTCACTTGGCATGAAATAGCCTGATCTGTCTTTAGCATCAGATCAACAGATATGTCATCTTTGCTAAGGAACCATATCCTTCCATTTTCAGCTTCCAGATAATTATGGGTGATCTTCCAATCATCAAAGTACTTGTCACATATAGGCTTCAGTTTAGGCAACTTTACTCTTGTTTCAAGTAAACAAACTATGTCAGCATGAACATGTCTACATCGTCCTACTACTGCCCGTTGTTTAAGAGGACAATTAAGTCCTCTTACATTCCACACAAGGATATTCAATAGTGAGGGGAGCAATGACTGCCCAAGGCAGCAGTGACTGCCTTTACCTTAGATTTATCTGGAGGCCATCTCTTTTTACTTTTCAGGTTTTTCATCAAATCAGCTACACCTACAGCTGCAGCCCTTGGCCTTCTTGGGGAGGCACCTTTGGTCTCCTCATGACTTTTCCCCATTTCAATTTCAGTTCCATAAGCTGCTTCTTCCTCAATGACTGAGTCCAGAACAGCAAATCTGTTAACTGATGATGTAGTACCTCGATCCTGCTCGATTGGCAGACTTTCAGAGCTCTTTCCTTTGTTTTCTTTTTGGAGCTCACTTTGAGAAGAAATTTTGGTAACTAGCTGATCCTGCTCAACAGATGAACTCTCCGTACTTGTCCCTGCATGTTCTACATGTGATCTCTTTGGAACCCAGACCTGTGCAGGTTCCTTTACTGTCTTGTTGGGACAGCTCTTTTCAAAATGCCCAAAGATTCCACAGTGCAAACATTTTGGGGGAAGCCAAGGGATCTCCACTGAGATGGAAATGACAACTCCATTTCGAGTTTCAACCTCAATTGTTTTTGGCATCACCTGAGCAGCTTCTATTTCAATACAAACTTTGGCATAAGCAAGCCTCTGTTTATTTGCAGTTACATTATCCATGTACAATGGGTTTCCCAGTGCACTTGCAATGTAACTCAAGCCTCTCGCAGAGTAAAGTTCTAATGGAATGTTCCCTAGATGAACCCAAACTGGAAGCTTGGTCATGTTAAAATCAAGGGAAGTCATACCTGGTTCCCACTTGCGAAGAATAATTGGATTATTTTGGATGTGCCATGGCCCGTGCTCCAAAACCCAATCCCTAGTCCCAGGAAGAGGAAATTGAATTACATATAAGTTTCTTCCAGCTGGTTTTATGTCTATCTGACCATCCTTTCCCCATAACAGATTTACAAGCTTTTGGAATAAGCTGAAGTTTGGAGGTCTCCCAAGGAACTGAGCAACTAAGGCATTCTTCCATTGAAGATCACCCTCTTCAAACACTTCGATTGGTGGTTTAACCATTACTTTTCCTTCCGTTTGCAGCGGAGGAAAGAACTGTAGAGATTGAGATTCTAACGAGGCAAATAATTTCCTCCAATCAGAATTTGCCACGTCAGCAAAGTTTGTTATAACCGCCTCTGCCTGAGTTGGTTTTACTTCCGAGGGAAGTTCTCCAAGATTCCTTGGATCATTAGAGGAAGCAGGATGATCACCATTGATGACTTGTTTGAAGCTCCTTTTTCCAGAACCTTCATTGTCAGCCTTCAATGGTGATCGAGGAGAAGACATTTCTACGAAGTAAAATGCAGCTGAAAACTCTCAATTCAGAGAAAAAGAAACAACCAAAAGGAGAAAGATGAGAGAGGAAGGAAGGAAATCAAGAGGAGAATCAGGAGAAGGATCGATTCTCGTAAGAAATCAAGAGGAATTGATGAATTTGGCGAGAAAATTTTTCAGTTCAAGATAAATGCTATCTTGATTATTGTTATTTTCTCCTAACTGTTCATTTTTTTATGATCTAAAATAAAATTCTTTTTCCATTTTTAAACAACTTATATTCTTATTTTTTTTATATCAAAAATGTATTTTTTTAAAAATAAAAAAACTTGATCCATTTATATTATATAAAAAAAAATAGATTTATAATATTAAATACATAAAAATAATTTTATTTAATATGCATCAAAGTAAAAAATAAACCTTTAAGACGAAAAGAATATAATATATATATATATATATATATATATATACATGCATATTCGACAAGTGTCAAAATTAATTGCAATTGCTATTATATAAATCAATAATAATAATTATTACAAGTACTACAGATTCACCTAGGTAAAACAGTTTAAAAAGATTCAATTTTAATTCGCATTTGTAGGCCAAATTTTTTATCTCCAAACCAAGTGCTCACTAGGATAATAAAGCCCATGGTTTTTGAATTTCTTTTTGTTTCTTTCTTGGTATATATCCATGCATATTGTAATGCAATTATATGCATAATTGCACATGCAAGTTGATAATAAAATGGAATGAGAGAAGAGATCAAACACTATGAGTGGAGCCATGGTGATGATGGGTCTCCATCAATGGATGTAAATACAGGCAATTGATTCTTATAAGTCCTTAGATGGAGCCCAAATTTGGGTCCTAAAGAGTTCCTTAACCTTAACCATACATTATTATTATTATTATTATTATTATTATTATTATTATTATTATTATTATTATTATTATTATTATCATCTTGATAAACATTGATAGTAAATGAAAATATCTATGAAACAATTAATTAAGGGATTCAATCCAAACTCTCAAACCGGTTATGATTCTATTGATCAGATAAATTTATAGCCAATATTTGGGACAGCTCAAACTCAAATTTGAATAAAAGATCTTCTTCGACTCAACTTTTTCTCTCTAACCTTACATTTGGTAGCTCTCTTTTTCTGAGTTCGTACGTACTGAAATGAACTGTAAAGGAACCTTCACAAGAAAATTTTCGTTGTATCTGCTACAATTAGTTTCTTTACCATTGCTCATTTGGATCTTTACATGTATTACTTTTGACGAGTTCATAATTGATCAACAACTCTAAATAAAAATAAACGTATGATTTATATTTGTCAAATTCATAGACATCTAGCAATCAAGTATAAATAAATAAGTAAATGTTTGACTCGAAATAGACCTGCTCATGGGTCGGGCAGCGGCCCGATTTTTTTTCAAATTCTTTGCCTAAGTTTGTCCGGTAGGTCCGAATTCACTGTTCATCAAATTAAATTTTTTTAAAATATTTTTATAATTAAAATTAAATAAAATAATATTATTATAATAAAAAAATACTGTTTTGGGCCGGGCCGACTTGGATCAAAAATATCTTGTCCAGACCCGACCCAATACGAACCAGACCTATATCGGGCCGGACGAGCTGCCCGGCCATGAGCAGGTTTAACTCGAAATAAAAGAAAATATAAACCCTAAATCTTTTGATTATTCATTGATTTTATTTTGAAAATTCTCTAAATTTATTTCTTAGCATGCCTTGAAAATCAAATTTCAGTATCTTTTTCACCTCTCATATCCCTACAAATTATTTTAAACTTTTATCTGATAATTCTAAAAAATTCATTTAACTTTATCGTTAAGAAGACATCAACTCCTATCGTTTCAAAAAGAAGGGAATTAAAACAAGAAAAATTCCTCCATGAAAGCTTTGAATACAATCAGGCAACTTTGTCGGCATATTGGCCTAAACTAGACCCCACAATTATTAAAAAAGAAACAAGTGAAAAAAAATACCCTTAAAAAAGGAACCCAATAAACCTTTGTGATAAACACTGGCGCGAGCAGCACAACCACCAACTTGCAGCCTTTATCAAAATCCATTTACAAAAAGTTGGTCTTCCATTTCCAATTCCAAGCTCCTATCCCCAATTACAAGAATCTAAATTCCTGAAATCAATAAGCGAGAAACACCCAAAATAAAAGATTATAAAAATTAAAGATGTGGCGTATGCTGGCGGTTTTGCGACGAAATCTGCAAAACATCAAGAAAAGCCCCCGAGTAGCCGATGAGAACATGATTGGAGGAGGTGATCAAGGGAATAACAATATTAATGGAGCTGAGATGCCAATTTTCATCGACGGAAGATCCCGTGGTGCCGCCTGGAATGGTCTTTCTGTCATTTGCAGCGTCGTTAGAGCTCCTCTAATTTCTTTAGTTTCTTGCTTCTCTCAACCCCATGTTAACAATGGAGTCGATGGAGTTTGGGTTTCAAGTGAATTTGCTCAAATTTCAGAGATGAATCATTTGATGGTGAGTGATAGCATGCGTTATGCAATCTTGATGTAAAAATGAAAGGTAAGTAAATGTTAGAATTGTTTTTCTTTTCTTTTCTTTTTGGATAATCAAGGAAGGGGAATTTTGCTGTGTGTTGTTTGCTAGGTATTTTACATGGATTGACAAAATTACGAATTATTGCCTTTTTTTTTATTTAATTTCATTTTGGGTCTTTGGATAATTTTTTCCCATATATAGTTGTACGAATGGTAAATATATACTCCTCCATCCTATTATAATTGTTCATGTTTGATTTTTTTTAATTAAATAAATTCAATTATTATTATTATTTTTTAAAATATTATATTGAATTAAAATTTTAAAAAATTTGTTCTGAAAATTTTGAAACTCAGATTTTACAAATTTATTTTTATTTTTTTAGTTTTGTGATTTTATTAAAAATAATGATTAAAATTGAATTCGTTTGACCAAAAAATCAATAAAAACAATTATAATGGGATGAAAAGAATATATATTTTAGATGATTTGGTAGAATTTATAATGTTACTGAGCTTTCTATTTTTTATTAATACATTGCTTGCATATATATAATTAAAATATCATGTTAATTTAAAAATAATTTGACCCTGAGCATAACACAAATGGTTCATGGAGAGATGAATTTTTGTAAGATTGAAATACGATTACTACAAGAAATAAGATTTTTTCTGACGGAATTTTCTTTGATATCTCTTTGAATTATTTTTCATAATATTTCCCTTCTTAACAACCAGAAGTGTGACTCATGTTTTAGTTTATCCAATCCCGTACATATATATTGAAGATCATACAATTAATTTATGTTCCCTATTCTTTTCAACAGAACTCCTTTGGTACTTTAGCTCTAAGGTAAAGATTTCAAGAAGCAGAATTTTATATTGAAACTGAGAGAAAATCTATAAAATAAGAACAATTGATAAGAAGGCAGCTCACCTTAATTAAAGTGAAAATTAGCAAGATAGGTTACAATCAAAACTGAAAAGAAACCAACATTTCCTTGGCAAACACAAATACCGGACACAAATATTTTTAAAAAAATAAAGAGTTCGGATAACATAAAATCCGATTTAGGCTGCCAACTAGAACAACTATTTTGTACCAATGTGGCATTTCAGGAAATGTAAGCTCCTTGAATATTCCATGTTGTGGATCATACAAAACAAGTACTCTGTTTCTATACGCTAAAAAGATGTCGCCATTTCTCGAAATGCTTAGAACTCTAATCTAACAGACGAATTAGGGAAACGGGTCCTTGCATTATTGAAGTGTATGAGATCATTTTTGCTGCAATGTTTGGGGCAACTAAGTCCTCCCGACGGTGAATTCTTTGATCCAAGACCAGCTGAGAGACAAAGTCCTAGAACCATAAGATGATGAAAACACCTGTCTAAGTCTAAGCCACAACAATCAGGCTTAGGTACCTCTTGGAATTGCTCAGTTGCGAGTAGATCTGTTCATGAGTCGAGTAGCTCATTCAGTCCGATTCGTATTGGGTCAGGTTTAAATATGATTTTTTATGATTTGATTTGGTCCGGATCACTATTATTTTTATTTAAATTTAATTATAAAATATATATAAATATTAATAAAAAATATATTTTTTAATTTTTTAATATATTTGAATAATGAAACGGGTTTATACGGACCGATCCGAACCCAGTCCAAATGAGTTTGGACATGAAATTAAAAAATTTTGAATCACGATTTAATCCGATTTATGAACAGATCTAATTGTGAGGTCTAACGATTAAGTGCAAAGCTCGCTTTGGTGTTGAACAAAAAACAAAAGCTCGCTTTGGTGTACTTGTTAGGCTTAGAAAGCCAATGAAGCCTCCCATTGACCAAAGCTTTTCGGTGTTGGCCCAGTCAAATCATAAGGTAACGTTCCTATATTTCTCCAAGCGGGATCGCCACTTGTTATAACATCGATGAGGCTGCCTCTTCTAATTAATCAAATTGTCAAAGAAGTACTATCTGAATCACCTTGTATGCATTTGTGGTCGGTGAAAATAGAATGTAATTTAGGATACGTTTGTTTAGTAGAAATTAACTTTTAAAAAAATATGAATATTTTTTGGAAAAATAGACATTTTTTAATGGATGACTTAATAAAAAAATATTTTCTATAGTTTATTATCTGAAAAATCTATTTTTTTTTTCAAGTAACAATATTGACAAAAATATTAAATATTGATTATAAAACTATTAAAAATGATTTATTATTAAAATATTAATATTTCTAATAATAATATTTAATACTAAAATATAATATTAATATTAAATACTTAAAGTATTACTATTTATTCTTAAAACATTAATTATAATTATATTTTATTAATATAATAATTATTAAAGTATTATTTCTATTAATGTAATTATTATTAAAATATTATTTATAATTTTTCAAATAGTAATATTGACATAAATATTAAAATATTAAAAAAATATTATTTCTATTAATATAGTTCTTATGAAAATATTATTTCTACTTTTTTTCAAATAGTAATATGGCATAAATATTAAAAAAATTAATTATAAAATTTAAAATATTAATATTAATATTTTAATAATAATAATATATTATATTAATATTAAATACTTAAAATCATATCATTTATTATTAAAACATTAATTATATTAATATTTTAAAATATTTAAAGTATTCGAATAATTATTAAAATATTATTTCTATTAATATATATGCTATTAAAATAATAATATTTTTATATTAAAAAACATTTATTATTGAATCTTTATAAAGTATAATTTATATATATTTATTATTAAAATAGTAATATTAAAAAAATTTCAATAAAATAATAAAAATACTATTTAAAATATTTATTATTAAAATAATAATATTGTTATATGAAATAATTTTTTTATTAAAATAATAAATAATATTCATTATATTATTAATTTATTATGAAAATAATAATATAATATTATATATTATTAAAATATAAATGTGTATGTGTATGTTTAATAATATTTAAATAAATGAAAAATATAATATTAAAATATGTTTATATTAATATTTTAATATATTTTTATAATTAAAAATAAATATTTTTTATTAATATAATAATATTTGGCTCGAGTCAAGTTAATTCTCAATCTAAAATATGATGTTTAAATCTCAATTTGAGTTGAACTAGGTTCACGGGTTTAGTGAGTAGTCTTACTCATAGACAGTTTTTTTTTTTTTTTTTCTTCTGAAAATTGTCTTTCTCTTTTGACTAATAAATCATTTTTCATTGACCAATCAATTTTCTGCCAACTAAACACCAGAAAATGTAGAAATCATTTTCCGGAAGTCATTTTCTGTGAAACAAACGGACCCATAAACGCAAGCGTAGTTCAGTTGATTTATGCAGCCGCCCTTAAGAGATGGTAATCAGTAGGTATGAGGTTCGAGTTTCAGTATTTACAATCCCTTACTTATCTTTAAGCTGTGATCTTCTTTAAAAAAAAAAAAAACCGATTGCAATAGTTAATCAATTATTATTTAAAAGAATTTAGTTATAAAGAAATTGATTTAACAAAATAAAGAAATAAGGGGAAGAAAACTGAATATATAATTTTTAATTTTATATTGAAATCAATTTATCATTATTAATTTGAAAAATAAATTTATTTTATTTTTTTGAAAAATTAAGTAATGTTCGGATTCTATTAATTAAACTAATGTTTATTCTCATTTCATTTTAAATATTAAAATACCTTCATTTTATTTATTTACTTCTTTGTTTTCCTTTTTGTTTTAGTCAATTTTTTTTATCACTGATTGTTTTTAGAAAATAATGGTAACCAATTTATTTTAAATAAACATTACTTAATATATTCATCTCAAAATTAATATATAATTGAATTAAAGATAGATTTAAAATATTTAAGTTGTACTTAAATTAGAATAAAACTTAATTAAATTTTAATTTTGATAGTAACAACGAAAATTGTACAAAAATGTCACCTGTTCACGGGTCGGGAAAAGTCCTGTTCGAATTGGGTCGGACATGGACAATAATTTTTGTAATTCGAGTCATCCCAACTTGAATTACTATTCATTAAATAAAAAATATTTTTATTTAAAATTTATTATAAAAATATAAAATAATTTATAATATTTGAAAAATACTAAAATCGACTTTTTTGTTTAGCCTGACCCGGACCAGATCGAACATGGATAAACAAAAATAAATTTTTTCATACCCGAATCCAACCCGATCCAACTCATAAACACCTCTATAATCCTACTTGTAAAACAGATGCCAAATGCCTAAACGAGTAAAAGAATAAAAGATACATGCTGAGGAGATGTTTTCTCCAATTATTTACAATCAAAATTTAATTTATTCTAAAGCCAAAAGATGCTTTCAGTATCATTTCATTAACATTAGGGACGTAGCTACACATGTTTTTGTGAGATCAATTGATCCTACTTAAACTTTGAATTATATTGTATAAAATAGTAAAATTTATGTAATTTTTTTGTATGGACTCCACTCAAATTTAATAAAAACATAAAATGAGGGGGAAATAAAATTTGTGTATATATATGTTTAAGTACATAAGAATAATACCTAAATACATTTTTGAACTTTACCTAAAAATGAAAATAAATTTTTTTAATTTTTTATTATATAAAATTAAGATTATAAATTTTTATTTTATTCTAATTAGAATTTTGACATTATAAAATATTCAATTTTCTCTTAAACACCTTTTAGTTGGATGATTTAGTTTATAAAAAATGCTAACTTAGATGGATAACAAAACAATAATCAAACGATATCCAATTCAATTTATAAATTTAAGAATGGTTATATCATAAGCCTGATTGCATAAGATAATATCACATTTAGACCTGCTCATGGGTCAGGTTACTTGTCCAAACCCGAAGCTCGCCCAATATTTGAGAGGATTTGGACAAAAATATTAGATCTGAAAAATAGGTCTGGACAAAATTTAGAACCCATCTTCTAAATGGGCCGCCCCTTGGGCAGAAAATTTTAGGCTCGACTCGATAGAGATGCTCATAGTTTGGGTCGGGTCGAGCCGCGGCCCAAAATTTTTTGGATTCCTTTGCCCAGGCCCTGCCCGCCGACCCATAATTACTGTTTATCATATTAAAAAAGTATATTTTTTTAATTTTTTTCTATATATTTTTAATATTAAATTAAAAAATATTATTTTTTTATTAGATGAACAGTGATCTAGGCCGGCCCGAATCACTAAAATCCCTATCCAGATCCAGCCCGTATGCCTAGTTACCTGGCCCTTGAACAGGTCTACGGTACGGCCCTAATACTAAATTATTATATAATAATTATAATTTTATATTTAATAATAATAAATAATTTAATTTATAAACTTATAAAATTATTTTATTATCAATTCATTTTACTCCTTACCTTTAGACCTTAACCCGGTATTACTTTCATATACTGTCAATTATAAGAAAATTGAGGTTCACGATATGTGTTTTGTAAATTGTTTCTGTGTTTGTTACACAGATATAATACTGATGAGTCTTGTCGGAGTGATCTGTACTTCTGCAAGAATACCAAGATCACTTTAATTCTTTCTTCATTACTTAAGCAAAACGGCAAATTCTCCCCAACCCAAAATTAATTTAAATTATTATTTATCTTATATATTTATTAATGTTTTCAATTTCTCTTTTTTTTTTTTATTTTATAAATAAATACAAAAAATAAACAATAATTTAAATTAATTTTTTAATAATTAAATAATTTATAAAATATAAATATTTATTTATATTAATTTTATAAAAAATATTTATTTATATTTATTTATTAAAAAAATAAAAAAATAATAAAGAAATATAGAAAAAAAGGAAAAAAAAATGAAGAGAATTATGGTGCAATCAGCTGGTGACACGTGTCACTAAGTTGATTGCTACAGTAAAAGTAACGAAAAAGCTAACGGAAGGGACCAATTTATTATTATACTTGTAAGTAAGGACCAATTTGATATGTTTTGAAGTTTAGGGACCAATATAAAATATGCCCTATAGTTTGTGGACTATTGGTGTTATTAACTCCAAAATTAACAACCCGATTAAGTTTTGAATGAAAAAAAAAGGGTGGGTCGGGATACCATTTTGATAATATGGGCCGGGATTGATCATAAAAATTTGTCCATATTTTGGGTCGGGTCTGGACAGATACAAATGCTATTAGTATCCTATTTAGGCCCTGCCCAAATTCGGTCCGACCCATGAACATGTCTAATCATATTGTAGTAATTTTTTATTGAAGCATATTTTTAATATTTAAAACAATTGAATTTAATGCAAAAGTTTTTTAATTATATACAATGTAAAAAGTACTAATATGTTTATATTATATGAATTAGTATACAAATATCAGTGGCACTGAAAATTATTTTATAGCTATGTCATTGATTAATTGTCGGGGCTTGTTGCGGCAAGGTCGGGACTTGCTGCGGCAGGGCCGGAACATGCAGAAGGATTTTGTTTGCCAGCAAGTTTGGGATTGGCATTCAAACATTGGGATGTTGCAGGTCCTTTAGGTCCTGTTTATGTAAGGTCAATGTCGACAAGTTCCACACTCTCACATGGCAAACCACTACTACAAATAAGTTTGACAGCTTCTTGAGTTGAAGTACCCCGGATGTTCTTGAAGCTAATGTTGCTGAGTTTAATACGTGATGGAAGCTGCATAAACAAAGTAATGGCTTAAATACTGATTAACTCTTTTCACTTGATCAGGATTTTGATAAGTACATACCTCTAAATTGCATTGATTCCATGGGCAGTATTGCTGATCAATGAGGACAGGATTACTGACATTATTCATGATAATATCTTCAAAATGCATATCCGATGCAGAGCCAGGAATAGGAGGCTGGCCAACTTTTGATTCTAACACCATTCAAAGTATTACTGATGGTGCAATTCGAGATGTTAACTCCAGCAACAGGTTCTCTTCCTTGGAACTTTCCAAGACGGCTGATACTGATACCATGACATGGTCCACAGGTTACTCCTTGAACGATCACATTCCTGCTATCATCACTTATAGAAACACAATCATCACCAGTTTTTATGTCTGTGTTAATAACATTGACCCCATCTGATCTCCCGATGTGAATTCCATTCGTGCTTAGGCTATTTTCAGGTGCAGAGACGGTGAAATGTTGGAAAGTAATGTTTTTGCATCCCAAAACATTAACGTGAAACTGTTTGCTGTCTTTGGTAGTTATATCTTGTATTATAGCATTGGTCACAAAGTTGAACCTTAAGTTTTGTTCAATTTTGGAGTTGAACAAAGTAACACCAGAAATAAATTCGTTAGTGACATTACTTTCTACTGGTATAATTATAAAAAGAAAAATATGTTAAATTCTTGTAAAAGACAAGAAACCTTACAATGGGAAGTGCGCCACAATATTTGTTTTTAGCACAATCATTCTTGCCCCAAGCAGTGGTTCTTTGTCCATCAAATACTCCTCCGCCAGACAATATAAATTGTTCAACATGATTGAAGGCAACCCAATTAGGGTCTTTGAAAGCGCTAGGATCTACCGGAGCCTTCACAGTGCCCTAAACCTGAAGCTCAATAGGATCCTTGCAAGGACCTTCTAGGGTTACTTTACTTAATAAGTATGTCCGTTTAGGAATCACAATTGTTGTTGGAGTTGTCGAATTACAGGCTTCTTTCCAAGCATCCAACAATGGCTAAGATAAAAAAAAATAAAGACATTATTTTAAAATACAATTCTATATACTTCAGCATTGGAGAATAAAATTATGTGCATTTTTTCTTACCTGACTCAAATCTGTAGTCTCGTCAGCCTTTGCGCCATACTTGGCAACTACATCAAGAACACCTGGTTGAGTTTAGCGGCTGAAGTGAATAAAAGTAAAAGTACTGACATGACTGTAACATTTAATTGTACAGCCATGTTTTTCCTTTTCCAAGTATTTGGGTTTCAGTTTTTCTGTTTTTATAAAGCAACAATGATTTTGTCTTTTGTTTTGTTTCAAACCTTTTTATATATAGAGAGCCTAGGAAAACTACAGCCAACCAAATTTGTAACCAAATGTTTTTTAATTTAATCAATGTGAGTAAATCATATGGCCTTGCTTTTATTTGTTATCATTAGCTCTTTTCTTTTATATCTACCTGGCCTGGGTAAGTATAATTAGTGGTTAATTTGCCCACAAACTTGAATCAATCAAATTACACTCTCATTTTTTCAAGCGGTGAAACTATCCTTAAACATGAATCATTGACATTTTAAGGATGTTAAACTAGGTGCTCGATTTTGTTAAACTCTTGTTTTTTTTGCTTTTTATTATTTGTCATTAGTTTTTGTAGAAGGAGAAAATTTGTAACCAATTACAAATAGCCACATGTCAATTGAAATTTCTTTAATTAAGAAATTTTCAATTAAATTATACATTACCATGTGAAATTGATAATATCATATTATAATTAATTATTTTATAATTAATTAAATATGTACACATGGTTTGACCAATCAAATTGCAAGGATTTATGGGTTATCCAATCAAATTTCACCCATGTGTCATAATTATTTTACCTCTAATTAAATTAAATTAATTAAGAGATAAATAATAAATTTTTATCTCTAATTAAATTAAATTAATTAAGAGATAAATAATAAATTTTTATCTCTAATTAAATTAAATTAATTAAGAGATAAATAAATATTTTATCTCTAATTTAATTAATTAATTAAGTGATAAAAAATAAATATTTTATCTCTAATTTAATTAATTAATTAAGGGATAAATAATAAAGTTTTATCTCTAATTAAATTAAATTAATTAAGAGATAAATAAATATTTTATCTCTAATTTAATTAATTAATTAAGTGATAAAAATAAATATTTTATCTCTAATTAAATTAAATTAATTAACAGATAAATAAAAAGATATTATCTCTAATTAAATTAAACTCATTAAGAGATAAATAAGGAGGATGAGTTCTTTTAAAACTCTCTTTCACCTGGCTAGCTACCACTATAAATAGAGACCTCCCCTTAACACAAATTCACAACTCAGAAGCCTGAAGAGAAGAAGAAGATTTTGAAGAGCCAAATCCTCTCAAAAGTCTTAAGAAGAAATTAGAGAAATTCTAAGAACGCGGTGCTTGTTCTTGAGAATTCTCAAAGAAGCTACTCTCCGATCTTGTTCATCTAAGGAAAGGAGATAATTCCTGTTTTTCAAGACCAAGTCTAGAAGACCCTTGAAGCAGATCTCACCGATTCAAGATCAAGTCGTGAAGACCCTTGGATCAAAGTTTTACTGAAGAAAAGAATCAAAGGATTTCTTTCTTTAAGAATATTCAAAGATTGTAACCTTAAAGTTTGATTAATAAAATTCTTATTTGACTGCAAATTTTTCTTGTCATATTTTTGACACGAAATTTGTGTGTACAAATTTTGGCACGCCCGGTGGGACAATCTCTGCCTTTCATCTCTTTTCTTCAAAAAACTCAAGTTATCAAGTTGCAATGGCTCCCAGGAAGAACCTTGCTAACAAACCAACTCTCAAGCCTGCTCGAGCTAATCCTGCAGTCTTCCCCACTTCATCATCAAGCGTTGATATCCCTGCTCATCCTTATGGCACTAGGAGAAAGACCAAAGCTCTTGCTGAATTGTATGAGCAAACTTTTCCGGTGCTCAATCAAAACCCCCTCTATGACACTTCTTCTCCAATTCAAGACTTAGAAGAAGTTTCTGCTAGACAAGTTGATTCTCCTCGAGGATCAAGTGCAAGTCGCCAGTTAACATACCAAGAACAAGATAACTACTCAAGCAACAAGCTTATCCCATCATCTGCTCCAAAATCAAGTTCTGGAGTAATGGCTGTCATGACAACTGGCACCACATCATTGGAAGAACAAGTTTCACTACTGGCAAAATCTGTTGAAATTCTTTCAGCAAGTATCAAAGAGAAGGATAACCAGATCACTTCCATGATGGACAAGATCGCCGGTCTCACTGGAAAAAGGAACGAGGCTTCAAACCAAAATTGGCAATCAATCTTTCAAGATGATGGTGAGAACTCTGGCAAGGAAGTTGCTAAGGATTCTGAAGAAAAGATCAATGAACTCGTCATTACCAGTCAGCTCAAGGATCTTATCAAGGAGGCTATCAAAGATCAAGTTGAAAGCATCACTCAACCTTCATATACATATGCAAAACCATATTCTCAAAGGGTCGATCGTCTGAGGATGCCTGGGAACTATCAACCCCCAAAGTTTCAGCAGTTCGATGGAAAAGGAAATCCACGCCAACATGTTGCACATTTCGTGGAAACTTGCAATAATGCTGGTACCTATGGGGATCTCATGGTGAAGCAGTTCGTTCGCTCCCTAAAAAGCAACGCCTTTGATTGGTATACTGATCTTGAGCCTGGGACGATTGACAGCTGGGAACAACTTGAGCGTGAATTCCTTAATCGATTCTACAGCACTCGTCGCTTAGTCAGCATGATCGAACTCACAAGCTCACGTCAATGGAAGGATGAGCCAGTCATTGATTACATTCACAGATGGAGAAATCTGAGCCTTAACTGCAAAGAAAGACTGTCTGAGTCTTCTGCCCTTGACATGTGTATCCAAGGCATGAATTGGGGCTTGCGTTACATTCTTCAAGGCATCAAGCCTAAGACCTTTGAAGAATTAGCCACTCGTGCTCATGATATGGAGTTGAGTATGACAGCTGCTGGAAATCAAGAACCTCCGGTGCAAGAGCCAAAGAAAGCCAAGGAAAAACAAGATACCCGCAAAGGGGGCAAAACCTTTACCAACAAGGGAGAAAGCAAACAGTCCATGGCCGTGACTACCAAGCCTCTTAAGATATCTCCCAAGTCAAAACAGTCTCAAGAGATGAAATCTTCTCCATTCCAAGACAAAGGTAAAGGCAAGATCACTTTGAAGGAGAGGCAAGAAAAGAAGTATCATTTTCCTGATTCTGATGTTTCAAGCATTCTTGAATAACTTTTAAAGACTAAGCTGATTCAGTTGCCAGAAATGAAGCGATCTGAAGAAGCTGATAAAGTAGAAGACCCCAATTATTGCAAGTACCATCGCTTGATTAGCCATCCTCTGGAGAAGTGCTTTATTTTGAAGGATAGAATCATGCGACTCTATGAAGAGGGGAAAATCGAGTTTGAAGAAGAAACGGTGTCGTCAAATTTGGCATCAGTCAATATGGTTCCTCAATCCAATTTGCTGGATAGAACCATAAAATTTGGCTCTTTTGATCCTATCATACTGGCTCCAAGTACAAGTACGATGGTGGATCTTCAGGAAAGTGGGGGCAACTATTTGCTTCAAAGACGAAATCAAAATTACGATGGTTGGACTCTAGTCACACGCCGAAAAAGCAAAAAGAAGAATCTTCCAAAAGTTGTGAAAGTGCCTACAAGAGCTAAGATGATCAAACAACCAGCCAAATCTCCAAAGCCCAATGTACCTCAAGAAACAAAAATGCCATCTCATGGTAAAAATTCAATAGGAAGAAAGCCTAGGAGGCCAATAACTTTAAAGGAATTCATGCCAATTCAGCTTAGAGATGAAGATTCGGTTTTCATGACTTGTTACCATAACGGTGGCAATGAAGATAATGAAAACAACATTGACACAGTAGCATTTGATGTTGATGATCATTCTTGTGCTACGAAAATTAACTTTTCTTGACGAAGACCTATTGCTAGGGTCAACCCCTCATAATCGGCCATTGTTCGTCGTAGGATATGCTCGAGAACAAAAGATCAATAGAATCTTGATCGATGATGGTTCTGCTGTCAACATACTCCCGTTGATGACAATGAAGGAATTGGAAGTTCCTTTGGATGAATTGATGCAAAGCCGCTTGATGATCCAAGGATTCAACCAAGGGGGACAAAGAGCTCTTGGAAAACTTAGACTTCAACTTTTCATTGGAGATATGGAGTCAAGTCCACTTTTCCATGTAATCGATGCCAAAACGACGTACAACATGTTGTTAGGACGACCGTGGATACATCAAAATGGTGTAGTCTCCTCAACTCTGCACCAATGCCTCAAGTATTGCAGAAACGGTCAAGTCAAGACGATCCTTGCAGACGCTAAGCCATTTACTATAGCAGAAGCACATTTCGCAGATGCAAAGTTTTATCTCAAAGATACATTTATTGAAGAAGTAATGTCCAACCCGATGCCAGAATTAAAGCAAAAGGAAAAGAATCTGGCTTCCTCCACAGTTGGAGAAGATGAAATTGCTCAAGGTTTAAAGGATCTGACTCTTCCCCTCACTAACTTAGAAGAATCAAGAGGCCTTATACCTCCGCTGCAAGGATTTGTTAGGCCAGTAGAAGAACCTCTTTATGAACATCAGGATCTTCCTACTCATCGAGCTAAAGATTTTGATCCTAATGCTTATAGATTGCTTGTCAAAGCTGGATATAAACAAGAGGATGTTGCAAAATTGGCTCACGAGACAAAAGAGCCTAGCAAAGAAAAGTCGCAAAGTTCATTCAAGATCCGACAGGTCTGGCAAAAGAAGATTGATCACATCGGAACTTCTAGAGAGGGGCTTGGATATTCTCCATTAAAATTGAAGATTCATAAACAAACTTCGAGATACATAAATGTGGAGGAAGTTCTCGAGGAGCAAGAAGATGCAGTGAAGCCACCAGGACTTTCAGTATTTGATCGCTTGGGAGCACGCTCAACACGATGTTCAGTGTTTGATCGTTTGAGCATTCAATCATCACGAAGGTCAGTTTTTGAACGAATGGGAGAAAAATGCAGTGAAGTTTCTGTAAGTAAACCAATTTCCATTCAGTCAAGGCTTAGAAGTCTGTACTCTGAAGAAGTTAACTGTAGCCGAAAAAGAAAGTCTTCCACTTTAAAGGAATTAAGAGATTTTCACAGCAAAATTTCTTCTCGAATGAAAAGGCAAAGCGAATGGAAGGTAACTACTGGTGAAGTTTTAAAGGCTAGAAAGCACACAGTGGTTATAACCAAATTAGTCTCATCCTCAGAGGAAGAAGAACTTGAAGAAACAGAAATTTTTACTTCTAACCATGTATCTGTAAAAGAAACTGGTGAAAAATCTCAAGAAGAAGAAGCCCCTTCGTCTTTTGAAGAAGGAAATCAAGCTACTATTGATGAGTTAAAGGAGGTTAACATCAGCACTAGTGAAGATCCACGACCGATCTTTATTAATGCTTGCTTACCACCAGAAGAGGAAAAAGCCTATCTTGATCTTTTGATAGAGTATCGAGATATCTTTGCTTGGACTTACAAAGAAATGCCGGGACTTGATCCAAAAGTAGCTATGCATCATCTGGCTGTCAAGAAAAGTGTCCGACTTATCAAACAAGCTCAACGACGTTTCCATCCTGACTTGATCCCCCAAATTGAAGCTGAGGTCAATAAGCTCATCAAAGTTGGCTTTATTAGAGAAGTCAAGTATCCCACTTGGATCTCAAATATTGTTCCAGTGAGAAAGAAAAATGGTCAACTTCGAGTTTGTGTAGATTTTCGAGATTTGAACAATGCTTGTCCAAAGGACGACTTTCCTCTCCCTATAACAGAAATAATGGTTGATGCTACAACTGGCCATGAAGCTTTGTCATTTATGGATGGATCGTCTGGCTATAATCAAATTCGCATGGCTCCAAGAGATGAAGAACTTACTGCATTTCGAACTCCAAAAGGAATATACTCTTACAAAGTTATGCCGTTTGGATTAAAGAATGTAGGTGCTACTTATCAAAGAGCAATGCAAAAGATCTTTGATGATATGCTTCACAAGAATGTCGAATGTTATGTTGATGACTTGGTAGTGAAGTCAAAGAAAAAATCCGATCATCTTGCTGATCTTCGCCAAGTGTTCGAAAGATTACGTAGATACCAATTGAAGATGAATCCGCTCAAGTGTGCGTTCGGAGTATCCTCGGGCAAGTTTTTGGGGTTCATCGTACGACATCGTGGGATTGAGATCGATCAATCAAAAATAGATGCAATCATGAAAATGCCTGAGCCGCGCAATCTGCATGAACTTAAAAGTCTGCAAGGAAGATTGGCATATATCCGACGCTTTATCTCAAACTTGGCTGGTCGATGTCAACCATTTAGTCGGCTAATGAAGAAGGATGTCCCTTTTGTCTGGGATGAGGCCTGCAGTAATGCTTTTAAGAGCATTAAGACCTTTTTGTTACAACCACCTATTCTGAAGGCACCTATACCAGGACAGCCGTTAATCCTTTATATTGCTGCACAAGAACGTTCCTTAGGAGCATTGTTGGCACAAGAGAATGATGAAGGAAAAGAAACTGCACTCTACTACCTTAGTAGAACTCTTAATGGCGCTGAATTAAATTATTCTCCCATTGAAAAGACTTGTTTGTCATTGATGTTTGCAGTTAAAAAGCTGAGGCATTATTTGCAAGCTCATCCTGTTCGTTTGATTTCGCGAGCAGATCCCCTCAAATATCTCATGTCCAAGTCTGTGCTCAGTGGAAGATTGGCAAAATGGGCCTTTTGCTACAAGAGTTCGATATTACTTATATTTCATAAAAGGCCGTTAAAGGGCAAGCACTTGCCGATTTCCTTGCGAACCATCCGATTCCAGATGATTGGGAATTATCTGAAGATCTCACAGATGAAGATGCTCTTTTCATCGAAATTCCCAGGCCATGGAAACTATTCTTCGATGGGGCTGCCCGTCAAGATGGAGCTGGAGCAGGTGTTGTCTTTGTCACTTCAGAAGGAGATGTATTGCCTTACGCATTTACTCTCGCTGAAAATTGTTCCAACAATGTAGCCGAATACCAAGCTCTGATCATTGGATTGGAAATGGCAGTGGATATGAAGATTACTCAACTTAAAGTGTTTGGGGATTCCAAATTGGTCATCAACCAACTTCTTTCACTTTACGAAGTTAAGAAGCCAGACCTCTTACCATATGTCAACTATGCGAAGAAGATTTTGGAATGGTTTGACAATGTAAGCTTGGAACATATACCAAGAAGAGAGAACAAGGAAGCAGATTCTCTAGCTAATCTAGCATCAGCTCTTGCCATGCCAAGTGTAGAAGTAAAAGTCCCTCTTTGCAAACGATGGGTTTTGCCTCCAGTTGATTTTAAAGATAACAATACGAAATCCAATGTTGTTTCAGTTTGCGAAGTTGAAAAAGAAGATTGGAGACAACCATTGATTGATTATTTAGAGCATGGGAGGCTACCCAATGATCCAAGGCATAAAACAGAAGTGAAACGTCGAGCTCCTCGATTTATTTACTTCAAGGGTACGCTCTATCGCCGCTCTTTTGATGGTGTCTTCCTTCGATGTTTAGGTGAAGATGAAGTATCCAAAACCTTACAAGAAGCTCATTCAGGAATTTGTGGTGCACATCAGTCTGGAGCTAAATTGCACTTTCAAATTAAAAGAATGGGATACTACTGGCCAACAATGGTAAAGGATAGCATGGACTACTCCAAGAAATGTCAAGCTTGTCAGTTTCATGCAAACTTCATCCATCAACCTCCTGAACCATTACATCCGACGGTCACATCTTGGCCCTTCGATGCTTGGGGACTTGATTTGGTAGGACCATTACCTAAGAGTTCACTAGGGCATATGTATATCCTTGCCGCTACAGATTACTTTTCAAAGTGGGCAGAAGTGGCACCTTACAGGGAAGTAAAAAAAGAAACTGTTGCAACTTTTATCAGAACAAACATCATTTATCGGTATGGTATACCTCGTCACATCATAACTGATAATGGGAAGCAGTTTGACATGAGCAAATTATGTGCACAGTTTGACTTCCAGCAGTACAAGTCTTCAATGTACCATGCTCCAGCAAACGGATTAGCAGAAGCTTTTAACAAGACTTTGTGCAATCTTCTGAAGAAAGTTGTTAACCGTTCAAAGAAAGATTGGCATGAAGGATAGGAGAAGCTCTGTGGGCTTATCGAACTACATATCGCACACTAACTCAAGCCACTTCGTATGCACTTGTTTATGGTGTAGAAGTTGTTCTACCACTTGAGCGGCAAATTCCATCATTGAGGATTGCAATCCAGGAAGATCTTTCTAGTGAAGACAATGTACGCTTACGTTTGGAAGAATTAGAAGCACTGGATGAGAAAAGGTTGGAAGCCCAACAACGCTTAGAGTGCTATCAAGCTCGACTATCCAAAGCTTTTAATAAGAAAGTCAAGCAGCGATCTTTCCAAGTTGGAGATTTAGTCCTTGCTGTAAGAAGACCCATAAATACTTCACATCGTATTGGCAACAAGTTCCTTTCAAAATGGGATGGACCATACGTTGTTCGAGAAGTTTATACCAATGGTGCATACAAGATCGTTGATCAAGATGGTGTCAAAGTTGGACCGATCAATGGAAAGTTTTTGAAGCGTTACTATGCTTAAAGAAGATATTGCTCCTAAGCAAGAGCTTAAACTGTCGTATGTTGCTCCTAAGCACGAGCTTAAACTGCATATAAAAAAAAAAGCCCGTTATGTTGAAAATCCTTTCTAGGACAACTTAGGCAAAAGTTAGGGCACAAAAAAAAATGAACTACGTTATGACTTGATCCTTCAAATTCGAGGGTACGTAGGCAGCTTGGTTTCATTGCCAAGTTCAGTCCAAACAAAAAAAAATTTGTTTGATTCAAATATTATATTTTGTTTACTTGAAAGTATCATGATAATTCTCCATTCAAATTTCATGATTTCAATTATTTTTCAAGTAAAACAAATCTTTTGCAAATTAAAGATCTTTGGGAATTTAATTTGTAGTCCATGCATGATGCAAAAATGCTTCAAAAACTGCAAAAGAAAGATGATATATGGAGAAAAAGAAATTTAACTTCATTTCAAACTTGAAAAAAACTTACAATAAAAAAAAAAAAAACTAGCAAGCCTAAGAACTAATATAAATTTCAAAAAAAAAAAAGTTACATCAAAAGGGATTCAGGGCTTCCATTTGAAATTCTTCAAGTCGTCTCGAGAGGCTTCCAACATATTTCGCAACAAATCTAAGTTTTTGGCTTCATCCTCAGTAAGGGTAGTAATAGACTCAACAGAATTCATCTCTTCACGAATCTTGGAGGTGTCGGTTCTTCTTCTTTTCAGTTTATCTTCAGTTTCTTGGAGCGAAGATTCAAGTCTATGTTTTTTGCGTTGCAAAGTAATGAACTCTTGCTCTATATCTGCCAAGTTCGACTGCAGGGTGTTAAGGTTCTCAACAGTCTTATGTTCAAGTAACATTGAATCCTTAAGTCGAATTTCAAGTGCTTGAAGCCTTTCAATTCTATCCTTGGATGAAGAAATGGAAGATTCAAGCTCATTAAACTTTTGGACTTGTGTAAAGTAGTCTTCCACCATGCCTTTCAATAAGGATGAATCAACGGACTTAATTGCTTCTATTGCATCAAAGATCTTGTGAACATCACTAGTAAGTGAAGAAACCCGATCAAAAGAAGCGCGAATAATTCTTGGTTGAATGCTTTCCCACAAAATAGTTGCAAGCTTCAACTGACTATCGGATATCACTTTTTTAGCACTAAACTTAGAAAATTCTGGAAGGGCGAAATGACTAGCTTCAACATGAGGGCCTGTGGAAGTCTTCACTATAGGGGAAGTATTATTAACAATCACATTAGGGCAAGCATCTTCTTGGTTGGAAACGATACTCGAAACATTATTTCTGATCTTAGCTGCAAGTTTGTTGAACTCATGCGAACTAGAAACTGAAGCTTCACTTTTGGCGGGGGTTATATCACCTTGAAAGGATTTCCTTGGCCTGGTTCGCTTCCAATGTCTTTCATGATCACTCTCATCAATTGAATCTTCAACGATCGCATTATGCTTCCCTTCGATGACTTTCGGTAAAACCCTTTGTCCTTCATCAACTAATGACACTGATCGAGGAATTTCTTGTGAAGTCTTCACGTGCTCCTCTGTTAAATCTATAGTGGACGAGACTTTGGCTTTATTGGATTTGTCTTGCGAAATCTCTAAACACTTTTTCTTAACATCCTTTGGAGGTTTTCTTCTCTTTGACAGTGATGTACGGATGCTCGAAATCAAAATATCAATAGAATGCTCAAGATATGGCTCATGAACTTTCGACCACCATTCCATGTATCTTGCGGTTGCATGATCATTAGGATTTAGAGAACGAGCTGGAGAGATCAATCTGGACTTTGTATGAGAACGAGTGCAAATTCTCCAAAACCTACATAAATCATCCACAGATCCAGAACGAATATCTTCCTTAAGAGCTCCGGGAATATCTTGACAAAACCCAAATTGTCTCCCAAATCGATGAGGACTGTAGGGTTCTACAATGATGGCTTGGTTACATCGGGCAGGCAGATAGCTCGAACGAACATTAACAAGGTAGCCATGATTGATCTTACTAAGAGCGTCATCATCAACAATCACTTCATCCCTATTTCTGGGATATAAGTTAGCATTCCACACTATGCCACTATGAATCAACTTGCGGGCGTCATAATCCTCAAAGTATTTGGCTCCACCTTCTCCTGAAAACTTGCTCATCAAAGGCCCATATACATCATCTGGATTTTGAAAGTGAGTCCGGAAGTAATAACTCAGCCACCCATAAATATAGTGAATTGGAAAACACGCATCTGAAGAGCCCGCTTGAGCAGAAAGTGTAATTCGGTTTAGTCCATGGTAAATATTGGCTAACACTGGGACCGCGAGATTAACAGTTCTCCCAATCGCCATCAGGTTGGCTATCTTAAATGTCTCTGGCCGAACAAATTCTGAATCTTTACTTGGAAAAACGAAAACACAAATCCAACAAGAAAGGAAGGCAGCTAAATAAGTGTCTGTTGTTAAACTGTCTTTGATTCCAAGTGCAGTGAATGCTCCATCTCCTGCCATTCCCCGACCTTGGTATTTCCGAAGAATCCCAGTAGGGTTATGTGTAGCTTTTGGACGAACAAGCTTCTTTGCTTTTCGAGCAGGTGGTTTGGTGTAACGCAATTTCCCTTGAAACCAAAAATTGATCCAATCCTCAATAGACACCTTATCCTTCTTGCCTTGCTTCAAAAGATGGAATGCAGCAAATAGATATTCACAACATCTCAGGATGAATCTTCCCTTGTTATCAAAGCCAGTCAATTCGGCAGCACAAGGAATGACTTCATCATAAAATATGCCGTGAATAGGTAAACCGCCTAGCCTATGCAAATCCTATAAGGAGATGGAAGCTTCCCCAGTAGCAAGGTGGAGAGTGTTGTAGCCGGGCACCAAGCTTCACAAAAAGCGCGAATGACGTCCTTGTTGTGATCATAAGTGTATAATGATGCATAAACAGCATCATATATACTAACAGTCATTAAATTTTTGTTGAAGTGGTATAACACATCTTCAGTCCATTCCCAATACTTTGGTATGTAACCAAACTCTCCAAAAATCTTGAAGGAAAATCCCCAATAGGACTTTTCGGAAGTGATACGGCTTCCCAACGTGTCAAACTTCTCATGATTAGAAGTATTGACGTGAAGATTAGATTGAAGAGATCTCGCCTTTGGAGAAGATTGTGAGGTTGGAGAAAGTTCTATCGACCAATCTTCCAAAGTGGTAGGAAAATCAAATGATTTCCAAGCGGACTTATATCTACCCGATATGGGCTTGTCGGTGGAGAGATATAATCCTTCTTTTATGTCTTCGTCTTCCTTGGTAAGAATCACAAGATAATCTTTGTGATCTTTGAAGTACACCATGATGAGTCTACAAAAACAAAAGCAAAACAAACAAAAAATGTCAAAGTAGGTAGAGAATTTTTAAAAAAAAAAAGTCTTGGAAGAAAAGAAGGGTGGCAAAAAACGATGCAGGTGCACTATTAAGGCCCCTTAATTTGGACGACTTTATTCAGTCAAAAGCCAATGTGGGTCCATCTGTTGCTTATGATGCTACAAGCATGAATGAGCTGAGAAAATGGAACGAACAGTACGGAGAAGGTGGAAGCAGAAGGAAGTCTCCTTTTGGTTTCCGAAAATAAATTTTGCAGATTTAATGATTAATTTTTTTTTCATTGGCAAAACGGCCACCGGTCCCTTCCCTGGCACCATGGCAGTGAATTAATTAGAGGTGATCTCTCTTTTTCATCCATTTTGTACGGATGAGAGAAGGGCTTGGCATAATGTCTAGGGGGCCGACATGTAGTGTTGGTGTAACTTAGGTGACGTCATTGTACAATGTTGGAGATCCTATACAATAATTTTCCTAGCTTCACATCTTAGGCTTACTAAATTGTATGCTATTGCTATTGCATAGCATGTAAAATTATAATTTTTTTTAATTATATTTCAAAAAAAAAAAATCAGAAAAGTCCCTATGCTTATTCCGCTTCAATTTGGGCAATTAAAGATACGACTCTAGTGGGCCATCATTCAAATTTTTTTTAGTACCCAATATTTTGACTAATCATGGTGGATAAAACATTGCCTTCATGCTTTTATCTGGTTGTGTCAAATTGTCAAAGTGCATGATAATGGTGCAAGGTGTCAATGCATGGTTATGGTGGCAAGAAAAAGGTGTTGTCAAATAAAAAAAAAACATGGCTCGATTATAATGGTGATGGGTGGCAACAATAATTCAAACCATGGTGTCACAATACAAACATAAGCACGACAGAAACAAGGGTATAAAATCGAAAAGTATTCTTACGGTAATAGCACTACCACGAAAATGACTCTGCCGATTCTCTGGATTTCTTATCCTCTACTGGATCACTCCGTATTGGATTCTCTAGGAGCTCTGGGTAGACTATTTTTCCAGGATGATATAGATGATTGTGAATTCTCCTGTCCTTTTGAAGTTGGTTACGTCGATGCAGCTAATTCACTGGTACATCTGCAATTTATGTTTACAGTCAGAACGTAAAAAAAAAAAAAAGTAATTTCAAGAACTTACGGATGCTTTCTGAAGTATGGGACGTTCAAGGCCCCAGGGCAGTTTATATAGTGTCTTTAGTTGAAATCCCAATTCGACTAGAAGTCAAGACTTGTATTTGGATTTGAAGAGAACTGATTCCTAAAGTCAGGGGTGTGTGTTTCGGTTTCTTAAGGAATTGAATTTTAGTTGAAATATAAGATCATGAGCCAGCTAATTAATTAGGAGTTGTGATATAATGCTTCTGCATCTCAATTCTTATTGGAGAAGGAATATGGCTTGAAGACTTTTTTTTAAAACTAGAAGTCTTTTCCTAATTGGCCTATTAATGAACTTCATGTTGGAGTTGGAATAAAAGTTAAAGGTGCCGATTAAGACTTTACTTTAAATTAAGTTGCATGATTTGATTACTTGTCGGATACAAAATCATGAGAGATAATTGAGGTATGCAAATTAAATTTCAAGACTTGTCCACTTGCTACACTAAAAAAAAAAAAAAATTCGTGTACGTAACCAAATCTTGAGGGGGCATTTGTAGAAGGAGAAAATTTGTAACCAATTACAAATAGCCACATGTCAATTGGAATTTCTTTAATTAAGAAATTTTCAATTAAATTATACATTACCATGTGAAATTGATAATATCATATTATAATTAATTATTTTATAATTAATTAAATATGTACACATGGTTTGACCAATCAAATTGCAAGGATTCATGGGTTATCCAATCAAATTTCACCCATATGTCATAATTATTTTACCTCTAATTAAATTAAATTAATTAAGAGATAAATAATAAAATTTTATCTCTAATTAAATTAAATTAATTAAGAGATAAATAATAAATTTTTATCTCTAATTAAATTAAATTAATTAAGAGATAAATAAATATTTTATCTCTAATTTAATTAATTAATTAAGTGATAAAAAATAAATATTTTATCTCTAATTTAATTAATTAATTAAGGGATAAATAATAAAGTTTTATCTCTAATTAAATTAAATTAATTAAGAGATAAATAAATATTTTATCTCTAATTTAATTAATTAATTAAGTGATAAAAATAAATATTATATCTCTAATTAAATTAAATTAATTAACAGATAAATAAAAAGATATTATCTCTAATTAAATTAAACTAATTAAGAGATAAATAAGGAGGATGAGTTCTTTTAAAACTCTCTTTCACCTGGCTAGCTACCACTATAAATAGAGACCTCCCCTTAACACAAATTCACAACTCAGAAGCCTGAAGAGAAGAAGAAGATTTTGAAGAGCCAAATCCTCTCAAAAGTCTTAAGAAGAAATTAGAGAAATTCTAAGAATGCGGTGCTTGTTCTTGAGAATTCTCAAAGAAGCTACTCTCCGATCTTGTTCATCGAAGGAAATGAGATAATTCCTGTTTTTCAAGACCAAGTCTAGAAGACCCTTGAAGCAGATCTCACCGATTCAAGATCAAGTCGTGAAGACCCTTGGATCAAAGTTTTACTGAAGAAAAGAATCAAAGGATTTCTTTCTTTAAGAATATTCAGAGATTGTAACCTTAAAGTTTGATTAATAAAATTCTTATTTGACTGCAAATTTTGCTTGTCATATTTTTTACACGAAATTTGTGTGTACAGTTTTCTATTCTTGTTTTTTTTCTCTTTTTATTCATTGTATTTTTTATTAGTGTACTTGATTGAAAAGATAAAGAAATATTTTGTTATTTACAAAAAAAGAGAGTTTTACTCAAAATTACGAACCTCACTAAAAGTTCACATAATTTTTATTTCTTTTAGACTTGGTAAAACATAAAAGTAGAGCGATGGAAATAAAGACATTTAGATCGTATTAAGTTGGGTTTGATAAAACAATAATTCAAGACAAGGGTCATATCAGATTATAAACCTTTTGATTTTGTGCAACTTAGGAAGATGGACTAACTACAGAATTAGTAGGCACTTATTGCATTTATTTCGAAATACTAATCATCATACCAAATTATGCATGCATGTACTTAGTTTATGCAATCGCAATTTTTTTTTAATAAAAAATGAACTCTTGAAAACGTTATTCCCACAATATAATACTTTTAAATAAATAAAAAATAAAGATTGCATTTCAAAATTTTATTGAACACACATAAATCATGAACCAAAAAAAGAGAGAGGGAGAATGATTTAATTCTTGAGAAATAGAATGTAAAATTATGTTCAAAAGAACGTTAATGGAAGTATTTATAAGTCTTAATTATTTTTTGAAACACCTCTCCATGAATAAGCATCGCTTGGATGAAAAATCATCACTTTTAGAATGAAGCAACATCTCCAACGAATATATTTTTTTAAATTCCTAGATAGGGCATTTGGATGCCCAAGTTATGGCATTCGAATTCTTAAGGCAACTTTTCACTTAGAACTAAAAATCCCACAGGGCATTCGAATGCTCTCCTAAGGACATTTTGATGTCCAAGGCAAAATTTTAGTCAAATTGTTCTTTTAAGCTTAACATTTGAATTCCTTTGCTTATTTTTTCATTTCAAAGGTTATTTATCAATTTCCAAACATCATGAACAATCTTATGGTCAATCTGTCAACAACTGTCGAGTATTTTTGAAAAATGGATGCTCAGTTATTAGGATTAACTTAGATGATTTAATAAGTTCCAAAGTTTTAGAGAGCTATAACGACACTATGCTCAATGGGTTAAGGAACAATCTTGCGAGAGTCCAAAAGTCGAATTGCTTATAACATATCAGTCCAAGAAGTTGTGTGAGGATTCCGTAAATCTTAATTCGAGCAAGTTCCTGCTCATGTGGAGGTTGGAAATCATGTTTCTTCTAGTGATGAGTCCTTAGATGAGCCAAATACAGTGCAAGATAGTAGCTATGGAATTGATCCGCATGGGAACAATGAAGTTGGAAATCCCTGTTATAGTGTATACAATAGAAGCACAGATGGAATAAATATGATTTGTCGTGTGGGTTCTCTTTATAAAATGTATTGGGAGAGTTTTGTAATGAGGGTGGTGGTTTACAGTTGACTGAGAATGATAATGTGGATGTGATTGCTAAGGATAAACAATCTTTAGAGGATCTATCTTTATCCAATCCTTTGATTTTAGGTGATGAAGCATTTGGTGATGATGGAATTGAATCTCATGATGATTGTCTTGATTATTTCAATACAAAGAAATTGAAAATTTATCAAAAAAAGAAGAATCGTAAAAATTATAATTGAAGTAGGAAGAAGACCTACACGAAGACTACTAGCTAGTTGCTTTCCTACACCTCTTGTAATCTCTGAGAAAGATATTTGTATTTCTGATGAACTCATCCACCATAGAAATTCTCTATACAATGAAGATGTCAAGACTTGGGAAGGTGGAAAATGCCTTGGTTCTTCATGTTGGAACTTTCCAAGACTGCTGATACTAATACCATGACCTAGTCCACAGATTACTCCTTGGATGACCACATTCTTGCTACCATCCCCCAAAGAAACACAATTATCACCAGTTTTTATGTTTGTGTTAATAACATTGACCCCATCTGATTGGCCGATGTGAATGCCATCCGTGTTTAGGCTAGTTTCGGTGTGGAGATTGTGAAATCTTGGAAAGTGATGTTTTTGCATCCCAAAATATTAACGTGAAACTGTTTGCTACCTTAGTTGTTATGTCTTGTATAACAACATTAGTCAAAAAATTGAACCTTAAATTTTGTATACTTTTGGAGTGGAACAATGTAACACAAGAAATAAATTTCGTTAGGAACGTTACTTTGTATTGGTTTAATAAAATGGGTAAAATGTAAACACAAAAAACTTATTTATCTACAATAAAAGCATTTAGATTTGAGATACTTGTTCAATATGTTATAATTATGGGGAAAAAGGAAAATAAGTAATTTGTTTAATTTGAGGAATTGAAAATAGAGTTATAAAAAAACCAAATTCTTGCACTAAAACAGGAAACCAGGGGCTAAGCTAGAAAACTCATGAAGGGGGGCCGAGATAATGGATAATATTAATATTTAAAAAAATTAAACAAAATGTCTTAGTATACAAAAATAAGCTAGAAAATTTAAAGAAAAAAAACATTATTTGAATTGCACTCTTCTTTTTTTCATCACATTGAAATCATTAATTATTTCATCAACATTAAAATTTTCTGCAATTTCTTTCTCAATGTAGACAAGTAAAGAATTCCTAAAAAAATCATCTTCCATCTTGCTACGAAGCCGAGTCTTTACAATCTTCATAGCTGAAAATGCACGTTTTGTAGATGCAGTTGAAACTGGAAGAATCAATATAAGACGAATCAATCTATCAACGAGTGGATACATAACTAATTTTCCACTTTCAACTAATCTTCTACAAAGTTCAGAAAGTGTTGATATTTTTCTCAATTCAAGATGCTGACACACATCAAGTTCATAATGTCTCAACTCATATGGAAGGTGTTCTTTCTCCCGTTGAGAAAAATCTTCTGGATAAAACTTGTTAACAAGGCTGCAAATTTTTCCAACATCAAATAACTTAAAAAACTCTTTAGGATCTAGAGTTGTAGTAAGAGTAAGGAGCTCAACAATATGTTCATTAAATCTACTGTTCAATTCTTGCAACTGAGTATCTATTGCAGCATAATATATATCCACTCGATAATGATGCTCCACTGTAACATTTTCTTTCTTGTTACGACCACGACTTACCATGTACCGAGCATTCATATTAGGAACATCTAACTCCCAAGTTTCACATAAAGATATCACATTGTTCAACAGTTCATCCCATCCATTTTCTCTTAACTTTTGAATTAACTCTTTTGTTGTCGATACAAGACTCATGGCATTTAATATATCTTGAGAACGACGTTGCAAAACCTGACAAAGATTATTAATAATCCCTATAACTTCTTTCATCATATGCAAAATAAAAACAAACTCAAAAGATCTCAATCTATTCTATGCACCATGAGCATCTCCTTGCTGAGAATAGTTAGGTGCAGCATTTTTTAGACTTTCAAGAACAGTGCTTGTTGCATGATACATCGTCAATAGGCTTGTAACTGAATTCAAATGAGAACTCCATCGAGTCTCACCAGGATGCTGTAAAGTGCCAACTTGATTCATACCTGTTCCAGTTTCTAACTCATTGATGGAAATTAAACGAGCTATTTCAGCTGCTTGAGCTTTTTGTAATTCATCATGACGTTTGGAAGAAGCACAAGCCATATTAACAATATCAGACAAGTCTTTTAAAAACTGATGCACTTCAACCACTTCTCTAGCTACTGCAACCAACGTTAACTGAAGACGATAAGCAAAACAATGAACATAATAAGCATATTGACACTCATTCAAAATCAAAGCTTGCAAGCCATTTAATTCCTCACACATATTGCTCGCTCCATCATATCCTTGACCCCAGAGATTTTGTATGTCAAAACTATGTTGCAAGAGAACATTAAAATTCTTATTTTTCAAAGTCAATGCTGCAGTATCTTTAACATGGACTAGATCAAAAAATCGTTCTTTTACCAATCCTTCCATATCAATAAATCTTAAAACAATTTCCATTTGCTTTTTTTTTTTTTTTTACTCATCTCTTGCTTCATCCACAATAATGCAAAACTTTTTGAACCAATTTCTTCACGAATTGCATTACGAATTCTATTGGCATAAATTTGCAAATTTTCAAAATGCTGCATCTTTTGAAGGTGAATATTCTAACCAAGAAAATTGGTTGAACCATGATGGTTGGAAATAGCGAGGATGTTTTTCTGAATCAGAAGCAGGATATTATTCTGAAAGATTAGGTTGATATGGTCCAACCTTAATATAAGCTCTCCGAATTTCATCACATAAATTAACTGGATACTCATATATTTGCTTACGCAATCCAGGATCACGTTCTAAATTAGACAAATCAATTGTCTCAGCTTCAACTCTAGGAATTTTAGAAGGACGAGCCTCACAATTTAAAGGAGCAAATGATGAAGGTGATACCTCAATTTGTGACGCTAAAGGTATAACACTAACTCCTGAAGTAGATTGTGTTGTCTCTGTATTTTGATTTTTGAAAAAAAATCGATAGTTTTAGTCTTCATAGTTACAATATTCCTGAAATTTAAATAAAAATTAACATGAAACTAAATGAACAAAACAAATTAAATAAAAGAATCAAAAGAATAAAAAACGAAACAATAAAAAACTAAAAACTAAATAAACAAATAACATACCACTATACAAACTACAAAGCTTGCCTCCCACCTTGCCAATTGCCCATTGTTTTCGAAATTTGGATGTCCATAATGAAACTTAAATTTTTTTTCTGGTTAATCTAAGACTTAAGTGGCAAGCGACAATAGTCTATTTTCTTATAAGTTATAACTCAATCAGAGTAAAGTAAATATTGGGGAGGCCAAATAAAAAATAGGTGGGGCCCAAAGTAAAACTTAACAAAATTTTTAGAGGCAAGTTCACCATGGGAATAAAGGTTGGGGGTGCAAATACAAAAATCAGTAGGACCCAATATAAAAGTCATATACTTAAAAAAAATGGGGGGGCCAAGGCCTCTGCCTGCCCCACCTGTATTTGCCCCTGGTTACAACCAACCAAAATTCCAACCTAATGCTTTCTAATTTTATCAGTGTGAGTAAAATATGGGCTTGATTTACTTGCTATTTATTTTTATATAGAGTGTTTGACAAAGCTACAACCAACCAAATGCTTTGTAATTTTATCAATTGTGTGTAAAATAAGGGGCTTGGTTTACTTGCTTATCATTAATCCGACACTTCGAGGGTTATACATTAGTTAATTGTTAATAAAAATAGTCATTGACAGTGAATGATTTAGAATATGATGCGACATTAAAAAAAAAAGGATCGATCTCATTTCGACCACCATTGCACTACATTGGTGTTAAATGGAACCACCCTGCCCACAAGGATGGTGGAAACTCAATATGAATGGGTCATCAATTAGAAATCTAAGCAAGGCTGGAGCATGAACGAGCGATCATTCATGATCATAATGGAAGCTGTATTACAGGATCTTTTAGACAAAAATTACAAAAGCTACTAGTGTTGTAGCGAAATTATGGGCTTTGAGAGACGGTCTAAGTCTAAGACTCTAACCTTAGGTAAACAAGCCAATATTAGGAATCTAGAAATTGGGTTAGATCAGATGCTACTGCAATTATCAGCTTAATGAGCTGCACCAAAAATCAGTGAAGCACATCTTTCGGGAGGGAAATCGATGTGTGTTGGTGCTCTAACTCGCAAACGGAGTGATTTTTCAGTCCTTCTGTTGAGTATGTTGAGTCCAAGTCCTACATTAAGTAGGAGTGCTCATCCCACATCAAGTAACTTGGTTAAGCCAAGGGGAGCACTCATCCCACATTGAGTAGTATTGATGAGCCAAGAGGAGTGCTCATCTATAAATAGGAACCTTGGCCTTTGGGAAAAAACAACCACCACCCCTTGTGAGAGAGACTTTACACACTTAAGTAGAAGTTGTGTTAAGGCTCTATGGGTGGTGAGTCAAGTTTGTTGTAAGAAGGTTTGTAGCTTTATCCGTGCAAAAGCTACAAGTGTTTTGTAGCAGGGTTTGTAGTTTTATCCGTCCAAAAGCTACAAGTTAGAATATTTCCTTAGTGAAGTATGGTATCCCTTTGGGATCATGGATGTAAGCCAAGAAAGGCTGAACCACGTTAAAAATATTGTATGCTCTTTTTCTCTTCTTCTCGAGTGCATGTTGTGGGTTAATACTTGTTGTGAGCTACCACCCTATTCCCAACACCTTCAACTATGGATGCTTATAGTTTTACTCATTTTGTTGTATGTATGTTCTATTCCACCAGACTTTTTATCCCCTTTACTAGCGAGAGATGATGTACCCTTCTATTTTCTAAAGTTATGAAAGTTCCGTTTCTAACCAAAAAGACAGAAGAGAATAGAGAGTAGCCATTCTGTTCAATATATATGGACATCACCCTTTGTGTTATTAGTTTTTGGCTATATGAACTGAATTGTGAAGAGAAGAAGTTTTGATTCCTCTTTGTGATGGAGGTTTTTGAGCTTTTGCAGTGAAGAACAATTAAACCTGATAATTTTAGATAAGACATGATTACACGATACAAATATGATATAGATCATCATAGCACTACTTAACTCATGCAAAAGGAATTGGTACAAGATCAAAGCAGACAACTCATGAAGTGAAAAAGAAAGCAAAGATCCGGGTGGCTTATTGCACATTTAGGAAGAATTAGGAGTTCAAGTTGTGAACTTGGTTCAACCTCGGTTCTAAGCAAACCTAACAAGAAAAGATAGTCAAGTTAACTGAACAATTATATAATACACTACAAGAGAAACGTCGAATTACCGACGGATTAATCCGTCAGTAATAAATAGAATCACCGACGAAATTTTGAGTATTACCGACGAAATTCCGTCGGTAATGTTTTTGACTATTACCAACGAAAATCTTTAACATTATCGACGAAAATTTTGTATTACCGACGGAATATTTACGAGTGAAATTTTTCGTCGGTAATACTTTGGTAGAATCTAATTGGTTCCTGCCAAAGTATTATCTAATTGGTTCCCGCCAAAGTATTATCGATGGAATTTTTCGTCGGTAAAAAAATAACAGATTTTTATAATTTTAAAAAAATTAAACCAAAAGTTAAATTCCGTTGCTAATATTTTTTAGCAATGGAAAATTTCGTGGCTAGTAAGCTAATAAGCTTGGAAATTTTCGTCGCTAAATAGTATTAACGACGGAAATTTATTATTTATATAAATTATTTTTTTGAAAAAATTTATTTATGAAACAACTTTTACCGAAGAAAATTCCGTCGGTAATAGTTTAGGCGGGAATTTATAAAGGCCTATTTTTTGGCGAAAAACTAAATTTTCAAAAAAAATTAGCGATGAAATTTTTGTCGGTAAAAGTAAAAAATTTCATCGGTAAAAATTAAGCCAGACTCATTTAACCTCTTTCTTTTTTTTTTTTTTTCTTTTTTTTTTCACTTTTTTCTTCTCTCTTTTTTTCTCTCTACCTGACCCCCTCTCGCCCTCACCCAGCCGCTCCAGCCCCCCTCCGCTGTCCAAAACCTGATCCCCACCGCACTCACAATTTAGCATGCTCAGGATTGGTTATTGGAGGAAAGGTGCATGTCTTGCACAAGGGGTTGTCTACAGTGCAGGTCTTGGACCACGTGGGGTCTGGGTGGACAGTTGAGGATTCTGGTTGGCTCCAGGGTCCAATGGCAGTTGTACAGGGAGCCCTCTACGTGATGAGCCATGGACTTATTTTCAAGCAGGAAAAGGAAGTGAGAAAGGTGGTGATTTCTGCTTCAGAGTTTCGTAGGAGAATCGGGTTTGCAATGACAGGACTAAAAGATGAAATTTACGTGATTGGAGGGGTGATTGGCCCTGATCGATTTAATTGGGATATCAAACCAATGTCTGATGTTGATATCTTGACGGTTGGGGGTGAGAGACCTACATGGCGTCAGGCAGCTCCAATGACAAAGTGCCCATTTTTGTTTTTAGGTGCCCACTCTTGTTTTTCCATTTTTTTTTTTTTTAAGTTTGTTGTTTTATTGTGAAAAGTGTAGCCTTGTTGAGGCACTGAAATCCTCCTACTGGAGACGAGAAATGATTTTTTTTTTTTTATTTTATTCGCAGCATTAATCTTTGCTTTTGTTTTTCCTTTTGATTTAAAGAACCCATGCATCAAATATAGCTACATGAAAAATTACTTTAGAATTAAAGTGAGGAACAAATATTTTCCTCCCTCAGGATAATATAATAATAATAATAATAATAATCAATTTATTATAATTTAAATTTAATATATAAAATTAACTTAATATAATTTATAATTAACTTATTATAATTTTATAAAATTATATATATTAAATTTAATATATATAATTTAAATTTCAGTAATAAAATTAATATATATAATAATATATAAATAATAAATTAAATTAATTATTAAAATTAAATTTCATCGCTAATGCTTTTTAGCGACGGAAAATTCCGACTAATAATCTAATATTTTCGACGAAAAATTCCGTCGAAAATAATCTTTCGGTAATATTTTTACCTACGGAATTTTTATTCTCGATGAAAATAGTACCACCGACTTAAGAATTACCGACGAAAATTCCGTTAATAATAGTGTTTACCGACGGTATCCGGACTTTTATCGACGAAAAATTTCGTCGGTAAAAATCCGTTCTCTTGTAGTGCCATGTAACTCATTGGAATTGTTTAGCCACAAGGATGGAATATTTTCTTGATTCATGTAAAAGTCTGTCCTCTTGTAGTGATATTTGCCATGTAACTCATTGGAATTGTTTAGCCACAAAGATGGAATACTTTCTTGATTCGTTACCAAAAAAATAAGGGTCGGTAATTACTTAATCAAATGATTGTTTGTTTAAAATATCTATTCCCTGGTCTTGCAGGCAATAAACTAGCTAGCTACCACATCCAGGAATAACGTGATACCAACAGACTTCATCCCTCAAAAGTAAAATAGTACTACTTAGCTTTAGCTTTAGCTTTAGCTTTATGGACAAAAGAAAAAGAACGGAAACATTCACTTCCAACTTCATAAGTCGTAGCATTATCTTCTTACCACCGTTTTATATATTAATCCGATACACTTTAAAGGTGTTTATGAACCGGATCGAATTTTTTGAATTTCATCTTTATAATGTTTTTCATTTTTCTTAGACTTTAATTAGCAAATTTTCACGAACACGTGATTTTTTATATGTTAAGAGTTTTAATAGAAATAGGATTCTTTCTATCTCAATCATTATTATTAAGATTTTGAACGTTTACTCTATATAATTCAAGGTTTTATTTGATAGATTTTCTTTTTCAAAAATGAATAAAAATATTAAAAAAAAAGTCAAAGGCGAATAAAGAAAAAAAATAAAAATATCTACTAAACATAACCACTCTAATTCATATATCTCTATATATGAATGTTTTAATCGGTTTCATTCGATTTGATCCGAGCCAAATTCACAATCTTCATACGAAAAAATCCTTGGATGTACTTTTATTTAATAATTTTTTCCCTCTTCTAGTTTTGTTCATATTTCAACTCATTTTATCTAATTAATCTGAAGTGTTAACTAAATAAAGATAAATAAAATATCAATATCCCAATTAACTTACATGAATAATGAATTTGAGGTGTTTCAAAATCCAACCGCAAGCGTTGCAAGCGAGGATAAACTGTGGGATGCCTTTGTTTCACTCACTCTAATTATATAATTAACTAACTAACGACGTCCCTCCTTTTTGCAAACCTCAAAAAAAGCTTCAAACCCCCAAAATATCCGTTTTTGCATTGATCATGCAAATATTCATTTTGATCCCCATTTTTCTTTTCTCTCTTTATTAATTCCATCCTCCTTATCTTCTAAAACCCTAATTAATCATGCATTAGTTCTCCATTGCCAATCCCTGAAACGAAGTTGAGATAAGGGGGTGTTAGGGAGGGGAAAATGAAGGGGTTGTTCAAGTCCAAGCCCCGGACGCCGGCGGAGCTGGTGCAGCAAATGCATGACCTTCTTGTTTACGTTCTCAGCAACACTGATCAGATCCGTGAACGCAAACGAGCAGAGAAGGTTTTTTCATTATTCTTTTCTATCTGTCTCTTTGTTTTGACGATTTTGTTAAGTATTTTAATTTTTTTTTTCTGATAAAATTTGTTTATATCATTGCTCAATCAATTGCCCTTTTAATTATATCACTACTCAATTCATCAGGGGACATTAATGGCTTAAATTACCTGTTGAATGTTTCCTTTTGATAATCAAACATAAGAAATTTTAATATATATTTTTTTTAAGTCTTCAATAGAGATATCTTCTTGAATTTGGGATTTAACCCAATTGATTTTTGCAATTAGAGGTTTGGGTTCGAATTCTAACATCTGCAATCCTTTCTCGATTCCAAAGTTGCAACCTCTTCTGCATAAAGAAAAAAAATAGAGATATCTTCTTTTGTTTGAAGGATAGAAATAGAAGAGTTTGTTAATTTGTGTAACAAATTCATCTTTAAATCAATTCATAATGAATTTATATTAACTACCCTTTGAAAAGGAAAAAAAAAAAAAAGCATTGAAATCAAAGATTTTAAATTGTGCAGATTTCAGAATTAGATAAACTAATTTTGGATATAAGAACTGTTCTTTATGGCGATGGCATAGTGGAGCCAAGTTCAGACGCTTGTGCACAATTGACCAAGGAGTTCTTTCAAAAGGATACATTTCGCCTTCTCATCAATTGTCTTCCAAGTTTGGATTCAGGGGTAAGCATCGGCAGGCATTTTATGAAAGATATATGATAATTTTTTTTTCTTTCTTTCTTGAGACATAAGCAATAAGATTAGTAATTATTCTTTAATGTCGCGTCCTGATTTGCAGCCCCGTCAAAATGCTACTCATGTGATTGCAAATTTACAAAGACAAAGGGTGAATTCAAGACTAATTGCTTCTGAGTACTTGGAAAATAACTTGGATATTATGGATATTTTGATACCTGGGTAAGATTTCAATTTTGTTATTCATGGTAAAATGTTCAGGCAAGAGAAATAATGTGAATAACCAGTTGTTTTTGGTGTGCCAATTATTAGTTATGAAGACTGTGATATTGCTTGGACTTATGGTCCAATTGCAAGGGAATGCATCCGTCATCAGAGTATTGCTAGGTAAGAAATAAGGTTAATCAGGATTCTTTTTCAAATGTATGAGCAAATCCTTGTTACTAATCAAGCTTGTACAACTTAGGGGAAATTTTATAGCAGGTGATGGATATCAAACATATTAATTAATACCATTAATATAGGGGAAAACATCCAGTAGGTCTGGAATTTAAATGTCAACATTGTAATCTCTTCTCCTATCCCCAAGCTGTGGCCTCTTTTGTAAAAAAAAATGTATTAAGCTCTTGAACACTGATTTGCTGCAAATTCTTTCATAATCTATGCTGCGCTTTGAATCAAAAGGAATGAGGCACAAAACATAGAATTTGAATCCATGGCTGCTGCTTTGACTCATATTTTGGATTGTCTCCGTCTATATTTGCTTATGAATAGCTGATCTGTTCTTCAGTAAGCTAGTATAGAGTGATGAAAATACTGTACTCAGCTTTCTTTAATTCTTTCTGTTAATCAGATTGACTTTAAAACCTTCTAACATGGCTTCTTATTGATAGATAAAACTTTGTTTTTGTGGGTTGATTTTACAGGTATGTCTTGGAATCAAAGCACATGAAGAACTTTTTTGATTACCTACAAAATCCAAATTTCGACATAGCATCAGATGTTCAAGCCACTTTTAAAGTCGAGTACCATTTTTTTTCTTCTTGTTTTTTCTCTTTTTCTGTCATGCTTTATGTTTTGTACTTTTGTTAAATGCCATCATTTCTGTTTCATGAACTCTGACACATAAACACATTTTCTGCAGGAGCTTTTGACAAGGCATAAATCCACTGTGGCTGAATTCCTTTCTGCAAATTATGACTGGGTAATGTTAAATTGTCCAATACCAGCCCAAGAAAAAAATAAAAGTCTAACAATGTGTGGTTGCAATTGTGTGGTTTAATGTGTGGTTGTAGTTGTGTGATTTAAATGTGTGGTTGTTATTAAACAACAATGTGTGGTTGCAATTGTGTGGTTTAATGTGTGGTTGTAGTTGTGTGATTTAAATGTGTGGTTGTTATTAAACAACAATGGTGGTTGTAATTTATTTAGATTTTATATTTGTGTGGCTTGTGTTTGTCTTGGTATTGTATAAATATCCCCTCCCTTGCATTTGTAAATCATCAAGTAGTAAGCTTCAATAAGCAATAAAAGTTCTAAGTTTTCCTAAGAAGTTCTTCTCTAAAGAGTGTAGTCTAGAGTGAAGTGTGAGCATTTGTGAGTTTTCCTAAAATCTAAACTTTCTTCTTTGAGTGGTAAAATTAGAGTTATCTACTCTAAGTTTTTCTCAACAATTGGTATCAGAGCTAGGTTGTGAGTTACTACCATAGTTACTATTCACACGTGTCACTATATACTTTTATAGTAATTGTTAACATATATGAGATTTATTCAAGTATATGGTATACGATACTATTCACGTATACGGTACTGTTCACGGTGAAATAGTTATTCAGGTACTATTTTTGGTTTGAGCGTTCTTGAGTCGTGAGGAGTTTGTACTCTACAAGTTTGTGTCTCAAAATCAAGCTTGTTCGGTATTGTTAGAGTCTTGCCGACACGATGGGTGATCTTCAAGTAGTTGGAGGAATCAAGAAGCTCAATCACAAAAATTACAACACGTGGAAGACGTGTATGATGTCTTACCTACAAGGTCAAGACCTTTGGGAAGTCGTTGGTGGTAGTGAAGTTACGAAGCCCGAGCAAGAAGATGCTCAAGGAACCTTGCGCAAATGGAAGATTAAAGTGGGTAAAGCCATGTTTGCCCTTAAGACCACAGTTGAAGAAGAAATGTTGGAACACATACAAAAGCTAGAAACGCCAAAAGAAGCGTGGGATACTTTAGATGCACTCTTTTCGAGAAAGAATGACACAAGACTTCAACTTCTTGAGAATGAATTATTATCAGTTGCACAACGGGATATACCGATTGCTCAATACTTTCACAAGGTAAAAACGTTATGCCGTGAAATTTTTGATTTAGATCCTACAGCTGCTATTGGAGATACCAGGGTAAAAAGAATAATTATCCATGGTTTGAGGCCCGAATATCGCAGCTTCGTTGCCGCTATACAAGGATGGCCAACTCAACCATCACTTGTAGAGTTTGAAAATTTGCTTGTTGGTCAAGAATCTATGGCCAAGCAAATGGGAGGGGTCTCGTTGAAAAGTGAAGAGGAAGCACTCTACACCAACAAAAGCAAAGGCAAATTCAAACAGCACGTCGGTGGTGGATCTAAAAAGTATGGTGACAAGACAAAAAGTCATCAAGGAGAAGGGAGCTCTCGTCCAAGGGGAGCTTCAAAGAATCGTAGCAACAATAAAAGATTTGAAGGTAACTGTTACAACTGTGAAAAGAAAGGTCACATGGCAAAAGATTGTTGGTTAAACAAAAGGCCCGCTGAGAGCAATGCTGCTACTTCTAGTACAAAGGAGAAAAGCGAAGATGATTGGGACGCTGAAGCATTTTTTGCTATGGAAGAGGAAGAGTTAGCTCTCACAGTAACAACGGCTGACCGAATTGACTATGAGAATGACTGGATTGTCGATTCAGGTTGCTCAAATCACATGACAGGCGATAAACAGAAGTTGCAGAACCTGTCAGAATACAAGGGAAATCGCATTGTTGTGACAGCTGATAATTCAAGATTACCGATTACTCACATCGGTAAGACGGTAGTAGCACCTCGATATAGTTATAATCAGGTACCACTACAAGATGTTTACCATGTCCAAGGCATGAAGAAAAATTTGCTTTCAGTGGCATAATTAACATCGTCAGGTCACCATATTCTGTTTGGTCCAAGGGATGTGAAGGTATATCGTGATCTCAAAATCTCAGGACAGCCGATGATGGAAGGACGACGTCTGGAGTCAGTCTACGTGATGTCAGCAGAGTCAGCATATGTAGACAAGACAAGAAGGAGCGATACAGCAGATTTATGGCACATGCGGTTAGGTCATGTTAGTTATTCCAAGCTAAGTATGATGATGAAGAAGTCGATGCTTAAGGGACTTCCTCAGCTTCACATAAGAACAGACACAGTTTGTGCAGGATGCCAATATGGTAAAGCACACCAATTGCCATACGAGGAGTCAAAGTTTAAAGCAAAAGAACCATTAGAGTTAGTTCACTCTGATGTATTTGGGCCCGTTAAGCAACCATCAATTAGTGGAATGCGGTACATGGTGACGTTTATTGATGATTTCTCCAGGTATGTGTGGGTTCTCTTTATGAAAGAAAAGTCTGACACTTTCTCAAAGTTTAAAGAGTTCAAAGAGATAGTTGAAGGAGAAGTGGGAAAGAAGATATGTTGCTTGCGCACAGACAATGGAGGAGAATATAGCTCAGGCGAATTCTCTCAATACCTACGAGAATGCAACATACGTCATCAGTATACTTGTGTCAATACACCACAACAGAATGGTGTAGCAGAGAGAAAGAATCGGCATCTTGCAGAAATTTGTCGGAGTATGCTGCATGCAAAGAATGTACCCGGAAGATTTTGGGCCGAAGCTATGAGAACCGCAGCCCATGTGATCAACAAACTTCCTCAACCAAGGTTAGAGTTTGTTTCACCCTTTGAGAAATTGTGGAAAATGAAACCTTCAGTCAGCTACTTTCGAGTATTTGGTTGTGTATGTTATGTATTTGTTCCTGATCATTTACGTAGCAAGTTTGATAAGAAAGCAACTAGGTGTATCTTTGTGGGATACGACAACCAAAGGAAAGGGTGGAAATGTTGTGATCCTACGAGTGGAAGATGTTACACTTCACGCAATGTGGTATTCGATGAAGCATCTTCTTGGTGGTCCTCAGAAAAGGAGGTGTTGTCAGATTCAAAAGAATTTGAAGACATACTACAACAGAAAATGGGAGAGTATATTGTCCAACTTCAATCAACTTCAGATGAAGTAGAAGACCTATGTGATGATGACGATGACGAGCAAGTGTTAGTCCAGAGTCCTTGGCAAACTGGTGTGTATCAACCAGATGTTAGATCGAGTGAAGTGGAAGAACCATATCCACAATCACAAATCCGAAGGACAACAAGAGCACGGAAGCCAAATCCCAAATATGCTAATGCAGCCATAGTGGAAGAACCAATTGCAACAGAACCTGAGACGTTTGAAGAAGCATCACAGAGTTCTGAGTGGATTATGGCTATGAAAGAAGAGATCACTGCGCTTGAGCAGAATCAGACTTGGGATCTAGTGCCAAAACCAAGAGATGTGAAACCCATATCCTGCAAGTGGGTTTACAAGATAAAACATCGTCCAGATGGGTCGATTGAAAGGTACAAGGCACGGTTGGTGGCTCGTGGTTTCTCTCAGAAGTATGAGCTAGACTATAATGAAACGTTTAGTTCGGTGGCAAGACTTACAACCGTACGAGTCCTACTTGCCCTTGCAGCCAACAAAGACTGGAACTTGTGGCAGATGGATGTGAAGAATGCATTCCTTCATGGAGAGCTAGATCGGGAAATCTACATGATTCAACCATTGGGATTTCAAAACCAAAATCATCATGAGCATGTGTGTAAGCTGCGAAAGGCACTTTACGGATTGAAACAAGCACCTAGAGCATGGTATGGTAAGATTGCTGAATTTTTAACTCATAGTGGTTATTCAGTGACACCTGCAGATTCCAGCTTGTTTGTCAAAGCTAATGGAGGAAAGCTAGCTATCGTATTGATATATGTGGATGATTTAATCATAACTGGTGATTATGAGGCAGAAATTCTTCAAACCAAGGAGAATTTATCAGTTCGTTTCCAAATGAAAGAACTTGGACAACTCAAGCACTTTCTTGGTCTAGAGGTTGATCACATATAAGAAGGAATATTTCTCTGTCAACAAAAATATTCTAAAGATTTGCTAAAAAGGTTTGGAATGCTCGAGAGCAAGCCAATTTCAACACCGATGGAACCAAATGGCAAGATGTGTGCACTTGAAGGCAAAGACTTGGAAGATGCAACTATGTATCGACAATTGGTAGGTAGCCTGATCTACTTAACCTTGACTCGACCTGACATTTCTTATACAGTTGGTGTGATGAGTCGGTATATGCAAAATCCGAAGAAGCCTCATTTAGAAGCAGTTCGACGAATACTGAGATATGTGAAAAGTACAATAGATTATGGTCTTTTGTACAAGAAAGGTGAAGACTGTAAGTTAGTTGGTTATTGTGATGCTGACTATGCAGGAGATCATGACACCATGAGATCAACAACTGGGTACATGTTTAAACTTGGTTCTGGAACAATTTCTTGGTGCAGTAAGAGACAACCAATGGTATCATTGTCAACTACCGAAGCTGAGTATCGAGCAGCAGCAATGGCAGCTCAAGAGTGTACGTGGCTGATACAACTAATGAGTGATCTACATCAACCAGTAGATTATGCAGTTTCGTTGTATTGCGACAACCAGTCAGCAATTCGTTTGGCAGAAAATCCAGTCTTTCACGCAAGAACCAAACATATAGAAGTGCATTATCACTTTATCAGAGAAAAGGTTCTACAAGAAGAGATTGAGATGAAGCAGATCAAGACAGATGATCAAATGGCAGATTTATTCACAAAAGGTTTGAGTATCAACAAATTTGAAATGTTTCGTCGTCAACTCAACATGGTGCAAAGAGGAAGAGCTGGTATTGAGGGGGAGTGTTAAATTGTGCAATACCAGCCCAAGAAAAAAATAAAAGCCTAACAATGTGTGGTTGCAATTGTGTGGTTTAATGTGTGGTTGTAGTTGTGTGATTTAAATGTGTGGTTGTTATTAAACAACAATGGGTGGTTGTAATTTATTTAGATTTTATATTTGTGTGGCTTGTGTTTGTCTTGGTATTGTATAAATACCCCCCTCCCTTGCATTTGTAAATCATCAAGTAGTAAGCTTCAATAAGCAATAAAAGTTCTAAGTTTTCCTAAGGAGTTCTTCTCTAAAGAGTGTAGTCTAGAGTGAAGTGTGAGCATTTGTGAGTTTTCCTAAAATCTAAACATTCTTCTTTGAGTGGTAAAATTAGAGTTATCTACTCTAAATTTTTCTCAACAGATAAAGTGTTGGATTCAATATCTAGATACATTATCTGTGTTACAAAACTATTTCCATGTATGATCATAATGACTAATATAAGAACATGTGATTCATAGGTATGACTTTAAGGTAAACTACATGATTAGTCACTCAACTTTGAATTATTTTTTATTTTGGCCATCCAATTATAAAATCTTATGTTTTGGGCTAATGGCTAGATGATGAACATGCCACAAATATGATGTTAGTGGCCATGTGGCATGTTAATTTCATCAAAAATGCCACCTGGTTAAACGATGTGGCATTAAAAAATAAACAAAATAAAACAAATTATTTTTTTCTTTTCATCTTCTCTTCCTTTCTTCTTCTTCTTTCCGCCATAATTTTTTTTTTTTTTTTTCATTTTTTTTCTTCACTTACCCTCTAAACTCTCTTACTCATGATATTATTGAGTAATCAAAATAAAAATTCATCCAAAGTTAGGTGACTATTCGTGTAGTTTATCCATGAATTTATGATTCATGTAATTGTTTATTAGCTTGGATATATATCTATAGTCAGATTATTTATAGAGAGAGAGAGCTGAGGATTAATCCGAATACTATATATATATATATATATATATATATATATATAAATATCAATTTAAACTTGAATCAATGTAGGAAACTAGGGTAGTTTTCCTATGGTATAATATCAGGTTACTCAACAAGACACTAAGTGACCTTTTCCCTGGTTACAGTTTTTCCAGGAATACAATTCCCGACTGCTGCAATCTGAAAGCTACATTACCAGACGACATGCAATTAAGGTATATATATATATATATATATATATATATATATATATATATATATATATATATATATTAGATGCTTCTTGTTGATCTAACTTCAAATAAAGTTAATTACTACCTTCATCATTGTTTTTGATTGCTCTCATTGACCATTTTTTTTTTTTTTTTTTAATTTCTAAGTTCTACCAGCTGCAATGCTGATGATGACTATTTTTTGCAGCTCCTTGGATATATGTTGCTAGATCGCTCGAATTCTGCTGTGATGGTTCGGTATGTTACCTCATTAGATAACATGAGGATCATGATGAATCTTCTCAGGGTATTCTTATTCTTACACCTCCATTGACAGCATTTTCTGTATATAGAAAAGCTTCTGCTTATAATTATATAACTCTAATCATTTTGGCTCACCAATCTGTAGGATTCAAACAAGACAATAAAACTAGATACCTTTCATGTGTTCAAGGTGAATGAATGATGCTGCTGAATTTGCCACTTATATTTGTGATTGCAGATTTTGCCTTTTTTGTTGTTTTATTTTAATCATTTTTCACTTTCATTTCCCCATTAATTTGTTGTTGTTGATAGCTGTTTGTTGCAAATCAAAATAAGCCTCCTGAGGTTATCAGTATCCTAGTCTCAAATAGGAGCAAGCTTCTACGGTTCTTTGGCGAATTCAACATTGATAAAGGTACATATGTCTTAAAATTACTCTTTGAACTATATATATATATATATATATATATATATATATAGTTTAAACTAATGCTAAATTCTGATTTGCTGCAGAGGATGAACAGTTTGAAGCAGACAAATCTCACATCATCAAAGAGATTGCTACCTTGCAGTCCACAGATCGTTCATCCCAAGATTTAGATAATTGTGATGTTCCATGTTAAATTTTCATACATATATATATATATTTTGGATTTTGCTAACGAGTGTCCTAAGGATACTCTTTAAGGTTACTAAATATAGTAATTTATTCAATTAATGCATTGGAAATGATGAATAAAGTTGTCAACTTTTGCATTTAATATAATGTTATTTTTATAAATAGTATATTAACTAACCTTAATATATACTTAAATGCATGTTTATACTTATATTTTTTTTACTATACATTAAATTTTCATATTTAGGAAGTTGAAAATATTTTATGGTTTTCTGTATGTAACTTGCTATTTTTCTTTTTTCATTTTAATTAGCCTACTTTCCATTAATTTTTCATAGTAGAATTTTAAAAGAAGAAAGAATATGGTTGGCTGCTTTTCGTCACATTTCTTTTGCTCATTGTTTGTGAAGATGAAATAGACCTATTACTTTTAGACATGATAAGAAAACAACAAACAAACACATTTAATAAATACGACACTACACGATTAATACGACATCTACGATACGCATATACAAATTATTAGATCTAAAGCCAAATAATATTGGTGGAGCAATATCGCAAGAAAAATGCGCTATGGTCCTATAGGGGCCGTATTTGTCTGTCAAGATTGAAGAGTAAATTTTACATTTCGGGCTGCAACTTAGCTCGTTGTCCATGAAAGTGATTAATTCTAACCCGAAATCCCTAAAATGGCAGAATCCATTCTTATTGTAGACACCGGATTTTATTCGGGTTTAATTTTACTTTTTTTTTAATTAAATAAAAGAAAACAAAAAAAAATAAAAGAGAAATCAGAAAATGAAAAAAAGAAAATCATGAAAAAAAAATTTTTAAAAAAAAAATTCGAAATTAATAAAAAAATGAAAAAAAAAAAGTTTGGGTTGGGATGAATCTCTTATTTGGATTGAAATAGGACTATAAAAAAGGTGATTGGAACAAAATATATTTCTTGATCAGATGAAAATTCCTAACTAGAGTAGGATTCAATTTCTTCTCTATATAATAAACCTAAGACACACATTAGAGTGGGGGATGGTAAGCTCGAGGCGGGGACTTCCTTCATGGATAAGCGCCGCAGCAGCGACCAGAGTTGATTCTGAAGGAAACGTTGAGAATATGTTAAAAGACGGCCACAACGGTTCTACAAGCCAAAACTCAATACCTGTAACCGACGTGAATTTGAGTTTTGGTGAGAGGGCTTTCTCTGCCGCCGGTGCCGCTTTTCTTTCCGCCGTCATCGTTAATCCCCTCGATGTCGCCAAGACAAGGTTGCAAGCACAGGCTGCTGGAGTTCCTTACCAGACATGCTTTGAAACTAACACGATGTTTCCAGAATTGAGAAGTTCTCAATCATGTGCACGTTCACTTATTGGCTCTGAACCAGTATGCCCCCCTGAATGTAATCGGTACAAAGGAACACTTGATGTTTTCTACAAAGTCATTCGTCAGGAAGGGTTTGCCAGATCGTGGAGAGGAACAAATGCAAGTTTAGCATTGGCTGTGCCTACTGTTGGCATCTACATGCCTTGCTATGACATTTTCCGCAATTCAATGGTAGAATTCACAACTAATAATGCTCCAATCTTGACACTATATGTCCCGTTAGTTGCAGGCATGGTTTCACGTTCTTTAGCTTGAGTGATTTTTATCCTGTTGAATTGGTAAAGACCCGCATGGAGTTGGCTCCTTTATTTTTGTTTTGTTTTGTTTGGTTTTTTTTTTTTTTGTTTGTTTTGTTTTGTTTTATTATTTATTTATTATTATTACTAATTGGATTTTTTTTTAGTTTTTTTTCCAGGTTTTTATTTTGTGAATTATTTATTATTTGTTTACTATTATTATTATTAAATATTTTATGAACCATTATTTTCTTCATAAAAAAATAATATTTATTTTAAATACTTATATTATATTATATTCTTATATTTTATTATTAATTGATTTTATATTATTAATTGCATATTATTATATTTATTATTAACTATTGATGTATTTATTAATAAGATTAGATTAATTAAATTTAAATTGAAAGTTAGTTATTATTATTATTTTTTAAATTAATAAATTGAAATTTTTCCAATGATGAAATTCAAAGAAATTACGAATGGTTGATTTCTGAGAAATTTCTAGGTGAGAAATTTCTCTTAAAAATTCTCCAGAATGAATGGAATGATCTTTTAATAGATAATTTTCAATACCAATAAAAATCACTTTTTTTTTTTAAGAATAATTAATTTTCAACATCTTTTTCTCAAATTGATTTTCCATAATAAATGCTTAATTTAAATTGAAAGATAGATTCAGATTTTTTTTTCGATGATAAAATTCAAGAAAGTTGCAAATGGATGACTTTTAAGAAATTTGTAGGTGAGAAAAATTCTCTTAAAAATTCTCCAGAATAAATGAAAGAATATTCTAAGAGATAATTTTCGATATTAAGATCAGAATTTATTTTTCGAACAATCATTAATAAAATGTGGATTAATTTTGGAAGATTAATTTAAGAGAAATAACTTGGCTCTTCAATAGAACGAATGTTTTCTTTTGAATACTACTCCCGAGGTGAGGAAACATTTTTTGAGTAATTTCTCCAGAATGAATGGAAGGAAGATCTAAAAAATAATCTCCGAGATTTCTAACTTTAACAATTAATTCTAACTTTAACAATTAAAATGGAATAGGATAGATAAGACCATTTAATTAAGACTTTTTAAGTATCACAAGACTAATTAGGTATTATCTCTTAGATAGGCGTGGTGAGGAAACATTTTTTTAGTAATTTCTCCAGAATGAATGGAAGGAAGATCTAAAAAATAATCTCCGAGATTTCTAACTTTAACAATTAAAATGGAATAGGATAGATAAGACCATTTAATTAAGACTTTTTAAGTATCACAAGACTAATTAGGTATTATCTCTTAGATAGGCGTTAGATAGGCGTTGTGAGGGTGCTAATCCTTCCTCACACGTAACCATACTCCCGAACCTAGTTCTGACAAGTAGACCAGAACCTATTCTTTTTAAGGTGCCTTAGTCAAGCTTAGGATTACTTTAAATAGGATAGATTCGTATAGGTGACTAATCACACCTAGATTAGATGATTAGGCGTGACTCCATTGTTTGTGTCTAGCATGCTGAATTAGTATTTGGCACGTTATGACAGTTTGGTGACTCCACTGGGGACATTAGAGAGTCGAGCTATAAATTAGTCTTGTGATACCTTAGGTTTTAAATATTGGTCTTTAAGTGTTTAATTTTTATGTATTTATTTATTTATTTGTTTATTTATTTTTATTTTTGATTTTGATTTTGATTTTGTTATTTGTACTAACAACTTTTGTTTCTTGTACGTTTGTAGGTAAAGGAAGGTTTGAATGTCCCTTCGCACACACGACACATTGCATATCATTAAGTCTTATACCCTGACTCGTCCCTTTTAGGAGGGGGTAAAGTACCTACGCCTTCGAGAGGTGAAAACCTCCGCCATAACTTTGGAAAATACTCTCACCCGAATTGAACCCTTCCGGTTGGAGCCTCTAATGGGTGAGGAATAGGGTGCCTTACTTATTCTACATGGATGATGTTAAGGAGCAATTTTGGGACCTTTTTAGCTTGGTCAATGATTTTTTAAGAGATAATTTTCAATACCAATAAAAATCAATTTTTTTTTTTAAGAATAATTAATTTTCAACATTTTTTTCTCAAATTGATTTTCCATAATAAATGCTTAATTTAAATTGAAAGATAGATTCAGATTTTTTCCGATGATGAAATTCAAGAAAGTTGCGAATGGATGACTTTTAATAAATTTCTAGGTGAGAAAAATTCTCTTAAAAATTCTCCAGAACGAATGGAAGAAATTTCTAAGAGATAATTTTCGATATTAAGATCAGAATTTATTTTTCGAACAATCATTAATAAAATGTGGATTAATTTTGGAAGATTAATTTAAGAGAAATAACTTGGCTAAATAATCTAATTTTTTCGACGACGGAGCCTCTTCAATAGAACGAATGGTTTCTTTTGAATACTCTCGAGGTGAGTAAACATTTTTTAGTAATTTATCCAGAATGAATGGAAGAAATATCTAAAAAATAATCTCCGAGATTTCTAACTTTAACTAAGACTTTTTAATTAAGACTTTTTAAGTATCACAAGACTAATTAAGTACTATCTCTTAGATAGGCGTTGTGAGGGTGCTAATCCTTCCTCACACGTAACCGTACTCCCGAACCTATTTCTGACAAGTAGACCAGAACCTATTCTTTTTAAGGTGCCTTAGTCAAGCTTAGGATTACTTTAAATAGGATAGATTCGTATAGGTGACTAATCACACCTAGATTAGATGATTAGTCGCGACTCCATTGTTTGTGTCTAGCATGCTGAATTCGTATTTGGCACGTTATAACAATTATATATTTAAAATCAACAAAAATGTTTAAAACGAAATTTTATTTCCATCAAAAAAAGAAAAAAAATTCTGTTGATTCAGAGCCGGTGAGAAAAAAAACCAAATATAACTCAAAGAAGTGGCATTATTTATTAATAGGGAAATGAGTTCGTGCTCACTTATTCCAGAAGTAATTGTAGTAAAAAAAAAAATTTACGAAGAAGTTATAGTTTCAAAATAAAGAATATGATTGTAAATATTGAAATTTGAGTTTAAATTTTTGTATATAATCTTTTAAAGATGATTATATAAATAAACTGAATTAAGTTTGGATATTAATAATTATTGGAGTTCATTTTTGATGCACTATCAGTGAGACTTTATACACTGTCAATAAATCCTATACTGACACCTCATTAAAAAGCTAACTGTTAACCCTAAACCCTAACCCTAACTACTAATTTCTAACCCGACAGATGGCATCGTTTGATGTATTGACAATATATAACCTTATACACTGACTATGCATCAAATATTAATCCTGATTATTGAACAATGCAGAAAATTAAACCTAAACTAGCCTTGCCAAACCATTTTAAAAGTTGCATGGGCTTAAATTTCAGTCTTTCAACTTTCAAGGGCCACCCATCTCTTTAACTGTAAGAAAGAGGTTGGAAAGTGATTGTCATACAGTTAGCAAATGCCAATCCTCATATCTTATTGGACTTCAACTACACAATATTTATTTTAAAGGTCCATACTTTCCCCCCATCAAAGTACACATGGAATTGGTCATACTTCAGTTTTTCTGTTTAGTTTCCGTAGCCCAACATGTGTAGCAGTATTAAAATAACAATAATTAATGAATCGAAAGAAAAATGGAGTCAAAGACAGAAAAGAGTTCATCTATACATACCAAAAAACTACAGTGTATAACTCAGAGATCACACCATAACTACAACACAACAAAAAACAATTAAGATGTAATAACAATGGAAGTCAACCAAAACACCCTAAGCTCATGGTATAATCAGTGATTTAAATTACGGTTGCAGACTTATTTTTAGTCGTATCGTATTTATCGTAATTACGGACATAACAAATACTATCGCGATCAATTACGTATTTATCGTTGCAGACACCATTGGTTAGAAAATTATGGGAGGCCACATGCAAGGATCGATTCAAGGACATGATGAATTTTGAGAGGAATAATGCCATGTCCTTCTTTCAAACGAATCGAATAGAAGACTGTAAGGGTTACAAGTGTGATTGGATAGCAGTCGATATTTGGGATCAACTGATTGATAGCATCTGGAGTACCGACGCTTGGAAAAATAGGTCCCAAAAGGCCAAGGGTAATAGGAACACGGAGAAAGATGGCAGCATTACAAAGCACACTGGTGGATCAGTTCTTTTTTTAGTTACTGGTGAAAGCATGGTAAGATTTATTTTTCTTTTGCAATTTATTGTTTGAAAGTTTTATCCTATAAACTATGTGAATTTTTATTGATTTAACATAATTTTCTCTCTTCTTTTAATTTGTAGTCACAAGAGTTGCAGCGCAACATGACTTTCCTGGAGCTGTTTAACAAAACCCTTAAACGTGCAAAGAGTCAGGGTGATTACGTAGACAACAAGCCTAAAGGTGTAACTGTAAGTATTTAACTTTATCAATACTTTATATATTACATTAATTGATTATACCAGATATTGTTTTTATGTACGTGTTCATTACAATGTCACATATTAATTGTTTATATATTTAAATATATGTGATTGTAGAAAAATTATATTGTTTCGTTGCAGCAAAAATATGGGGACATACGTCTTTATATCCCGATTTCGACCTTCAGTCCTGGTCTAATGCTATTGGGGGCATTGAGACTACGCAGACGCGTGTTTATGGGTTTGGAACAAGACCGAAGAGAGGGCAAATTTTCGATCCACCCGGCAGTCACCAAAGTTCAGATGCAGCCAGTTACGCCCGATGTGGTCCTAGTACTACACAGCAGCTGACAGCAGCGTCGTCTGAGGACTATCATGCATTGAGGTCCGATGTCTCGCAAATTCAGACCTCAATCGTGAGACTTGAGAATGTCGTGATGAGCTGGAATACGATGATCACACCTTTACTGCAGTCACAGATAGCAGCTGCATTAGGCGGTCGGAACTCAGGTTGCCGGACTCAGTGCTGCCTTAGGCATGGGTGTTGGATGGAGTGCTGCCGGAGTCGGTGCTGCTAGAGGCATGGCTGTTGGACTAGGATTGAGTGCTGCCAGAGTCGGTGCTGTCGAAGGTATGGATGCTGTCGGAGGATTGAGTGCTGCCGGAGGCAATGCCGAGGTAGACAGTGAAGCCGATGACAGCAGTACCTCGTGCTGAGTTCTTTTTTATTTATTTTATATTCAAGAGATACATTTGAATATTATTTTATTTATATTTTTACGGATTTTATTTTATTTTTTATGGTGTAATTATATAAAATTTTTATTTTATTTTTAAATTTTTTTAATAATTTATTTTTTTGTTCAAAAAAAATAATTACCAACGGAATATTCCGTTGGTAAAAGGACATTTATCGACGGAATATTCCGTCGATAATAAATTATTATCAACCAAATCCATCCGTTGGTAACTCAATTACCGACGAAATATATCCGTTGGTATACCTATCACTGACGGAATATTCCGTTTTAATATTCTGTCGGTAAAGAAATTTACGACGGAACTATTCCGTCGGTGATAAAAGAATACCGACGGAAATTTCCATCGTACAATTTTGTCGGTAAAGTAAAACAATACCGACGGAATATTCCGTCAGTAAAAGTCCATCGGTAAAGTTTCTTTACCGGCGGATTTTTCTTTACCGACCGAATTAGTATCACCGACTTAAGTATAATCGACGGATTTTTCCGTCGGTAAAACGTATCACCGACGGAAAATAGACTTTTACCGACGGATTATTCCGTCGGTAAAAATCCGTCCTCTTGTAGTGTATAATGAATATCGATGACGAAAATAATCAAAATCATAAAATTAATAGCAACCGTAACATTACGTTGCTGTCGCTATTTAAATCTCTAGATGGTATTAGTAACACCTAAGAAGAAACACAAACAAGAAAGAAAGAAAAGCCTAGAATGTTCATTCTAACCAACAAAATTTTTTACACGCCCTGTCCCCTGGCACCATGTTCATTCACTCCATTGGCTCCATTCATGCTATGAGAGTGCTTATCAGACACTTTCTTCCTCCTCCTGAGAACAATGTACCAAGTGAATGTTTCCAACAAAGCCGTGATAATACCCAAAAATATGAGAATGCCAACGTAAATTCTCTCCCATTTGTCATCAGGTTGAAGGATGTCGAAACCCTCGAAAATGTTGATGATGCTGAGGACGATGACAGTGTAACCAATGGAATGGTGGTAGATGTTCCAATACAATCTGTATTTGTGATCCTTGTTCGGCCTCCGAAGCAAAGCAAAGACCTGCAAAATATTTCATTCAAACATCTGTAAGAAACCGTTTGCAAATATTTATGGGTTTTGCTAACGAGTGCTCTTAGGGCACTCTTTAAAATTAATTAATATTTTATTTATAATAATAACATTATATTAAATACAAAAGTTGACAATTTTATTTATCTTTTTCAATTCATATTTAGTAACCTTAAAGGACACTCGTTAGCAAAATGCATATGATAGGGGCGCCAAACTGAAGAAAACGCCATATTTTCCTTTACCGACCATTGAGTTTAAATGTTGAATTAATTCTATGTTGATGTTAAGGGAGAGAAATTATTACCTGAAGAGTTCCGAGGCAGAAGAGGACAATGCCAATGTTCCTGTGGTGATTCTGCGTGACTCCAGGAGAATCAATACCGAGCTTAATACCAGTTGCCCATCCTGCAACACCGACAACATAGGCCGACGATTGGCAAGCAACGTGGAGATAAAACCACGCCGGGTCTACAGACTTGAACACCCTCTTGTACCTAGCGGTTATGGCTCCTAAAGGCATCAAGCTTCCCCAGCTGACAGTGTTCAGTACTCCATGAACCTGGAAAATTCAAGACAACCCACCTTTAAGAAATTGGACTATTCGACTTTAGTTCAAATTCAAATGAAATTTGATAACAGAGTTCAATCCAACAATAAGGTTTCTAGGAAAGACCTAATCATGAAATCTTGTGAACATGTTAAACTCGAAAATTACACTATATAATCCACTTTGAGAAGAAAATCAATCATCAATCATTAAATTAAGAGGAAAAATCTAAACAAAATTGTAATGGACATTACTATTGATCACTTGTGTATCGAAAATTGCAGGCGCTTTCATTGCTCCAAGAAAGAACAAAACAACAAGGAAATAGACCCAAAGATATGAATGGCATCCAACAAACTTGGTGATTATTGTGATGATAATAAAACCAAATTATAATGATACGATCAAGAAAATAAGCTGCTAAGTGAATTAATTAACCCAAGATTCGAGTCACTTACATTTCTTCTTCTAGTTCTTGAACCAGATGCACTGCCTCCAGATTGTCCTGTAAGGAAATTGACACTTCCAGCGGATCGAAGGTTGGCTCCAGTGGTCGGATGAATCACTAGTCGGCCGTTACTCACAGGACCTTCCTGCCAAACCTGGCTGGTAGATAACAAGTTTTCGGAGATTCTCAGAACAGCAAATATTGTCATTTAATTCTCAAACGTTGCTGAAGGGCTTGGAACCTCAAAGCTCAAATCACTCTCTTGCATGGAAGGGGTTACGGGTATTAATTGATGTTGTGAATGCGTGAGCGACTCCACTGGAGTTGACAAAGGCAACCAAAGCCTGGGAACCCAACATTGTTGGTCCATTGGGATTGACAGCCCACGCTGACCATCTCGATGAGGTGGTGCCGGTGTGTCTAAAGGCAATCTCAACAGTCCCAGCCGCTTGATCATATGTCCAGTGGAGGAAACAGTTCAAGGCTGGAAGATCGCTGCAGTTGGCATATTGCTTGTTGTTGGAAAAAGTTTGGGTAAGATAGGTTTGGGCAGACGATGAAGCCAAGAAAGAAACCACCAGGCACGAAAACAGGACAATTTTCCAGGCTTTCTTCTCCATGTTGAAACTAACAAAAGATACAGAAATTTTGTTTCCCAAGACAATTCGGTGTCTTAAGCCCTTTGGGACCCCAACGACATAGATTTATATAGAATTCAATTTCTAATAAAGTAGACATAAAAGACTGTTAAAAGAGGTTGTATTTGTTGACTAATTCTGCATAAAATATATACTCATGATGAAACTATAATTTTACTTGGTAGTCTTGATTTTGGTATATAAAAATATGCTTCTTTTTGGTAGGACAGGAAATACTGAAGGTGTTTTTAATTAGTGAGGAAGCAGGGGAGAAAGTCTTGGCCTATGGGCAGTATTTGTTTTCTCTAAGCATTAGTATATTTCTTGTTTTTGAAATGTAATGTAATGTCCTGTCTCTTCTCTTTATGTCCAACCACCCTCTCCGAGTCTATGTTCACATTTGATCAGCTACAAGTTTCCTAGAAAACTAGTTTATATTCGATAATAAAAACAAAAAGAATAAGGAATGGCCTCTACACGAATTTATGATTTAGTTCAATTGATTTATATTGTTATTTTTAAAAGATAACATTTAATTAATTTGAAATTCGAATCTTAACATTTATAACTATTTTTTTATTTTTAAATTACGATATCTTTTATTAAAAAAAAAAAAATAGCCTCTACACCGTTGTAATAAACAATTAAGTCTACCAATAAACTTAAAATCTGCTTAATTTTTCAATACAAAGTAATCTAAAAAAAAAGTGATGGATAAATTTAGGTTAAAATGTTAAAAAAGAGTTCATGTACTTTTTAAAATTTTCAAATAAGTTCATATTCTTCTATTTTATTCAATTCAATTGAGCCTTTTATATAGTTAAACTTTTATTTTACATGAGAATAACTAAAATCATATCTATTTTTTTTATCACATCAACATCTAAATGATTGATGTCTTTGTCAAATTAATATTCACAAAAAAAAATATGAAAATTCATGTTGAGTTGACACTTACATGATAAGTAATATAAGTTTACATAATATGCCATATCAACGCCTACAAAACTATTTTTTGGATACCTATATGTTATTTTAATCTAATATTATTTATCGTAATTTCAAAAAAACATGTCTAGCATATATGTTATCTCAATCAATATTCAATTGACAAATTGATTAAAGTTAAATCTGAGTGATTAGACTTCATTAATTAGGTTTCATTAAATAATAATTAGCATTGGAGAATTGAACAACTCAAACAACGTGATAAATGGATCAGATCAAATAAGTTGTTCTATAGCGTGTAAAGAAAAAGCGGCTGTAGATTTCTATTGCTTTGTTTGTTTGTTTGTTAGGAAAATACAAGAAAGAAAGAGAAAAATAATAAAAATAAAAATAAATAAATGAACGATGTTTGTCGATAATAAATAGTGTGAATTCGGATATTTATAATTATTAGATTTATTTTTTTGTGGATTAGGATAAAATTCAGATTTAGATATTATAATTACTATTCGCAGTGAATTCGGAATGGATGCGGATATGAAATCTCGGATATCCATTATTCGAATCCGCATTACTTATACAGATAACGGATTCGGATATCTGAAACCTCTTACTTCAGCAGATTCGGATATCCAAATCAAAATCCATTATCCGTTTATTTGAATTTAAAAATATATATTTTTATTTAATTTTATTTAACTTATTGAATTCAGTTATTTAGCGGATTCGGATATCCAACAGATAATGTTATTTAATTTGAATTCGGATTTGGATAGTAATATTATAATTTAATGCGGATAATAAACGGATTTGAATTTTAAAGTAGTTTTGCGGATTCGGATATTACAAAAAAAATATATAGATATCCGACCTGCTATTATCCTTATACGTCGGTGGCAAAATTCTATATTATTTATTTACACTTATATTTTTTAAAGTTTATATAAATGTATTCTTTTTATTTTATTTTTTTTTTTATTCTTATTTTTTGGTATTATAATGTCAACGATGAAATTGATAGCAGTGCAGTCGATATATATGTTTTGTAGTATTATATGAATCTTTATAAATTTTTTTCTTTTAGAAATTTTTAATTTATATATTTTTTGGATTTTAAAGAATTATTATTTTATATATTTAACGAGATTATTATTTTAATACATTGATCCGAATCGATTTATAAAATTTTATTAATTTATTAAATATTTATTTATCAAAATTTTACAAGGAAAAACATAGAACATGTACTTAACTATAAACAAAGAACAAATGTAGAACCAATAATCTTGGTTCACGTTTCTTTCAGTACGTATCCTCAAGCTTTGAGATTAAAAGGTCAAATTTTCTTGCATCCTCGCTTAGGCAAGCATGAGAAAGGCCTTGCGTGATCTGCAACCTTTACCATGGCCATGGGCTATGAAATAATCTACCAAACGCCAAGGACCAGAAGTTCCAGAATATGGAATAGGAATACCAGTCATTAGTCCTAGCCAATGGCTTTTGGCTATGGGATTTTAGCAAAGGGTTACTATCGTTTTAGGTTTTAGGTTTTAAGTTTTAATTGAAAAGTTGTCCTGATGCAACTTGTAAGGAGCAGTGTTCAATGGATTATGGATTAATCCAATGCAATTCTTTCTAATACATTTCCCACAACTGTTAAAAGGTCAAATGGAGTCCACTTGAATCGATTTTGATTCCAAATAAAACTTCATATGCCTTTAATTAAGAATATGCAACCAATATCTTATTTGTGCTTAAATTTCCTAATGAGAGACCCAATTAAACCTGCTCAAGAGTCGGGTTACTCGCTTATATTTTGACAGACTTGAACAAAAATATTAGATTCAAAATATGAGATTGGGCAAAAAAAATGAGGTCCATTTAGAAAATAGGTTGAGCCTTGACTCCAACAATCCAGACTCGAGCTCGGCTTACCCGTTTTTCATTTATATAATATTTTTATATTTTATATATTCTATATTTTATATCATATATATAAAAAATAAATATATATAACATTATAGTGTAAACATTTAAAAATGTGTTAAGTTACCATATTTTAGAATTTAATTAAAAAAGAGATAAAATTATTAAAAATTAAATAATAAAAAAAAATATTTGTTTACATTTTTTAGAAAAAAAAATGAACGGATTTAAACGGGTTTGAACTATCTATTTACAAATATGGACAAATTTGGACAGAATTTGAAGTCTATATTTTAGATTGAACCAAACTGAACTAATATATATATAATGTTGATACTATATTTAAGTCTAATTCGAATCCGATTCGATTCAATCCATGAATGCCTCTAGATCCAATAGAAGCAATGAAAAGACTGAAAGATTTTATCATCACTTAATTCCGACATGCTTGTGTAATGAAAACATTTTCTCTTGCCCAAAAAAAAAAAAAAAAAATCATAACTAAGAAAATAATATATTACAGCATTATTCTTATTTTTTGCGTAAAAGTGAGGTCACAACAAAGGGACCCATAGCCAGGGATCTTTATTGGCGTCAGTGCATGCAATAAAGAGGCACCAAAAATAAAATCAAAAAATCAAAGATGCTTCCAAGATTTAAAAAAAGTGGAGAGACCTATTGCTAAAAGTTCTAACACTTCGGTCAAAAGAATCTCACATTTTAGTAGTTATTTTAATTTTGGATATTATAAGAATACGATAAAAAAATAATTAAAATATTATATAAAATATGATATGATATAAAAAAAATATAAATATAACATAAATATATCACTACAAGAAAACAACGATTTATCGACGGAATCATTTCTGACGAAAATATTCTTTCGATAATAATGAGAATTACCGACGGAATCCTAGGAATTACTAACGAAATTTCGTCGGTAATGTTTGTTACTTTTACAGACGGAATATTTTAATATTACCGATGAAAATTCTACATTAGCGACGGAACTTTAACGGCCGAATAATTTCCTCGCTAAAACTTTGGTGCAAATTTAATTCTTTTCCACCAAAATTTCAGTGACGGAATTTTTTTTTTACAGACGGAATATTCTGTCAGTACAAAAAATACCAATTTTTAAAAAAGTATAAAAAAAGTAAAATAAAATAAATAAAATTAATTGAAAAAAGTATTGTCCGTCGATAATACTAGTTCCGTCGGTAATGTATCACCGACGGAACTAATTATTACCAACGGATTATCTGTCGGTAATATCTTTTTCAGATGGATTTAATTCTTGGGAAATTCAAAATTTTTTACTGATGGAATTTTCGTAAGTGATGACGGAATTTCGTCGGTAAAAGTCTCGGGCATAATTAATATGCCCGAGACTTTCCCCCCTCATCTTCTTCTTTATTTTCTTTATTTTCTCTCTTTCTCTCCTCCTCCACCGTCGAACCAGCCCACGGTAGCAACCACTGGTCGCCGTCGCTATTCGACCATGCCGTAGTCATCGTCGTCGCCTTGCCTAAAGCCATTTGTCAGTGTTAGAAATTAATTTGTGGTACTTCTCTCTTCTCTTTTCTCATGATAAAAATTTGTTATTATTTGTTGTTATTTTTTAATTTTTGTTATTTGAAATATATATTTGTTATTGTTATTTAATATTTTGTTAATATTGTTATTGTAAATGTGGTTGTTAAATATATTTGTTATTGTTAAAATATATTTAATATATATGTTAAATTATTAAATATATGTGTTAAATATATTTGTTATTTAAATTATTATATATATATGTTAAATATATATATATATATATATGTTATTGTTATTGTTAAAATATATATGTTAAATTTAATGTTATTGTGAAATTATGTTTTGTAAATCTATATTTGTTAAATTATTTGTTATTGTTATTGTTAGTTATGAAATTGTATAATGTGTTATTATGATTCTTGTGTTATTCTGTTATTCTGTTTATTTTGTTATTGTGTTTGTAGACACCGGATTTTATCCGGGTTTGTTATTTGTTAATTTTTAGTTTAGTTTAGGTTAATTTTAATTTTAGTTTTTATTTTCGGATTAATTAAAAAACAAAAAAAAATTGAAAAAATTGAAAAAAGAAAAATGCAAAGACACAGTTTGATCGTAATTCCTCTTCTCCTCATGGGATTAAATTTGAACTCTGATACAAGGGATAAAGGAAAAAAAGAGTTTTATTTGGTTAGGGATCAGACTTTAATTTGAGGAAGAACTCTAAATCAGATTGCACTAGGACTCCAAGCTAATTTTCTCTATATAAACATATTCAATCTCAGTAATAAGGACAGAATTCAGAAGATACAATTGAGAAGATACGATCAGAGGGAGAGAAAAGAAAAAACCAATCAAGAGGGTAGCCAAAGAAGAAACAAACAAGGAACAGAACATCCCCTACTAAAAGAAGCCCGCTCCTGCCTCAACCCTACCGAAGCCGCATTTGGAAAGTGGAAGAAGAACTCTGAACCCGTAACATCGATAACGGCACTAACGACGATGACCCACCAGCCGTGAGCATTCATGCACTAACAGCTCGCAAATAGTTCCTCGAAGAACAAAGCCAATCTCTTGTAAACCATGAAACCGGAGGAGGAACTGGAGCGGAGGCTGAAGTGCCGTTAGTAACAAAAGATTAGAGACTGAGCCAATTCTGGAAGGCGAGTACTTTGACTAGCCAGTGCAAGAGCTGAAGTCCTATTGTTGGCCTCCCAATCAGAGCTTAGATCCGTACCACCAAACTAGTTTTGCTCATCAGACCAACGTCTTCCTCAGACAATACACGTGGTTTATTAGTAAGTGGTTCTTGTATAACATATAATGAGCATGACTTGAGGCACATGATAAGACAATTGGAAAATGCTATGCTAAGTATTGATTACGTGATAGTTTTGTCTTGTAATATAATAATGATTTTTTTATATGTGTATATATTTATTCTATGATTTGTTTTATGATTATGATGATTATATATTTTTTGTTTAGGTTTAGGTTTTATTAATATAATTTAGGTTTTTATTATTATTATTATTTTTATTTAGCATGATTTAGGATTTAGTTTTTTTATGATGATTATTATTTTTATTTTTAGATGGCATGATTTTAGGATTATTTTTTATTATTTTGCATGGGTTAGGATTATTATGATATTTTTACTTTTAGATTGTTGCATGTTTAGGAATTTATAGATTTTTATGATATTTTATTTTTGCATGATTTAGGATATAATATTTTATTATTAAATTATTGCATGTTTAGGAATTTTTATGATATTTTTAGATTTTTAGATTTTGCATGTTTTATTTTATTATTTTTTAGGTTTGCATGCTTTAGGATTTTATATGATATGACTTCATTGTGTTTTGCATGATAAATATGATATGATATGATTTTATTTTATTTTATTTTATTAGATTAGTTTGCATGATTAGGAAAATAAATGTTTATTTAGATTTGTTAAGACCAATTTAGAATAACATGTGATTGATATGGTACTATCTTTAGGATAGATTTTTTAGGAAATAATATAATTGATGATTAATTAATTAAAATAATAAATGGAGATTTTTTTCCAATGATGAAATTCAAAGAAATTACGAACGGTTAATTTCTGAGAAATTTCTAGGTGAGAAATTTCTCTTAAAAATTCTCCAGAATGAATGGAAGGATATTTTAAGAGATTAATTTCAATACCAATAAAAATCAAAAAAAAAATTTAATAATAATTCATTTTCAAAATCTTTTTTCTCAAAATTGATTTTCCATAATAAATTCTTAATTTAAATTGAAGGATAAATTAAGATTTTTTCCGATGACGAAATTCAAGAAAGTTGCGAATGGTTGACTTTTAAGAAATTTCTAGGTGAGAAAAATTCTTTTAAAAATTCTCCTGAATGAATGGAAGAATATTTTTAAGGGATGATTTTCGATATTAAAAATCACAATTTATTTTTCAAAACAAACATTAATAAAATGTGGATAATTTTGGAAGATTAATTTAAGAGAAATAATTTGATTAAATAATTTAATTTTTTTTTTCCGACGACGGAGCCTCTTCAATAGAACGAATGGTTTCTTTTGAATACTCTCGAGGTGAGGAAACATTTTTTAGTAATTTCTCCAGAATGAATGGAAGGAAGATCTAAAAAAAATAATCTCCGATATTTCTAACTTTAATAATTAAAATGAAAATAGGATAGACAAGACCAGTTAATTAAGACTTTTTAGGTATCACAAGACTAATTAGGTACTATCTCTTAGATAGGCGTTGTGAGGGTGCTAATCCTTCCTCACACGTAACCGTACTCCCGAACCTAGTTCTGACAAGTAGACCAGAACCTATTCTTTTTAAGGTGCCTTAGTCAAGCTTAGGATTACTTTAAATAGGATAGATTCATAAAGGTGACTAATCACACCTAGATTAGATGATTAGTGGCGACTCCATTGATTTGCGTCTAGCATGCTGGATTCGTATTTGGCACGTTATGACAGTTTGGCGACTCCACTGGGGACACTTGAGAGTCGAGCCATAAATTAGTCTTGTGATAAATTAGGTTTTAAAAATTGGTCTTTAAGTGTTTAATTGTTTATTTATTTGTTAATTTGTTTATTTATTTATTTATTTATTTATTTTTATTTTTATTATTTGTACTAACAATTTTTGTTTCATTGTACATTTATGGGTAAAGAGAGGTTTGAATGTCCCTTCGCACACACGACACATTGCATATCACAAAGTCCTATACCCGGACTCGTCCCTTTTAGGAGGGGGTAAAGTACCTACGCCTCGAGAGGTGAAAACCTCCGCAACGGCTAGCGAAACACCTTCAGAGTGTAAAGTACCAAAGTCTTTGAGAGATGATAAATCTCCGCCATAACTTTGGAAAATACTCTCACCCGAATTGAACCCTTCCGGTTGGAGCCTGTAATGGGTGAGGAATGGGGTGCCTTACTCATCCTACATGGATGATGTTAAGGAGCAATTTGGGGACCTTTTTAGCTTGGTCAAGTATCCTAACCCAGCATATAAACAATACTTAAGTGGCCAAACTTTAAGATAGAGCCATATCCAACCTTATATAGAGGAGAACCCGAATTTAGGACACATGAAGGGACACTTCTTACCCTATACTTTTATCATTAACATGATGCTTTGTTCACCTAACACGTTTGTTTTGTTGATACGCTTACCATGATGATGTAATGCTTACACATGTTGTTGTATTTTTATCTTTTCATAAGTTTGTTGACATAACATCTAACTGTTTGTTTTTTTCTTTTCATACATCATGCATCTTCATAAAGTCATCTTGCCACATAACGGTCTAGATAGAAAGAATGTCTACTGAATCCATGGAAAACCTGACAGTCGCCAAGCGTGAGTCTGCCAATAGTTTGAAGCTTAGGTCTGAAGCAATCCAGCAAAGTACAGGAGATTGTCTTCCAGTCGGGTATGTCTCTACTCTTCCCGAGAGAGTTCATATGGATCTGGCACAGAACAACCTTGAAGATTTGATCAGCATTTGGCATTCCTCGAATGGAACTCGACAAGAAACATTCAGACGAAAGTATGGGGACCTGGCCTTGCTCCTATCTGTTGAAGTTGATAATAACCTGGTAAGAGCCATGATACAGTTTTGGGACCCATCATACAGGTGCTTTGTGTTCAACGAAGTAGATATGGTTCCAACTATAGAAGAATATTCAGCACTGCTTCGTTTGGATCCTCCTAATCCAGACAAAGTCTACTGGAAGAACAAGACAGGTTATCGGAAGAAAGTAGCAAAGATCATGGGAATCAGATTGACAGAAGTTGACAAGATTGTGAAGACAAAGGGTAAAAGCACTGGTATTCCATGGAATATTCTCCGAAACTTCATTGTCAAACACCCGGATGATGATAAAGGTTTGGAGGTGATGGCTTTGGCTATTTACGGACTTATGGTTTTCCCGAAGATATTGGGACATATTGAAACAACTGTGGTGAATTTCATGGACCAAGTTCGACATCAGATCAATACAGCTCCAGCTATATTAGCCGAGTCTATCAGGTCACTGAATCACTGCAGGAGAAATGGAAAAATGCGTTTCATCGGATGTTTACAGTTGCTCTACATCTGGATGAAAAGTCATTTTGAGTGCCAAGAGTCGAAGTTCCGAAAGCCGTACTTCACCACTAGCATCCCTATCAAGGAATTCTGTGAAAGCACATGGCCTGAGTCAAGGTCAAAAGAAGAATGGATAGTGATGTTACGAGAACTTACAAGCCGACAAGTGATCTGGAAAGCACCATGGATGCCTCATGGACCTATGTTATTTAGCTATGGTGATCAACCTTGGGTTCCTCTCTTGGGACTTTGGGGTGCCGTTAGCTACTCTCCCATCATGGTACGGAGACAGGCGGGGTATAAGCAGTTCATACCGATGACCCATGGACTTAACCAGGTGGACTTCTCCTATTCAGACAATGGGGTTATTACCAGGATAGAAGAACTCACAAAGGCTTGGAAATTAACGGTTAGAGTCGAAGGGGGTAGTATCTCATGGAACACTACTCCTGAATACTCTGTGTGGCAAGCCAGGAGAACCAAAGATATTGTGATTCCTTGCAAAAGAAGTTCAGACGGTTTGGCCAAGGTTATAGCTTCGGATCCTATGCTAAGGATAGAAAAGGCTAAAAGAAAGCTACAAGAAGAGAAAGATGGATTGGGAGAAGAAAACCGAAAGCTGCAATCAAGGGTAGAAGAGTTAGAAAAAGAATTGAACAAAGAAAAAAGAAAGGCCAAGAAGCTTCGATTGAAGGTTCGAAAGTTGGGGGATAGTTTAGTGGAAAGAGATGGTATTGTTCAGAAGCTCACCGAGGATAGTTTAGTCGAAAGTTGGGGGATAGTTTAGTCGAAAGTTGGGGGATAGTTTAGTCGAAAGTTGGGGGATAGTTTAGTCGAAAGTTGGGGGACAGTTATGGAAAATAAATATTCGCTTTTGATTACTGAGGTCGAACGCCTAAAAGATGAGAATGGGGAGTTATTGTTTGATCAAGAAAGAAGAATAGCTGATTGCCAGGAATTAGTTACCGAATTAATGAACTTGAAGGAAGAATGTTCCAAACTCCGAGATACGGACTCTAAAAAGCGAAATCTTCTTGAAAATATGTTTGACCATTTTGATGCGGCATCCCGTAAGACAGAAGACATGTATGATAGGATCATGGAGGTTAAGGCGAAAGTACATCCATTCCATGAAAACGGCCATCTCATATACGAACTTTTGGATGAAGCTCAGTCTCACTACCGTCAGATTGTCAAGTTCCTTTGGAGGCGTTAGGATTTTTCTTTTTTAGATTTATGATTTTAGGATTCTTTGTAAGAACTTTTCATTTTTTAGGACCAGTTGAAGTTGTTATTTTTTATGTTTTTAGGATCGCCTTGGTTTTTAGGATTTCTATGGATTTGGTAATTTTATTTATAAAATTCTTTTTATCTACATTTGTTATGTGGCTGGTGTTCTTTCATAGCATTTCATCCATATGTGCATAAACATCATCAATTTAGATTTAAAGTTTTAAGCATATCATCCTAATTTAAGAAACTTTGCTAAAGGTTCAAGGATAGCTCGACAGTCAGAATCTTCGAGACAGTCTTCTCGTCACTCTTACAACACCAGATCAAGAGTTAAAGAAATGGTTGAAGAACAATCTTCAAGAATAGATAAGGTAGAACAAGCTCAGGATGAGATTAGAGAGCAGTTAAGTTCTTTGCTGGAAATGATGAGAAGTCTGAAAGGGAAGAATAAGGATGATGAATCTGGTTCTCAGGGGAAAGAGCAAAATGTGGGTGAATCCTTATGTCCGCCCGGTTTTCGACCTCAAGCACAACAGGAACAATTGCAACAGATGCCCTACATAGAAGGATTCACTTATCCACACGGCCAACCTCAAATCCCGGGGTTCACTTTTCCTGTTCCTGGAAAAAAGATAGACCCAGTCCAAGTTCCAGATTTGGACGATCCTAAAGAGTTAGAGAAGCTGAAAGTGGCAGAAGAGATCGAGTCTCGTAAAATGAAGATGATTGAAGAAAGGCTTCAAGCTGTTGAGGGGCTAGACTGCTATGGTTCTATGGATGCTGAGGGGCTTTGTTTAGTGCCGGATGTAGTAATCCCGCCTAAGTTCAAGACTCCTGACTTTGAAAAGTTTGATGGGTCTAAGTGTCCCATATCTCATGTCACCATGTACTGCCGGAAAATGGCAGCCCACACCAGAAATGACAAGCTGCTGGTCCATGTCTTTCAGGATAGTCTTACGGGGTCCGCTGCTAGATGGTATGTTCAACTAGACAGGATTCGAGTTCGTACTTGGAAAGAATTGGCCAAGGCATTCATTAGCCAATATAAGCATATCGTTGATATGGCTCCTGACCGTTTGTCTCTACAAAACATGGAGAAGAAGTCTACCGAAAGTTTTAAGGACTATGCCCAGAGATGGAGAGATATCGCTGCCCAGATTCAGCCACCTCTGACTGAGAAAGAGACTACGGTACTGTTCGTTAGTACTCTTAAGGCTCCGTACTACGATAGGATGATTGGGAACGCCACAAAGAACTTTGCTGATATGGTGATTTCTGGCGAAATCATAGAAAATGCCATCAAGAGTGGCAAGATTGAAAGGGGAGAATCTGTTGTGAAGAGGAATAATATGACAAAAAAGAAGGAAGCTGATGTCCAGACTGTTGCATATGGGGGGCAACAAACGGGAGGTTACATCCCACACTTCCCGCAGTCCGTGTACCAGCCATACTACCCGAATACCAATGCCATCAATCCAGTTTCATATGCTTATCCACCTGCACCTCCGCAGACATTCCAACCTAATTTCCGTCCAAGACCATTGGCTCCTCCAGTTGGGCCATCCGTACAAGCTAATCAACCCATGAGTAATCCGAGGGGACCACGAGCCAACCAGGAAAGAATATCGTTTGATCCGATTCCCATGGCTTATGCAGACTTGCTTCCAGATCTTATCAAGAACCATCTGGTTGCACCTGTACACTTGGAACCTTTGGAACCTTCATACCCTAGGTGGTATGATCCTAATGCCCGATGTGACTACCATTCGGGAAACGTGGGACACTCTACCGAAAATTGTACAGCTCTGAAGTACAAAGTGCAAGGCTTGATTAAGGCCAGGTTGATAAATTTTGAGGAGAAAGGTGGCCCAAACGTCAACGGTAATCCGCTACCAAACCATACAAGGTCGGCAATAAATGCTTTGGGAGACGGCAAGATCACCATAATCAAGCACAAAGTGGATGAGGTTACGACCTCAATGGATTACATTTTCAACGTCCTGGTTAAAGCTAGCATGATTAGTCCTATACAGGCTAATTTAGGTAGCTATCTTGGTGAATATGATCCAAGCAAGATTTGCAAATATCACCAAGGTATGGTGGGCCATTTGGTGCAAGGTTGTGTTGAATTCCGGCATGAGTTACAAAAACTAATGGATCTCTCTCGGGTTGAGTTTTACACAGAGTTTGGGGCAGATGAAATTGATATGGTAATTGGAGAATCTTCAGTGAAACCGATCACATTCTTTGATGAGAAAAAGATAGTCGAGTTCGAGAAGAGGAAGAAAAAATTGGCTCGTGTGAAAGGGTATGAGTGGGAGCCGAGGAAGATGGTATTTCCTTATCTTTATTCCACTTTTCACTTAGGGGGATGTATTTATCCCGACACACTTCCGCCAAATTTAGAAGAAGCGTTTTCCGAGCTTTCTATTCAAATGGTGGAGAAAGCAGGAATGAAATCTGATGTCAAGGAAGAGTTGTTGGTGTACCCGTGCTCACTTGAAATAGAGCTGGGTAATTGGAAAGTGACAGAGCTGTTGGTTATCCTTGAATCTCATAAAATGTAATGCAGGGAGTCAAGTCCCTAGTTGCTCATGCCCAGGGGCATTAGGGATGGTCTTTTATGTATGGGCTAGTTTATTTCTCACTATTTTAATAAATTAGGAACAAGATGCATTTTCATTCCCTCTATTATTCATGGTTGTCATTTTTCCTTTCTTTCATTGTTGCCTTTCTTTCTTTCCATTCAATTCAATTTCAGAATTCCAAGTAATGAATACAAAGACAATCTTAATAATAATTTGGGATTCGATTTTGAAAACACAGCTCATGTTGATGAATTTGATAATGAAGAGGAATCAGATGACTATACTTTGTCTCCAGATTTATTGAGATTAATGGAATAAGAAAAGAAACCGATTGAACCACATCAAGAGGTTACTGAGATGATCAATTTGGGAGATGAGGAAAATAAGAAAGAAGTAAAGATCGACGCGTCGTTGCCACCTGTTCAAAAGAAGAGATTAGAAGATTTGCTCAGAGAATTTGTGGATATGTTCGCATGGTCATACAGAGACATGCCGGGTTTAGATACAGATATTATGGAGCATAGATTGCCTTTACAGCCAGAATACAAGTCAGTGCAACAAAAGTTAAGACGGATGAAACTAGAGATGCTGTTGAAGATTACAGATGAAAGTTGATATGCAGTTTTGGCATGATTAGAGGAAAATTGGTAGAATTGCTTCACAAGTATATTAATGGCTGTTGAATTCCTTTACAAGCATATAGATTCATTGTGGTGAATTTCTATAAGCTTGTCATTTTTCAATAAATGTTTTTTGATGAAAATATTCACATTTGAGATGATAATGGCCATCTTTCATATTCCTTTCACAAAATGAGAAATTATCCTTTGCTACCCCTTTTGAGCCTATTGGATTTTTTTTTTCGAATAAACCCAACTAAGGATCACCCGCCACACCAGGGGGCAAGAGTGAAGAATTATCTTTCTATGGAGGGTCATACGTTTGGATCATATTTCTACACCATAAATGCTTTATGTCAGGAGGGCATATATTGAAATGGATTGAGTTTCAAATTTTCAAACTCACTTTATGATAAAAAAAAAGGCAAAAAAAAAAGGAAGAGAGAAAAAAAGAAAAAAAAGTGAAAAAAAAAAGAAAAAAAGGAAAGAAAAGAAAAGAAATGAAAAGACAGATGCGCAAAGTTTTGAAAATCCTCATTGAAAAAAATGATCCATGGCTCGATTATCTTGGAAATGGAAAGAAAGATATGAAGTGTTTTGAGATAAAAAGATCCTTGGTTTGAATACCCTTAAACACATGTTTGAGCCTATTTTATCCATTCTTTCATAACCCCGAAACCTTGGCCTACATTACGTACCTGGAAAAATCCATTTTGATCAAATGTGAATGTTTGAATTGGAAATCATGTATTGAATTAGGACATGCTTGTGGTATTATCAAGAGACAATGAAGCTTAGATGCATGAAGACAACTCCAAAAAAAAAAAGGGAAAAGACTTGTTACAGTTTGATATGCTTAATTGCTTCCGAGAAGATTGAGACGAACACAGGATGAGGGAAGGTTCTTCTTGATACTTTGAGAAATAATTAGTTTTGAAGAAATTGCTCTCAAGTCACATGGCCATTGGAGATAATACACAACTATTTATGGAGTTCTTATGAAGTGAAAAGCTTTTTTGAAAGAAGTATTATTTTGAGAAAGACAAATGAGGATGATTTGCCAAATACTGTGGAGAAATGTTTCTTTGAAAAAAAAATGAAAAAAGAATAAGAAAAAAAGAAAAAAAGAAAAGAAAAAAGAAAAAAGAGAAAAAAGAAAAAGGAGGACTCAAATTGAAAACCCGAAAAGGGCGGTTTGGGTCAATGGGGGTTGTCTAAGTTGAAAACCCGAAAGGGCAGCTTAGATATGAGGAGGATCAGCGTCATCCAGAAAATTTCATGAAGATGGGGACAATGTCTAGTTTGATGAACTCTGAAGGATTGAAGACATCGATTGGAATTGGTTTTTAGATGAGAATTTTGAATGAACTGTTAAGATTGTCTAAGTATTCATTGTTTGGATATTGTTTTGTTATCCTAACACCTTGTTGATAAACCTTTTTGAGATATTCCTTTATTCCTTGAGATGAATTCTTTTCCTTATTTTGATAATAAAGATATTTCTTTCCAGCTTATCCAGTCTATCTTTTTGCCTTCCATTTGTTATTCCATTTGTTATTCTCAACTTTATACCTTTGCATCGAATAGAGGGAATGCATCATGCATTGCGTTTGCTATGAAATTAGAATAATGATTGATAAATTAGAACATGATTTTAAGAGATCCTTGCATTTATTTTTATGAGAAATCTATGAACAGAAAAGTCAGGAGATGAGATGAGATCTGATTTTTAAAAGTGAGAATCCGTGAAGATGAGAATTTCCGAGATGGAATGTGAAGCCCAGTCGAGCTGGTATAAGATGAGATATAGAATGTTTGGCGTTTTGAAATTTTTGAAGAAAGAAATTTATATTCAGCAGATTTTGAAAACTAATTAGAGATAATAAGATTCAATCTATCAGTTTGAAGCCAAGTGCAAATAGAGATGAATGACGAGCTTGAGAACCTTTTATCAAGAAATTCAGGGAGTTGATTTATAGAGCATTCATGACATCCATTTGCACGATATGCATCGACATTCATGGCATTCATGTATTGCATTGCATTTATTTGCACACAAGAAAGTTTATTTCAGGTACTCAGTATGATTTGGACATGGGTTTGGGATGCTAATTTGTGAGGTTAGCGATTTTTTTTTTCTTTTCGGGACTCAAGGTAAGATTTTCGAAGTCTACATTCACATTTGAGAATTTTTCAAATTTATTTAATTTTCATTTAAAGTTGAAGCCTCGGTGGAGGAGTTTTTATTTAAAGTTGAAGCCTCGGTGGAGGAGTTTTTATTTAAAGTTGAAGCCTCGGTGGAGGAGTATTTTCATTTAAAGTTGAAGCCTCGGTGGAGGAGTTTTTATTTAAAGTTGAAGCCTCGGTGGAGGAGTTTTTATTTAAAGTTGAAGCCTCGATGGAGGAGTATTTTCATTTAAAGTTTATGCCTCGTTTAGAGGAGCTTTTCTACAATAGGATTTTCTTTAAGTACATAGGACTTAGTAGGTGTCTACGTCTTTGCCCATCCCCTGTTTCTCAGGGAATGCACAAAGAGGGGCAACTGTAGACACCGGATTTTATCCGGGTTTGTTATTTGTTAATTTTTAGTTTAGTTTAGGTTAATTTTAATTTTAGTTTTTATTTTCGGATTAATTAAAAAACAAAAAAAAAATTGAAAAAATTGAAAAAAGAAAAATGCAAAGACACAGTTTGATCGTAATTCCTCTTCTCCTCATGGGATTAAATTTGAACTCTGATACAAGGGATAAAGGAAAAAAAGAGTTTTATTTGGTTAGGGATCAGACTTTAATTTGAGGAAGAACTCTAAATCAGATTGCACTAGGACTCCAAGCTAATTTTCTCTATATAAACATATTCAATCTCAGTAATAAGGACAGAATTCAGAAGATACAATTGAGAAGATACGATCAGAGGGAGAGAAAAGAAAAAACCAATCAAGAGGGTAGCCAAAGAAGAAACAAACAAGGAACAGAACATCCCCTACTAAAAGAAGCCCGCTCCTGCCTCAACCCTACCGAAGCCGCATTTGGAAAGTGGAAGAAGAACTCTGAACCCGTAACATCGATAACGGCACTAACGACGATGACCCACCAGCCGTGAGCATTCATGCACTAACAGCTCGCAAATAGTTCCTCGAAGAACAAAGCCAATCTCTTGTAAACCATGAAACCGGAGGAGGAACTGGAGCGGAGGGTGAAGTGCCGTTAGTAACAAAAGATTAGAGACTGAGCCAATTCTGGAAGGCGAGTACTTTGACTAGCCAGTGCAAGAGCTGAAGTCCTATTGTTGGCCTCCCAATCAGAGCTTAGATCCGTACCACCAAACTAGTTTTGCTCATCAGACCAACGTCTTCCTCAGACAATACACGTGGTTTATTAGTAAGTGGTTCTTGTATAACATATAATGAGCATGACTTGAGGCACATGATAAGACAATTGGAAAATGCTATGCTAAGTATTGATTACGTGATAGTTTTGTCTTGTAATATAATAATGATTTTTTTATATGTGTATATATTTATTCTATGATTTGTTTTATGATTATGATGATTATATATTTTTTGTTTAGGTTTAGGTTTTATTAATATAATTTAGGTTTTTATTATTATTATTATTTTTATTTAGCATGATTTAGGATTTAGTTTTTTTATGATGATTATTATTTTTATTTTTAGATGGCATGATTTTAGGATTATTTTTTATTATTTTGCATGGGTTAGGATTATTATGATATTTTTACTTTTAGATTGTTGCATGTTTAGGAATTTATAGATTTTTATGATATTTTATTTTTGCATGATTTAGGATATAATATTTTATTATTAAATTATTGCATGTTTAGGAATTTTTATGATATTTTTAGATTTTTAGATTTTGCATGTTTTATTTTATTATTTTTTAGGTTTGCATGCTTTAGGATTTTATATGATATGACTTCATTGTGTTTTGCATGATAAATATGATATGATATGATTTTATTTTATTTTATTTTATTAGATTAGTTTGCATGATTAGGAAAATAAATGTTTATTTAGATTTGTTAAGACCAATTTAGAATAACATGTGATTGATATGGTACTATCTTTAGGATAGATTTTTTAGGAAATAATATAATTGATGATTAATTAATTAAAATAATAAATGGAGATTTTTTCCAATGATGAAATTCAAAGAAATTACGAACGGTTAATTTCTGAGAAATTTCTAGGTGAGAAATTTCTCTTAAAAATTCTCCAGAATGAATGGAAGGATATTTTAAGAGATTAATTTCAATACCAATAAAAATAAAAATAATAATTTAAATAATAATTAATTTTCAAAATCTTTTTTCTCAAAATTGATTTTCCATAATAAATTCTTAATTTAAATTGAAGGATAAATTAAGATTTTTTTCCGATGATGAAATTCAAGAAAGTTGCGAATGAATGGAAGAATATTTTTAAGGGATGATTTTCGATATTAAAAATCACAATTTATTTTTCAAAACAAACATTAATAAAATGTGGATAATTTTGGAAGATTAATTTAAGAGAAATAATTTGATTAAATAATTTAATTTTTTTTTCCGACGACGGAGCCTCTTCAATAGAACGAATGGTTTCTTTTGAATACTCTCGAGGTGAGGAAACATTTTTTAGTAATTTCTCCAGAATGAATGGAAGGAAGATCTAAAAAAAATAATCTCCGATATTTCTAACTTTAATAATTAAAATGAAAATAGGATAGACAAGACCAGTTAATTAAGACTTTTTAGGTATCACAAGACTAATTAGGTACTATCTCTTAGATAGGCGTTGTGAGGGTGCTAATCCTTCCTCACACGTAACCGTACTCCCGAACCTAGTTCTGACAAGTAGACCATAACCTATTCTTTTTAAGGTGCCTTAGTCAAGCTTAGGATTACTTTAAATAGGATAGATTCATAAAGGTGACTAATCACACCTAGATTAGATGATTAGTGGCGACTCCATTGATTTGCGTCTAGCATGCTGGATTCGTATTTGGCACGTTATGACAGTGTTTATTGTGTTATTGTATTGTTGATAGCTTACTTAGGCTTAGACAATGGAGCATGATAAATCTTGGATGTATAGGAGGTTGGACGACTCACAATATATTAGTAATGAGTATTTGAATGGAGTTGAAGAATTCATAGGTTTTGCATATGCTCATAGCGAGTACGTTAAGGACAATAGAATTAGATGCCCTTGTGTGAAGTGTGAGAATAAACGGTTTGCAGAAATTGATGATGTGCGTAAGCACTTGTATTATAGAGGATTTAAGGAGAATTATTATATTTGGGATGCACATGATGAAAGTCATGAAGGTCAGTCATCAAGGATGCATAATGATGAAGTGGAGACGAGAAGTGATGTTGAAAGAGATAATCTTTATGCTAAAATGGTTATGGATGCTCTAAACCCAAATCTTAATTTAGGTGATAATTACAATGTTGATGAGACAACGGTTGAAGATGATCCTAGGAATTTAAGTTCTAGAAACTTTTTTTCCTTGTTGAATGAAGCAGATGAACCGTTGTGGTCAGGATGTACAAAACACACAACTTTATCTGTTATGTCACAACTGTTAAATGTGAAGTATGAATTTAACATGAGCGAGTCGTGTTTCAATCGTTTGATGATTATGATAAAAGGGATATTTTCAGAAAGTGATAATTTACCTGATAATTTGTACCGAATAAAGAAAAAGATGGCCAAATTTGGACTTCACTAACAGAAGATACATGCATGCAAGAACAATTGCATGTTGTATTATAATGAATCAATCCACATAGAATTATGTTCCGTATGTGGTCATCCTCGTTATAAACCAAGCAATTCAAGTGTTAGAAAGTCGAAGAGAGTTTCTTATAAGATTCTCCGTTATTTGCCATTGATTTTGAGACTTCAAAGATTATATATGTCAACAGTAACAGTTGAGAATATGACATGGCATGCGCATAAAGGAGTGTTGAGTCACCCTGTTGATGGTGAAGCTTGGCAAGACTTCAATCGTAGGCATCCGTATTTTGCAATGGAATCTCGAAATGTTAGATTGGGTTTGTGTGCAGATGGGTTTTGTCCGTTTACTCATGGAGCGAAACCGTACTCTTGTTGGCCAGTAATACTTTGTGTATATAATTTACCACCATAGATGTGTATGAAGCAACCATATTTGCTTCTTAATATGGTAATTCTGGGTCCGAATAGTCCATCACAGAATATTGATGTTTTTCTCAGACTATTGATAGATGAGTTGAAATTATTGTTGAATCATGGTGTTCCGACTTATGATGGGTATAGGAAACAAAATTTTATATTAAAAGATGCATTATTATGGACGATTAATGACTTCCCTGCTTACAGCATGTTAAAAGGATGGAGCACCGACAGACGATTAGCTTGTCCTCATTGTATGGAAGAAGTTAAGTCTTTCAGATTGCATTATGGCAAGAAACCATGTTTTTTTTATTGTCATCAACAGTTCTTGCCTTTAAATCATCATTTTAGAAGACAAAGAGATAAATTTTGTCGAAAACTTGAGCATAACTCTCTAATTGAGTGATTATCTAGTGATGCAATTCTAGAAATGATAGATTGCATTCTGAATATCACATTTGGGAGTAAATTATGTGAACAGAAGTTGATTGGATTAGGAGAATGTCACAATTGGACGAAAAAGAGTATTTTCTAGGACTTACCTTGTTGGCATACAAATCTCATTCGGCATAATTTAGATGTGATGCATATTGAGAAAAATATCTTTGATAACGTGTTCAACACAATGATGGATGTCAAGGGCAAAACAAAAGACAATATAAAGGCTAGTATGAATTTAGCGTTGCTTTGCAGACGGTCGTAATTAGAATTAGTGGAAAGCAATGAAAAAACGTATAAGTCTAAAGCCAGTTACACACTAAACAGGGAAAATAAAAAAAAAGTTTGTGCATTGGTAAAAGAATTACGACTTTCCGATGGATTTGTCTCGAAATCGGCCGCTGTGCAAATGTGGTTGATGGGAGGTTTTATGGCATGAAAAGTCATGACTATCATATTTTTATGCAGCGACTGCTTCCAATTGCATTTTGAGATTTGATACCTAACATAATTTGATATACAACGGAGGTATCTCATTTTTTTAGAGACCTATGCATCTATAGAAATTTATGTGCACCAAATGGAGTTCTTGAAAACCAATATTGTTAAGACCATTTGCAAGTTGGAAAAAATATTTCCTCCAACATTTTTTGATTCAATGGAACATTTGCCTATTCATTTACCTTATGAGGCAAAAGTTGATGGACTGATCCATTATCGATAGATGTATCCATTCGAAAGGTAATTAATAAAGGATGTACGCAATATTTTTGATTATTTACTCTATTGAATTGAACATTTGTTAATTTATTATTCGTTTATGATTCTTAAATTTCTACATCATCTAAAGAGAAAAGTGAAAAATCTCGCATGTGTTGAAGGGTCAATAGTTGAGGCGTATATAATGGAAGAAATTTCATCGTTCTGCGTCTTATATTTTGAACCAAATGTTGAAACAATATTTACTCGGGTGCCCTGAAATGATGATGGAGGAGATGTCGATCCAATAGGACGACTCTCAATTTTCACACATGAAGGGAGATCTTTTGGTCCGAAAAAAACAAAGGCTCGTTACTTAGAGCACAATGAGTACGATGCAATGAGTTATATGTATTAATGAATTGTGAGGAAGTCATATCTTATATTGAGTAAGAGATTTACCGTTGTCTCCAATATATTTTGACATTCAGTTATATAATAAATATAGTGTAACTGATTATGTATCCATTCATTTTTAGGGTGTTTGATGAGATAGTGAAAATGGATGCACCGAACATTAGTGATGGTGAGTTGGAGAAAGTCCGTGCAGCTAGATTTACAAAATGGTTTAAGGACTATGTAAGTTCCAGTCATTATTCTATGGTCCGTTAATGTTTGATACAATTTTATATTGAATGTCATATTGTTTTCCGTTATTGTTCATAGGTTCAGCAAGGTTCAAGTCAACATAACTTCGTATATTTGAGTTATCTCATGGTCCAGGACATATGGGTTGGTGTTATTCTGGATATTTCGTTAATGGTTTCAAGTTCCATACATTAGATTATGGGACAAAATTGGAAAACCATGAATAGCAGTGTATGCGTCAAAGGCGACTGTTATAACGATTCTTCGCATGATTTTTATGGAATGTTGTTAGATATTGTAGAGTTAGAATATTTTTGTGTGGGAAATCGAGTTGTACTTTTTAAATGTCGATGGTTTGATACGGATAAAGGAATTCGGGTAGATCCTCATAATGGGCTTGTTGAAATAAAGTACAGGTCAATACTCGCTAGTAATAATTTTTTTGTTTTAGCTCATCAATGTCAACAAGTGTATTACAGTTCTTATCCATCGAATAGAAGAGAACGTCGAGATTGGTGGGTTGAGTTCAAAACAAAGGCTAGAAGTAGATTTGACATTGGATCTCGTGCAAGAGAAATAATTGATCTAAACGAAGGGTTATATCAACAAATGGATGTGCCTACTCCCACCATTGTAACATATTCAGAAGATCTTGACAATCCTCGACTTTTGGTTAATTGTGATTTCGAAGAAGTAAACATTAATGTTTAGAGAATAAATGAAGAAGAAGAAAATGAAGAATATGAAGATGAAAATGAAAATGAAAATGAAAATAAAAATGAAGATGAAGATGCAGAAGGAGAATATGATGACAGCGAGGACAATGATGCTGATGAGAACGACGAGAATGATGATGATTAGAAAGTGATGCCGAAGGCAATGACGATATAGACAGTGAAATCGATGACAGCAGTACCTAGTGATGATTGCATGTGTTTTATATTTGAGAGCTACAATTGAATATTACTTTTTTTATGGGATAATGTCATGAATGGTTCCTAAAATTTATCAAATTTATCAATGTAGTACCTGTACTTTAAAAATATCTATTTTGGTACTTAAAGTTTACACTCTGTGTTATTGTAGTACCTGTCAGTAACACCGTTAAAAATTGATGACGTGGGTTTTGTATCCAATGAAAACTTGACACGTGGCACCATATAACGATGCCACGTGTACTAACTAAAAATTATTATTTTAATTTTAAAAATAAAAATAATATTATTTTTAAAATATAATGATGACATGTGGCACCATATAATGATGTCAGGTGTACTAACTTAACAAAAATTAAAAACTTTAAAAAACTTTTAAAAAATTTAAAATTTAAAATTTAAAAAAAAAATTAAAAAAAATTAAAAAAATTAAAAAAATTAAAAAATTAATTTAATATTTAATTTTTGTAATTTTTGAATAAATATTTTTTTAAGAGAATTAAAATAATTTCATAATTTAATTTTTGTAATTTTCAAAATTAACTTTTTTTAAAAAAATACTTTTAAAAGAAATTTAAATATTATAAATGATTTAATATTTTATTTTATAATATTTCATATATTTAAATATAATTTTAGTTAAATATTTTAATTTTGTTATTTTTTTAAATTTTGAATTTAAAAAATAGAATTTAATTCTAAAAAATATAATTTTAAAATTTATTATTATTTTAATATAATTTTTAATTTTTTTTAAAAAATTAGATATTAATTTTTTAAATATTATTTATTTATTTTTTAAATATGTTTTCTTTTTCTTACAAAAATTCAGATAATAATTTCTAAAAAATCCAGTGTTGCCACGTGTCATCACCTAATTGTTCAATGCCACATCATCATCTTTATTTAACGGTGTTAAGTCAAAGTACCACATTGATACACGGTTTGATAGTACAGGTACCACATTGAACATTTTTAAAGTACAAGTACCACATTGATAAATTTGATAAACTTCAGGGGCTATTCATGACATTATCCCTTTTTTTTTAATAATATTGTAATTTATTAAAAAAAAAATTATTTAAAATTTTATGGATTTCAGTTTATTTTTTATGGTATAATTATGTTATTTTTTTATATAATCTATATAATTTTATTTTTTTTTTGCAATTGTAATTTTTTTTTTGCAAATAAATTATCATCGACGGATTATTCCGTTTTACCGACAGAATTTTCCGTTGGTAATAAGTTATCACCGACGGAACATTCCGTCGGTCAAACAATTACCGACGGAACATTTCGTCGGTCAAACAATTACCGACGAAATATTTTGAGGAAAAAATATAGACGGACAAATTTCATCGGTAATACTTTATTATCAACGGAAGATTCTGTCGGTAAAATACTTTACTGACGAAAATGTTTTTACCGACGGAATTTGTATCACTGACGAAATATTTCGATGAAAAATTCGATCGGTGATAGCCTTTACCGACTAAAATTGGACTTTTACATACGAAAATTTTCGTCGGTAAAACTCCATTCTCTTGTAGTGTATAAACGTGCTAATTAAAATTTATATAACATGAATTATTAATATGTCAATTTATATAAATATATACGACTTTAAACACGATTATAATATGAATACGACATGAATACACTGATTGACAAATCTACATTTTAATTTTTATAGCTGAGCTTCAAAATCGATTAGAGCACAATCCTGATAATTTTCAACCAAACCTCTTTTGATTTGAAGATTTAATTCAAAATGATTTATTTGATTATCTTGAAATTAAGAAGTTAAAAATTTTCATTTGAACAACTCTTTTCAAGATAAAGTCGTAACAAAAACTATTGCTATCAATTGAGAAATTAAAGGAATGAATCAAAAATATTGATTTTCGAAAAGAAAATGAAGAATGCATGGGAATTTTCTATTATTGAAGCATCACTTCTTAGAAACAATCACATCCTAAATCTCCTTTTAGAGATCTACCAAGTCCAAAATTTAACATAGTCTTAAGTTCAAAGCTAAGCAATTTCACAACGTTCTAATAGTTTGCTCCATAGCCACCATGAAAAACCGTATTCATTGCCCCCAACAAAACTAGACCCTAGACACGATATAATTACACGACACAAAAAAATAATTAAAACAAGATACAAAATACGACATGAATACACGAATATATCAAAATCTATATAACACGTCAAATTTTATATTAATATAAAACACCTTAGACACGATTATAATACAAAAAATACACCAACTCAACACAGATAAGCGAATTGCAAGATCTAAACAAAACCTTGGTAGCAATCTCGTAAATGTTAACAAAAGCTTCCTAGCGACATTCAAAACTCATCCATTCTTCTTCCACAACCATGATCTTTCTCTTCCTTCTTTTCCTTTTCTCTTCCCATCTAAACACTACATCTTCAGCTCATTGTAGCACCACCACCACCGCCACCAAAACCTTTCAAAAATGCATGGCACTTCCCACCCAACAAGCCTCAATTGCTTAGACATTCCATCCCCACAATGCCACATTAGACCTTTGCTTTTGGCACTTTCATTTCACCTTCTGGATGGGTAGCATGGGGAATTAATCCTGCATCCCCGAAAATGACCGGTACACACGCCTTTGTCGTCTTTCCGAACCCTAATTCAGGTAAATAAGTACTACTTCTTACATTTTAGACCTATGTTGCTCCTGTTGGGCGTGGGTCCCTCTCATGTGGAGGAAAACCCATTTTTGCCCTTGGCCCTTAAATGAAAATAAGGGTTGGCTTTTTTTGATAGGCGGCAGAAGCAAGAAAAATAAGAAACAAAAAAGTGGCGTTGGACAAGAGAGAAAAAGAGTGAGCAATGCACAGCTTTGATCAAATAGATAATCGAAGGTTCATCCATGGTCCGATCGACTTGATTTTTGGACAGTAGCTAGAGGACAAGTAGATGCTAGTTTTGTACGGTTAGAATTTCCATCCAAGCATTGTAGCTTTTCGATCTAGTGTCTGAATAGTAGTTCCATTTTTTGGTGATATTTCTCATCTTTCTCTCTTTAATTTTGAGATCACTTGTTGATAGCTAGGGTAGAGTTGTATATTCATTGTGCTAGCTGAATTATTGTGATCTTGTAATCACACTTTCGTTATAGTGGAGATTTTGAGTGGACTTTCAAGTCCCGTGGTTTTTACCCTTTGATTTAAAGGGGTTTTCCACGTTAAATTATATGTCTCGTGTGATTGATGCTTTGCGATTATTCTTGGTTGAATTTGTGTTGTTTGAGAATATCTTGTGCTATTGTGTTACCGTATTTACAGAATTTGTTTATTGGGTGAGAAAGAACTTCCGGTTGTGCTTTTGCGTTTTTCGGTAAGTTCGATTTCTGCCAATCACACTGATATCAGAGCCTGGTTAGTGTTGTGTAATTATGGATATTAGCACAAGTAGAATGATTGTTTTGAATGGCACAAATTATCAGTTATGACTGAATAAAATGAAATACTTGTTATTTGTGAAGTTTTTTCATCTTCTTGTCTTTGCTACTCAAAACCCCGATTCTAAGAGTGATGAGGAATGGGAATTTGAGCATCAGCAGGTGCGTGGTTTTATTCAATAATTTGTTGAGAAAAATGTCTACAATCACATTGATCAAGAGACACATGCACGGACATTGTGGAACAAGCTTGAAAACTTGTATGCTTTAATGTCTGGCAATAACAAGTTGTTCTTGCTTAAAAAGATGATCGAACTGAAATATAAAGAAGGAACAACTATGGCTGATCACTTGAATGAGTTTCAAGGAATTATGAATTAGTTAATTGGTATGGGCATCAAATTTGAGGATGAAATCATAGGGCTTTGGTTGCTTGCTACTCTACCGGATTCTTAGGAAACATTTTGGGTTTCACTTATTAATTCTGCTCTTAATGGTCTTGTGACTTTGGAACTTGCGAAGAATGGTGTTTTGAATGAAGAAGTGAGAAGAAAATCTCAAGGTTCTTCATCATAGTCCGAGGTTCTGGTTACTGAAAATAGGGGGAGAAACAAAAACAAAAACGAAACAGGTAGAGATAAAAGCCGAAGCAAGTCAAGATCAAGATTCAAAAATCTTGAGTGTCATCATTATGGAAAGATGGGCCATATCAAGAAATATTGGTACAAGTTGAGGAGAGAGAACAAGGGCGGTAGTGATAAACAAGAGAAGAATGATCATGAAAAGACTGATCGTGTTGCTAATACTATATCTGATGATCTGTTAGTTACTTGTAATGAGAATGTGATTAACTTAGCATGCGATGAGACAAGTTGGGTGATTGACACTGGTGCTTCACTTCATGTCACGTCTCGGAAGGAATTCTTCACATCTTATACGCCCGGTAATTTTGGGATATTGAAGATGGGTAATGACGGGTTGGCACATGTTGTTGGCATGGGAGATGTCAGTTTGGAAACTAATAATGGAACAAAGTTAAGGTTTAGAAATGTCATACATACACCAGATATGCGTTTGAATTTGATTTCAGTAGGGAAGCTTGATGATGAGGGATTTTGTAACACCTTCAGTGGGGGTCAGTGGAAATTGACTAGAGGCTCCTTGGTTGTGGTTCGAGGAAAGAAGTATTCAAATCTGTATTTGATGCAGGCTTCGACTTCTAGAGGCATTGTGAATGTGACAAAAAATGACAGTTCAACTGAGTTATGGCATAAACGGCTTAGTCACATGAGTGAAAAGGGGCTTAATTGTTTAGTCAAGAAGAATCAACTTTCTGGGTTGAAGAGTGCTACACTGAAGAACTGTGCTCATTGTTTAGCTGGAAAACAGAGAAGAGTTTCATTTAAAAGTCATCCTCCTTCAAGAAAATCAGATTTGCTAAAGTTGGTACATTCCAATGTTTGTGGTCCTATGAAGGTAAGGTCGCATAGTGGTGCACAAAAGACCAAGTGCTTGATGTGTTCAAATAGGTTCAGGCTTCAGTTGAGAGGCAAACAGGGAAGAAGTTGAAGTGCATCCGTTCTGATAACTGCGGCGAATATAGTGGACCATTTGATGATTATTGTCATGTACAGGGAATCAGACATCAGAAGACACCTCCTAAGACACCAGAGTTGAATGGCTTGGCCGAAAGAATGAACAGGAGATTGATTAAGAGAGTCAGATGTTTGCTTTCAGATGCAAAGTTGCCTAGTTCTTTTTGGGCTGAAGCTTTGTATACAGTGGCACATGTGATTAATCTGTCTCCTAGTGTTCCTTTGCAGGATGATGTTCCAGACAAAGTTTGGTTTGGCAAGGATATGTCTTATGATCACCTGCGTGTGTTCGGTTGCAAGGCATTTGTACATGTTCAAAAGGATGAGTGGTCAAAGTTAGATGCCAAGACTCGTCAATTTATCTTTATTGGTTATGGTCAAGATGAATTTGGATACAGGTTATATGATCTGGTTAAAAAAAAGCTTGTCAGAAGCAGAGATGTAGTTTTCATTGAGGATCAGACTATTGATGACATTGATAAGGCGGAGAAAACGGATCCAAAGAATAGTGATGACTTGACCAACATGGATCCAATTCCTCTAACCCCTTTACCAAATCCAATTGAGAATGACATGCAAGAAGATGTCCAAGATGACCAGCAAGGTATAGGTGAGTTTGATGCTTCCATGGATAATGTTGTGAATGATCAACACCAATGACCTATATCTCCAATAGCAGTTCCACTTCGGCGGTCTACTAGAGATCAATAGCCTTCTATGAGGTATTCTTCTGATCTGTATGTTCTTTTAACTGATGGGAAAGAACCGAAATGTTATGAAGAGGCCATGGAGAGTGAATGCAAATATCAGTGGGTTGATTCTATGAAAGATGAGCTTAAATCTTTGCATGACAACCATACGTTTGAGCTGGTGAAATTGCCTAAGGGTAAAAGAGCTTTGAAAAATCGATGGGTTTACAGGTTGAAGCAAGAAAAGAATTCTTCAACTCCACAATACAAAGCTAGATTGGTCGTCATGGGTTTCAGTTAGAAAAAAGGGGATTGATTTTGAGGAAATATTCTCTCCAGTTGTAAAAATATCCTCTATCAGAACTATATTGAGTTTGGCAGCCTATTATGACTTAGAAGTCGAGCAAATGGATATGAAAACTGCTTTTCTTCATGGTGATTTGGAAGAAGAGATTTACATGGAGCAACCAGAGGGTTTCACTGCACAAGGAAAATAGGACTATGTGTGCAAATTGAAGAAGAGCTTGTATGGTTTGAAGCAAGCTCCGAGGCAATGGTACAAGAAGTTTGAGTCTGTTATGGAGGAGCATGGCTACAAGAAAACTACTTCTGATCATTGTGTTTTTGTTCAGAAATTCTCTAGTGATGATTTTATTATTTTATTGCTCTATGTTGATGATATACTCATTGTTGGTCGTAATGCTTCTAGGATTGATAAATTGAAGCAAGAGTTGAGTAAGTCCTTTGCGATGAAGGACTTGGGGCCAGCAAAGCAAATTCTTGGCATAAGGATCACACATGATAGAAATGCCAAGAAATTGTGGTTATCACAGGAGAAGTACATTAAAATGTACTTCAAAGGTTTAGTATGGACAAAGCTAAAGTGGTGAGCACTCCTCTTGCTACACACTTTAGATTGAGTGTCAAGCAGAGTCCTTCCATAGAAAAAGAGAAGGAAGACATGCAGAAGGTTCCTTATGCTTCAGTCGTGAGTAGTTTGATGTATGCAATGGTATGCACAAGACCTGACTTAGCCCATTCTGTTGGCACCGTCAGTCGATTTCTTTCTAATCCAGGCAGAGAGCATTGGAATGCAGTGAAGTGGATTATGAGATATCTTCGAGGTACTTCCAACTTGAAACTTTGTTTCGACAATGAGAAACCTGTTCTAGTTGGTTATATTGATTCTGATATGGCTAGAGACATTGACTCCAGAAAGTCCACTTCGGGTTACTTGATCACTTCAACAAAAAAAGCTGTGGCTTGGCAATCCAGGTTGCAAAAATGTGTTGCATTGTCCATTACTGAGTCAAAGTTCATTGCAGTGACCGAAACGTGAAAGGAGTTGCTTTGGATGAACAGATTTATGCAAGAACTTGGCTTTACCTAGGAGAGGTATGTTTTATTTTGTGATAGCCAAAGCATTATTTATCTTGGTAAGAATTCAATTTTTCATGCTAGGTCTAAACATATCGATGTAAGGTATCATTGGATACGAGATGTTCTTGATGCTAAATTGTTATAACATGAGAAAATTCATACTGATGATAATGGTGCTGATATGTTTACCGAAGCTTTACCAAGAGAGAAGTTTGAAGCTTGTTGTTTGATCGTCGGGATGGCGAACACCTCCACATAGTCGGGAGGGGGAGATTTGTTGGGTGTGGGTCCCTCTCATGTGGAGGAAAACCCATTTTTGCCCTTGGCCCTTAAATAAAAATAAGGGTTGGCTTTTGTTGGTAGGCGGCAGAAGCAAGAAAAATAAGAAACAAAAAGAGTGGCGTCGGGCAAGAGAGAAAAAGAGTGAGCAGTGCACAACTTTGATCAAGTCGATAATTGGAGGTTCATTCGTGGTCCGATCGACTTGATTTTCGGACAGTGGCTAGAGGACACGTAGATGCTGGTTTTGTACGGTCGAAATTTCCATCCGAGCACTGTAGCTTTCCGATCTGGTGTCTGAATAGTAGTTCCATTTTTTGGTGATATTTCTCATCTTTCTCTCTTTGATTTTGAGATCACTTGTTGATAGCTAGGGTAGAGTTGTATACTCATTGTGCTAGCTGAATTATTGTAATCTTGCAACCACACTTTCGTTATAGTGGAGATTTTGAGTGGACTCTCAAGTCCCGTGGTTTTTACCCTTTGATTTAAAGGGGTTTTCCACGTTAAATTGTGTGTCTATTGTGAGTGATGCTTTGGGATTATTCTTGCTTGAATTTGTGTTGTTAGAGAATATCTTGTGCTATTGTGTTACCGTATTTACAGATTTTTTTTATTGGGTGAGAACTGAGAAAGAACTTCCAGTTGTGCTTTCGCGTTTTTCGGTAAGTTCGGTTTCTGCCCATCAGGTCCGACTCTTCATTTTTTTTTTGAAGTACCCGTATTCAACACCCATGTTCGACGCATATCCAAACATGGGTATGGGGATATGATCCTCCAAGAACCCTCCAAATACATGGAAATTTTGGGAAAAATTGAATATACCCATACCGGATACATACCCGTATCCGACACTCACACCCGAATCCAAGTAACAAAGTTTTAGACCCAACAGTTAAGCTCCAAAAATCCCCACTCCTCTCTCGCCCACTTCATATCCACTTAATTTCTTCATCGGCTACCTTATTATATGGTGGCAAAAATGGCTACTATACACAATGGTGCTGCAGTTCAAATTCATGCCACGGTAAAACTTGTACCAAACAAGACCAAAGTTCATGTGTGGAACAGGGGGACTCTATGTCCAAGGCTACGTACTCCCCAACCATCCATCCGACAACTTCTAATGACCTTTCTTCCATTACTACATTTGATGTCTTGTCTGGTCAGGCTCAGCAGCTACACAGCACATTAACAACGTTAATATACTCAAACTTGTTCATGAAATCATTAACGCCATCTCATGGGGGTTATTACTACCAATGGGAGATGTAACAGCACGCTACATTGCGCCACATACAAGCTCTAGTAGGGCCTACTTGATTTTATGTTCACTCAGGGATCCAATTGTCAGCATTTTTCCTTTGGAACTGTGGGATTTGCAATTGGGATCATCAGGCTGGGTGAAATGTCACCAGGACTGACGTATGGACTCCATAGGAAGCCTCGGATTTGCAGCATTTTGCTTTGGGGCTTTTCAAACACTTGTTCTACTGTTTAGGCCTAAGACTACACATAAATTCAGGAAGTACTGGAAATCTTACCACCATTTTGTAGGGTATGCTTGTGTGGTTCTTGGGGTTGTGAATGTTTTCCAAGGCTTTGTAAGTTATGGGAGAAAGCAGGTCTTATGCTAAGCTGGGGTATTGTTTGTGCCTGTCAACATTGATAGGTGTCTGCATAGCTTTGGAAGTGAATTCCTGGGTGATATTCTGCAGAAAACCTAAAGAAGTGAAAATGAAGAAAGGACTGATTTCAGGATCAGATAAAGGTAATGGAATCCACCTTAGTTAAATGACAAAAAAATGAAAATGAGGGATTAAAATAGGTCTCTAACATCAACTGTCAAGTCCAATGTTGTTGTAAGGAATTTCCAGATACTGCTTTGAAGTTTGAAATACAGGTTTTGTTTTTTTGTATTTATAGCCAAATGTTCACGACAACAATTTTAGCTTTATGCTGTATTTAAAGAAGCAGCAAAATTTGTCTTTTAATGAGAAGTTTCGGAAATGATGTTGGAACATGATTTCTTCTGCGCATTTTATTTTTATTTGAATTAAAAATAAGCCTAAAAGAAAGCCTGTTAACATTGGGTTCAGAATTCTGAGACCACAATCTTCAAAAGTACTGAGCCCAGTTCTTTTATGGGTCCTGAGCCAATAAAACACTGCAATATCAACCCAGCCAGCAAAGTTAAAAAATTTGTCAAGAATGGGATTCGAACCCATGCCCTTTCGGACCAGTACCTGAAACTGGCGCCTTAGACCAACTCGGCCATCTTGACATTATTGTCAACGTCCAATGATAGTTTTATATCTTCTAAGCTCAAGACCAATTCTCATAGCATAACCTAATTTGAATTCGACTAGCTATAACAATACGTTGGATCATTAGACAAAGCTCAAAGATTCATCTATTCCTAGAAAATTTTTTTCTAAGAATTCGTGGTTTGACCTACCTAATCAAAAAAACTATTATGTCAATCATTATTTCAAAAAGATCATGAGTAGGTAGGAACCATGAAGAAATTGAAACTTGTAAATATTTCTATTTGAACCTCAAGCTATCCCATAACACTTGGTCTAAGTGAATTTCATCTTTATGCCCATTTTAACTTGAACAATGTTATAAACACATATGTACATATAACTGTTTTGGATAAATTCTTATTATCCAAGAAGCAGAAATCTTCTAGATATGAATTGTTTTTGTACGTGTATAGGATTCTTTGCACTATAGGTAAAACATATTAGAAATCAAAAATTAAAAAAAATGTTGGGAGTAGTTATTCGATCAAAACACTATTCAATCCCCATGCTTCATTGAGCCTTTGTGTTAGCTGGATCAACAATGATATTCCTTACCCCTGCAAGTCTCAATCTAATTGCTTCTTTTATGCTAGAAATCACTTTCAATCTGGTAGAATAAGTTTGATTGAAGTGTCTGTTATTTATCTCCCTCCATATCATATACACGTAAGCATTCCAGGCTAAACGCTTGACAGTAGAAATGAATGTCTTCCCCTTCAACTTTCTTGTTGCCCAATGAAGCTATGTAGTCCAGTCAGTTGCTCTTCTTTGCAAGCCACAAAGTTGCAAATTCTCTTGCCATATCCCCTAGAGTATTCAAATTCAAAGAACAAATGGTGCCTGATTTCCTCTTTATCAAGACAGAAAGCACAATTTTCATCAATCATCATCCCCCATGAGATTAGCCTAACAAATGGTGCCTGATTTCCTCTTTATCAAGACAGAAAGCACAATTTTCATCAATCATCATCCCCCATGAGATTAGCCTATCTTTGGTTGGCAATTTATTTTGAATGTCCATCCAAGAAAGTAGAGAGTGTTTTGAAATATGAAAGGGGAACCATATCAGCTTATCCCAATCCATTTTCTCCTTCTTAGTCCTAAGCTCATCCCAAACTTTTGCCGCTGAATACCTGCCTTCAAGCATAATCCATTCTGCTACACCATTCTTTGTGATGAATTGTGAAACCAATCCCCTCATCTGTAGTAATTTCCTCCAACACCAGCTGCTATCTTGAGTAAGTGAGATTTGCCAAAATATTTGCCTTTGAGTAAAAAAAAAATAGACATACATATAATTGTTTTGTGATGACATTTCTAAAAAAATGGTTTCTTGATTAAGTTAAAAGAATTAATATGAGAAAAATTCAATTATGTTTTCATACGTACGTGTATTTTTATATGTATATAACATTTTGCGTTTAACTTTTGCTGTAATGCCTCCAAGATCGCGGAAATATTGATTCCTTTGTTAGAAACTCGGGCAACAATAATGTATCAATCATTAATGGAATTTGAGGTTTGTAGGGAAGAAACTAATTAAGGCAAGAATAATAGAAAATTAAAATCAAGTGGCTGATCAAGTACATATCATGTATCAAGCAAGAGACCAATTCAAAACTCTTTATAAACAAATGATTCAAAAGATCGGTCACAATTAGAGATGTTCATCTCAATTAGAGGTGTTCTTGAATCGGATTAGATTAGGCCAAGTCCGATTGAGAAGGAAGTTTTGTTCTTAAGGCCTAGTCCGGCGAGCCTCTAAGGCTTTTTTTTTTTTTTTTACCTTTTTAGTATTAAAAATTTTATATTTATATTTTTAAATGTATTTTAAGATTAAAATCAAATAAACAATTTTTTTTAATTTTAAAAAATAAATCTGGGTCAAGTCGGATCAGACTCAAATTTAAAAATTTTATCCAAAATTCGATCCAATTATCGGATTAAATAAATAACTCAATCCTTAAACAAGCTTACTCTCAACTAAAATGGCAATGATTGACAAAAACCAAGGACAATTAAATTTTATTAGTCTTCAAGCTGAATCTCAAAATATTTACTGTCAATCTCAAATGTCATTTTTTTTTTTTTTGGATAATTATCTCAAATGTCAAATATAAAGGTTGCTAATAGCAGTTTTCTCGATAATCTTCTCGATGGCGGCGACATAGGAGCCTTTGTCGATAATCTTCTCGACGGCTTTTTTTGCTAGGGTTATGATATCGATCTTTGGAGAATCACATTCCAAAAGCTAATTATTGAGATGGGAGAACTTAAGTTCATATAAATCTCACAAGAAAATCATTTATTTTTCAATGTGGGATCCAAGTCCATACCTGACAATTGGGCACATAACAGTCCACCATGCTCAGTAGTCCCGCGTCCACACGGGTTATCTTTGCACTAGCTTAATTTAGTTTGGGAATACCGACGTCACTACCTGAGCTCCGGGTTGGTCTTGCGCTAGATTGTTTGTTTGTTTGTTTGTTTTTTTAACTTCACCATCCGTGTTGCGCAATCTAACTTTATGCTAAATTATCTAGCCTCGGACAAACGCTGCAATACCGATATCACCATCCGCGCCGCACGATTACAACTGAGAGACATGATGCCTGACTTTGATAGCAATTGATATGAACCTTTGAAGAATCACACCTAAAAACTAAAATTAACTATTGAAGTGTGAGAGCTTAAATCTATATAAATCTCATAAAAAAATTATTTATTTTTTAATGTGAGATTCAAGTCTTGTACTTTTGTAGGCGACACTCTTTCTGCCATAGCTTTGATACCTATGATACGAGCTCACTGGTAAACCTGTAACCTGAAGAACTTGAAAGGAATGAAAAATATGGGTTAGAAAGAGGAAGAAATTGAAGAGAGAATCTGTTGAGAGGGGAAGAAATTTCTCGTGTGTATTCGGTTATATTTTCTCTCTCTTCTTCCACTACTTACATAACCGTTGGGAGCTGATGTCAGCATCCTCATATTACGTGATTAAAGCTAATAGGAAATAACAAACTTTTAATTGGGGTGATTGAGCAAGAAGCATTGACAGTTGAGAAAGGGTTGTCGGAATATGCAGACGGCGAAGATGATGAAACATGGCGGGGAAAGTGGCCTGGAGAGAGTAGCATGGTGTCTCACAAATTAGGGTTTTCAGAGAAATTAAAATTTGGTTTTATGACATCTATATTCCCCTTTTTTTTTCTGGTTTTTGTAATCCTTTACCGTCCGACGTAAATGAAAGGAATTGGTTTATTTATAGTTTTTGTTTTCAGAATTATGGTTTTTTTGTTATATACAAGAATGGTTACAAAAGTTTTGAAAAAAAAAAAAAAAAACAAATGTTACAAAAGAAAAATAGGGAACCAATTTGCAAGATAGTGGCCAATTAAGTTCTCAATTTTCTCAAAATTGGTCATAATGATGGAAAATAGTTTCTACCATATTTTGGAAAGCTTTTCAGCTTGTTTAATTTTCAACAAGAAATGGTAAATCTCAACACATCACCGCAGGGGTAGAACGAGAAACAGACTTGACCCTGGAAGGGGAAAAACTAGAATGATCAACATCTGATTTTGTTGCATGAATTGGTGATTTGTCTCTGAATCAGGGAATGAACTCATATTGGCAAGTATTATAACCTGCAGGTAAATATAAGGAAGAAAGATTATTATAAAGAGAACAAAAATATACATATATACAGGATAATAATTTATAATACATATCTTTCTATCCATATATATATATATATATATATGAGAAGATCAATACAAATCTTTCTATCCATATATTCTTGTTGTATTTATATATATATTTTTTTTATCATATTGTATCATATTTTAATTATTTATATATATATATATTGTATTAAATGTGTCATTTCGAAAATTAGCAGGTAACAATAATAATAGAAAAATTAGTCAAAAAGGCATAAAAAAGAAGTTTGATTATGGACAGAGATGTTGTTATGCAGTGAGCTGTTATCCACTTTTGATTCTGATAAGGGAGACTTCTCTTTTCTTTTCTTTTCACTCCAACCATAATAAAGATATGATTAGTAGCACCCACGTGGATTATAATCCTGATTTCTTATATACTTTTTCTTCTTTTAAGTCAGCCTAATCCTTTGCTTTAGTATTGTTAAGATGCAAGTTGCTTCATACATGTTCCCTAAACTAACAACAGCACATGACCACCAAACACCAAAACAGCTATCTCACATGACTTGCAGTTTCTACTTTCTAGGCACTTGGGATTTATTTTCCATGCAAAATGATAAAGAAAAATAGTTTATCCAGTCAGTATCTTTATCTAATGCTTACTTGGATCAAGTTCTGTAATCATGGCAGCTCCTTTGAAGTTGCAAGATCCGCCTTTGTGCTTGAACTTTTGGAAGTAATCATTGAATGCATAGGAAGCATGGTTTCTCATAGTGTTGGGAAAATAACAAGCCTGGTTCACCTGAATCTTACTGCAATCTGCACCACCGTTCTTCCCACAAGCCCAATCCATGGCTACCTTCAACTCATCATCTGGGGTTTGTTCATCAGCTATGCACCATTGCTCAAATTCCCCAGCTGATATAAAAATGGACAGAAAAAACAGCATTTTAGAAAGAAAAAAAGGCAGCATACAGATGAAAACATCTTGTTTGAATGTATCAGATAACATTTCTGGTTTTAACTATGTTTGACAATGTACCCTGGTTTTTTCATGCTAGAATTAAATAGGAAACTTATGTAGCACAAAGATCAGAGCTGAATAATCATGACAGTTTGTTCATTTGGAGTTTGAAAAAACAGAACTTTAGAAACTTTTAAGTTAGCAAAAACCATACCTGATTTTTGAGGAATTATTGACATCAACAGCAGAACAAGCATTATCCTTATTGCCAAGAGTGACATTTTTCTTCTTTTTTTGGGACAAAGGAGGCAGCAGTTTGGGGATCGGGAAAGGGGTTGCAGATGCTGGGATTCAATCAGAGAGGGAGAGAGATATTCAATCTGGGAACTGGGAAAATGATCTATCCACTGAGAAAACTCAAAGCCACAAGCAGTCAATATATAGTGTGAAAAGCATAACATACTAGGAAGTGTTATGGTCTTTTAGGTTTGTCCCTTTGCAAAAAAAAACGTAGTAGGAGCCATGTGAATGGACGTATGGGCTTCAAGTTGGCTGTCTTTTTAACTTTTTGACAAACTAGAAATAAAGGTATTCCCTGAAACAAAGCAAAACTCAATGCGGATGCTTACTGGTCACTGCCTGCCATGTTATGCTCAACCTCTTACAACATTCAACTTCAGAGAAAGAATGGGATGTTTCAACTCAGAAACTGCTCAAAAACTCAAAATTTGAGGCAGTGTTCCTAGCATGCAAAAGAAGAAAAATAAATAAACAAGTAAATAAAGGACCAAATGAATGATCTTTGAGCAACAAGAGATTCTTTTTCCTCAAGAGAATTTTAAGCAACAAGATTATATTGTACATCATGGATGCAGAGAATCTCGGGTTCATGTTGAAGTTCACCATCCAAAACTAAGCATACCGTCATGGCTGAGAAGGCTTTCATGTGACTAGTTCATAACCATGCCCACAAATGCTTGGCAACATCATGATCTAAAAGCAGAAAACAAAATGTCAGCCAAATCTAATCAAATCAAGCAATTTATTACTTACAACCACGGCAAACATTATATGTTACAATTAGTTTACTCTGATTGTACCAAGAAGAGAACTCTGGTTGCATTATATGGATTATAAGTTCCAGGAGTTATCCTCTCGAAAATCAGGCATGGTGTAAGATCAGGCATGATGGTGAACTAATGCAAGAATCATGGCTCCGGATGGATGGATGGATGGATGTAACTTCTCTGAAAAGCTGTCATGGGGAATCGGCAAAGCCATCATATTTGACGGCGTTGTTTCTCTGTGGAACCTTTATCCATTAATCTCCATGTACCAGAGCTCAGGAGTTCTCTGAAAGCAGATGACAAGGCAAAATTAACAACAATTCACTTGAGAACAGCAATGAACAAGTGCAGTGCAGTGCAGTGCTGTGCTGAGAAGTAAATGCTCATGGAAATTGTATCATCGTGCATGCAAGCCAGGTATAAACAACTATTTCAATAAGAAAAGAAAAGTAAGGAGCATCATCTTATATTGTTGAAAACTACCCTATACTCAAAGAACAAAATTCCTGTCAAAACACATTAACCTGAAATTGCAAATACATGAAACTGAAGCATTCTCATTCCACATAGAGCCACAGAAGAGTAAGTTCATCTATAAGGAAAGAATGTTATGATACCCTGATTTGTTACAAAAGCTAAAAAGATAAAAAAAAAAAAAAAAAAAAAAAAAAATGAAGATGAAATCGGATTTACAACTACTAATTACTTTTACAGGATAATAAATTGACACTGATTGAAGGTTCATGGATAAAATGAAGTAGCAAATCTTACACTCCATAGTTTTTACCAACAAAGCAACATATTCCTAACTCGCATAGCTTGCTTCAATAAATAACATACTATCCAGAATCTCTTAGGGATTTGTTCTAAAACTGTGGCGCTCATTTGGCTGGGATTCTGTCTTAATGGGAATATTGTATCCATGGAGAAGATCTTGGATTTTGGAATACATCAACACCTGCGAAGGATCGCCTCCATTACTGCTCTGTGATGCACGTGAGCTCTCCTGCAGCTTTATCTTTTGAAACAAATACTTCTTCTCAGCCTCTGCCTCACTCAAGCGAAGTTTCAGGTAATTGCTAGTATACTCTTCCTCTGATTTATCTGACTTAGCAAGAGCAATTCTTTGAAGCCTCTCAGCCTCTTGTTTTGCCTCATTGGCCTTAAGCTGGAACATATCAGCCTCTGCCAGTTTAAGCCTTACAATTTTCTCAAGCTCTTCTATCTGCAGCTTCTTTTTTTGTCTCCCCAGCTTCAGATCTGCTACTTCTTTGGCCTTGTCCTCAAGCTCCCGCTCACAAGCATCAAGAGCCAAGCGAGCTTTCTTGAACATCATCATCTTCTCATCAGCCACCATTTCCATCTTCCTTATGGCCTCCTGCACTACATCTGCAATTCGATTGCATGCCTCTTGCGGTGCTATCAACCGCCCACCTTCCACATTTTCCAGGCTTGTTGGAGGATCCATATCAAGTTCTATACAAAGGAGTAGCAATGATTTAAAACAAAAACAAGAACTTTCATGCAACACAAAGTTATTGATTCAGAGAACAAAAAACTTAAAAGATCAAATGTTATGAATATCTGAAACTTATGTTCTTTAATATCGTACTCATTTAGGACCCTAGATAATTTCTAGATTTACTGAAAATTGCAGACTTTTGAGTGCTTTTTATCCCAAGCCTAACAATTCTTGGGATTTGCTCTTTGTACCTTCTAATTTGGAGTCCTAGTCCTTCAACTAGTCGTAGAAGCCTCTGCAAAGTTAATTAACAGGGAGAACATCAATGAGAATTTTAGGTGCTATTATGCTCTTCTTATGATTGTATGAAGCAATTGTAGGTGCTGAAGCCTTTGGGACTTTAAAACAAAGCTAAAATAGGAAATCTATGAATGAAGTCTCAATTTTTATCTTCTTTTTCCTTCCCAATTTCCAGCAGTTTTTTCTAAAATAGGCTGTCTTATATCTTACTTGAAACTCTCAAGCAGATATTCACATCGGCCACACCTATTAAGCAGTTTTAAGTCTTACTTGAAACTCTCAAGCAGATATCCACATCAGCCAAACCTAATAAGCAGTCCTAATCTTACTTTAAACTTTCAAACAGATATCCACATCTATGTTGCTCCGACTCTTCATTTTTCTTGAAGTACCCGTGTCCGACACATATCCGGACATGGGTATGGGGATATGATCCTCCAAAGACCCTTCAAATACATAGAAATCTTGGAAAAAATTGAACATACCCTTGTCCGACACTCACACACGAGTCTGAGTAACATAGATCCACATCAGCCAAACCTAATAAGCAGTCCTAAATCTTACTTGAAACTCTCAAGCAGGTATTCACATCAGCCAAACCTAATAAGCAGTCCTAAATCTTACTTGAAACTCTCAAGCAGATATCCACATCAGCCAAACCTAATAAGCAGTCCTAAATCCTACTTGAAGCTCTCAAGCAGATATCCATATCAGCCAAACCTACTAAGCAGTCCTAAATCTTACTTGAAACTCTCAAGCAGATATTCACATCAGCCAAGCCTAATAAGCCGTCCTAAATTTTACATGAAACTCTCAAGCAGATATATCCACATCAGCTAAACCTAATAAGCAGTCCTAAATCTTACTTGAAACTCTCAAGCAGACCTAACCCGCAAAAAACACCATTTCAACCCGACCCCAAGTTACTGTCTACAGGGACTGTTCACAACCAGAGCAGTGGGCAGGTTTTTCCCTTTCCATTTGCTTGCAGCTGTCAAGATTGAATCTTTTCCATCCAACAGATACAGAACCCTCAAGAACCAAATTATCTTTTCCAATCCAACTAAGTCCTAAAATCAAAAAATTTAGCTCACAATCAACTTTGCCTATTTTACACAACCCTCCCTTGCTATCCTATGTCAATTCTGGAGTTAAAAGGAGATCTCAACCAAAAACAGAATAGAGGCCTTCATTTATCTGAATCACAAACAGAAATGTGAATTTCGCAAAAAGGGCATGGAGAATTTCAGCAAGACTATCACACATATCAAAGCTGCGGACAACTTACATGTTGGACCATAAAAAAATTGAAACCATTAAGCCAACAGAAAACCAAAAAAAACGCATGCACTGTACAAGTAACATTTATAATCAGCCATTTTAAATAACTTTTATGTCCTAAAAAATTTTAAGGTCCCAAACAAAAAACACCAGTCCAAATTAGGGTTTTGATCAAAGCTGGATGGCAGTTATAGCGTATGACATGCTCAAATGTGGCAAAGCAGGACCATCAGAAGGTTGATGAATAAATTATTATGGCAACTAAGTGGGGCTTCCCTACTAAGTAAAATAGTTCTCATGTTCATCAAATGCCATTGAAAGAAAAATATATGCATAACTGAGTGGAAAATTTTCATCCCCCACAAATTTTTCACCAATAATTTGCAAGATAATTAAATAATTAGCACACCTTGTACCTTGGAAAAATATTAATATCAATCTGCAAGCTGAGGACTCTGCTAGTCCACCCCTCATTTTTTCTAAAATATCCTCACACTTCCAAAAGAGTTTCTTCCCTCTAGGGTCATCACTTCCACGAAAAATCCTACTAACAAAATCAAGTTCTCTCATAAGAGCCTCCCTATCCCAGGCTGGAGCACAATGTTGGAAGACATCTTTAACCCAACCTAACAGCTCAGATGTTCGATTGCAAGCTCGGCAGCGGAAAAGCATTTCAGTAGGACCTGCTCCACTTTTAGTAGAAGGACCCATACAAATTTGCCCATCACGAATAGCACAATCTGTATGAGTCCAATGGGAACACAAATCACAACCGATCCAGCGGCAGGTATTTACTTCAAAATCGAACTTGTTGCAGATAACACACATACAAAGATTGCAAAAACCATTCCTATTGGCACATATTTCACAGGTGCAGTCATCTGCAGGTAGCTGGTTTTGGCATGCAATATTTCTGCATCTTTTGTACAAAAAAACCTCAATGAGAGAAGTTTGGGATAGACTGATGTTTGGATGCAAGAATGCCTGAATTCCCATATTTATCGCAACAAGGATTTCAAGCTGTGCCCGGTGTGCTCTAATCAATGTCTTTGCTGTTAAATCAGATCTACTTTGAACAAACTTCTGAAGAATCAAAAACTCCTCCCTGTTTTCTGAACCACCATTGCCTTCCAGAATAGTCTTGAGTTGATTCTTTAGCTCATCAAGAAACTCATCAGGTAGGTGATGCATCTTTTCAGAGATAACATCAACTCTTTCTCTCGCAATGTCTCGAAGAGTTATCTTATCAGAACTAGAAACACGACGAATGACGGACTGCTCAGTGCAATCATTTTCAGTTTTCCCATTTACCATCTTCTTTGCTGTGACTGCATCAGCAGTAGGCCAAGTCTCTCGTGAGCTAGCACTTTCAGTAGGAGACTCATGAATGTTATCTGAGTTAGATCTGGGCTCTTGAGCATTAGGCGACAAGTGAGGATCTGAGGAGACTAAGGACAATGAAGTTTGTAAGCTCCCTGCTCGTGGTTGTTGACGTGGGGGCAACATCTTCGACGAATGCTGGTGGTTAATATTAGAACAAGATGATGTTCTCATCAATAAAATCTTGATTACTCTGGAAATAGCAACTCCAATGCATCATCATCAGGCATAACTTAGAATAAATAATATGATAATAATATAAGTTTAAGCTTCTTTCTATTAAGGTTCCTGCTTGATTTTTGCTATTTGCTTTTTTACTTTGCTTTAAATTGAAAACAACTAGTGAGAAACAAAATCTTAATTGTTCAAAATAAAGACATAATTAACAATTTAACAAGTAATTCTATTCCAATAGATTTGTTCCACATAAAACTAAGATCATACGTTTCAGCACTAAAAAGTTACATTTAAAACAGTCTGTATTACAGATAACCAATTCTCTAGTCTCAATCCTTAGAAGCCAAGAAAACAATTTTGGAAAGGATTTAATCCATATTTACTTCGTAATCCGAACTCAACTGAACAAAAAGTTTAATCCAAAATTCTAAATTCATGTCAGTATCGAAGCACTCAAGGCTTTCCAAAATTACCCTTGTTGATGGTGTTTTTGGGGGTGAACGGTTCTGAGGCCAAGAGGGAGAGGAAAGCAGAGCAACAAGATAGGATTTTTGGTGTATCTAGAGGAAATCAGCTGGTCCTAAGAAGCCTATTTATAGTCTTCTCTGACAGATCGCCGCATGCCATGTGTCGAGATTTGGCTAAGGATAGGTGGGCTGAGGTCTCAAGTGGGTTCCGACGTGACAGACGGCGATGTGATAGGTAAGGTGATGGATGTTGGGGTCCAACGATGGCGACCACTTGGTGGCTTAGGTCTGGCGAGCTCAGATTTGGCGAGCTCACCCTCTTGAGCCCCGTAGTGAAGGATTTGCTGGGTTTGGTGATCCGCTTGGGTCCATTCGGCCTAGAAGGTTTATTGGGTTTAACAACCCTAAATTCGTTCCTTTCAAACAAAAATCTTCTGATTTGGTAAGTCAACTATATGATATAGATGGGTCAAAACCCTAGCAAACAAAAAAAACACAATTCGAAATTCAACATACTAAGAAAGGCTTAACTAATCGATAAACCTGAAACCATATCATTTCGCTAATCAAAAAAGGTCAAAAACTCAAAATCAAAACCATGCAAGAAAATCCTAAAATTTAAAGAGTATAAATGAAGGAAAGGTAATACCTTTAACGAAGATTGGTCGAAAAGGTCCGATCGGCGCAGACCGGAGTAGATTGACCAGAGTCAGAGAGTCGTTGTAGAAAATGGGGTTTTATTTATAGCCTTTTTTTATCCGAAGGCTCACGTTGTTTCCTGGATATGCAACGGTGCTGGCGTGCTGCTATGGGATAAAGATGTAATGTTCATAAGTTTTGGGTGCCTACTTGTAATAATGGAAAAAAAAAAAAGGTCAAATTGAAAATAAAATAAAAGATAGCACAACGAATGTAATATAAAGTATAAACCCCATTATTTTTATTTGGGTTTTTTTTTAAACGAATAATATATCTAGAAGCATTGTTAAATTTCTAATATTAATAAATATATTTTCAATTAATAATAATAATAAAAGAAAACTTATCCAAATAAAATAATTTATCTCTATCACGACGTCTTTAACAGTTTTTCTAATTCTTTGAGTAAAGAAAAAAGAAAAAAGGATTTCTAGTTAAAAAGTAGTATAATATTTAATAAGAAATTATCTGATCCCAAGACTGGTTGGATATGATAACAAAACATGAAACAACAACCTAAAGCTTAACATAGACTTTTTTTAAGATTCAGGTTATTCATCCAACTAAAATTGGATCAAATTTGGATATGAAATTTTTTAATCCAAATTAATTCAGATCGGATTATTATTCATTTAATAAAAATATATATTTTATTTAAATTTAATTATAAAAATATTTTTTAATATTTTAATATTTTTTAAATAATAATTTAGATTTTTGAATTCAATTCGAACCGAATTTAAAAAAGTCTGACCCAATTCATGAACGTCAACAGTTGTAGAATAGCCCATGAGAGCAAAAAGGTTCGCAATTTATCCAAATCCAATTGTACTCAACTCTCAATAGCATTCAACTTATTATTATATTGGGAAAAAAAAATGTCAATCACACCCCTAAGTATTGAACTAATTTGGTTGACGGAATAAAAATTCGTATATCTAATAATAAATTTTTTTTTAAATATCAAATCGTTAAAAAAAATATATTTCAAGAACCATTTTATATATTAACCTTTATATTTATATATATATATATATATATATAACAACCTTGGACACGAACCCAAAAAAACTTTTTCAATCTAAACTACTACTCAAATGGAAATTATACCTTAATGCGAGGACTTGAAATTGTTAACTTAAATGGTTTTTATTTGATTTTTGAGAAAGGGTTGAGATTTTTAGAGTTAAATTTGTTTTACAGCTTTAGCTCAATAAATTTTCACAATAAATTTTTTTAACTAGGTTGAATCCGAAATTGTCATGGTTGTTCATCATAATGTTCAATTGAAGAACCAGTAATAGTCAAAGGAGCAGGAGTTAGTATTTTAAGACGCGCTCCAATACTTAAATTAATATCTCGTAAATGAATAAAATAAATAAATAAAAATTAAAAAAATGATGTACGTTGTGAATATCATTTTATCTTCATATATAAAATATGTAGGGTATGAAGATTATCATAATGTCTTAAAATGATTTATGGACATAACAAGCTATACATTTCATTTGTACGCTTGAAATTAATACATCATAATTACATTGATATATGTATCCAAAGAACTTGATTATTTTTGGTTTTGCTTTTATGAAAGAAGGGGTAATAAGTAATTTTATAATTAAATAGTTATATATGTTCCTCGAATTTGAAGTGAATGTTAGATATATGTATGTGTCTTATATAGAGGTGTTTATGGGTCGAGCCAGGTTCGGGTCGAACCTAAGTATGGTATCAACATTATATATATTTGTCCAAACCCAGTTCGGCCCGAAATATGAGCCTCAAATTTTGCTCAAGCCCACTCATATTTGTAAATGAGTAATCCAAGCCCGTTTAGGCCCCTCCATATTATTTTTTTCTAAAAAAATTTAAATAAATATGTTATTTTTTATTTAATTTTTAATAATTTAATTTTTTTCTTTTATTAAATTCTAAAATATGGATATTTAAAATATTTCTAAATGTTCATTCTATAATATTATATATATTTTTTTTTATATGATATAAATTATATAATATATATAAATATAAAAAATAATATATTATATAAATAAAAAATGGGCAAGCTTGGACCTTGATAATTGGAGTCAAGGCCCGACCCATTTTCTAAACCGGCCTCATTTTTTTGCCCAATCCTGAGCCTAATATTTTTGTCCAAACCCTCTCAGATATTAGATGGGCCTTCGAGCTTAAACGGATAGTCTGATCCTTGAACAAGTCTAGTCTAATACATGTATACTCAAATTTTTTAAATTTTTTTTTATATATTTAAAAAATCATACATTCATATCTATATCTTAATATATGAGGGATACAAATATAAAATATAAATATTTCGAAAAAATAAAAAATCAAAATAACATATCTTTTTCGACGTCTCCAAAACCATTTTCAAAGTATATGCTACAAAACCATTATTGTGGTACAAAATTTCTAGTAACGAGATGGCCAAATCATTGGCAGGAAAAGATCTAAAACAAAACAGAAATATCCATTTCTTCGTACATTCTCACACCTTTGGAAATTTATATATATTAAAAAAAAATTAGAAATTAGTCAGAACAAGAGAGCAGATGTATAAATATGTGTGGTTGAAAGATAGTACTTAGGCGTTTAAAAAAAAACATAAAAACAAATTTAAACCTCTAACTATATTAATGGAGTCATTTCGATGTTTAATTTTTTTGGATCATTTTAGTCCTCATATTATTATTTTCAATCAATTTAGTCTAAATTTAATGAAAACATTACTTTTGAACAATTTTTTATTTACTTTTGGTTAATTTTTTTTTATTATTATAAAATTAGTATAAATTTAACGAATTTATTAGTCTCATACTCGCATATTATCAATTTTCGTTAAATTTATATGATATCGATAAAAATAATAGATTGAGAGTCAAATTAATTCAAAAAAATTATAAAGGCCAAAATCATTTTAGCTCATATTTCGAAGGCCAAATTATCATTATATCTTTAAAAAAAAAAAAATCAAAATCTCTTTATTATCAATCAAAGAAACAAACACTCGCAAAGATACAAAAGTGGAGGGGAAGGTCAATGCCTCCTTACCATGTAAAAGTTTCAGCGACAAAACAACTTTAGTTTTATACCACTAAAGCATGCATCAAAGAATCATATAAGTTCCAATTTACAAACAAAAAAAAAACAACATAGAAGATCGCCGGCATATGATAATATGTGACATATTGTGTTCGTGTTATTTTCATATATCATAATTATATTTAAGATATTATATATTTATATAAATGTTGATATATTAATAATTCGTATTATATAAATTTTGATGAATTCATATATTCGTATCGTATTCATGTCATTTGTTCATATCGTATGTTTTATATCGTATTTTAATTATTTTTTCGTGTCATGTTTATATTTGTATCGTGTTTAAAATTATTAGATATCCCATTAAAGGTCAGAACCAACCGCATCAAGCAACTTTACAAGCAGCAAAAAAACACAAAACTCTCAAGTGAAAACCAACAATAATAACCCACAAAACAATACCACTAAACTACAAGCAAGCTCGACATTATAGTACAACCAACCAAACATCTTCCCATGAAAAAAGAAAATATCCCCCCAACACCCTTCATTGTCCTCTAAGTAAAAAGACCAAAAAAGGGAGAAAAAAAACTTCTGTTTTCCATTAATTCCATTGATTTCTTGAATTTGAAATTCTCTTCTTTTAAAAACCTTTGCACATTTCTAAGAGTCAGATGGTTTGATGATTTTGCTACTAAAGTTTAATTTCCATTGTTACCTATAGTAATTTAAATTATGGGTTCTTGAAGATGAAGAAGCTAAGTTATAGTAATGACTATATGTTATCAACTTCTGCTCCTTAAATCCTTTTTTTTTTTTTTTTGTATTTGAGGTTGTAAGAAATTGAATCCTTAATGACTATATGTTATCAACTTCTGTTCCTTAAAATTATTAACTTCCATTTTTTTTTTTTTTTTTTTGTATTTGAGGTTGTAAGAAATTGAATCCTTAATCACCAGAATTAAGAGTTCAACACTTTCTTTTGTTGTCGTAGCTATGATACGGGGATTTGAACAGAACCCATACATGTGAGGGAAAAAAAGAAAGAAATTATTACAAGAGTTGAGAGAGACCGGAAAAGCAGTCTTTTCTGATTCCATGAACAAGCTGAAGATGTACCTAGCAATGTATATATATTATCAGTAAATAAACAGTTCTATTACTCTTCCATTCTTATTTACAGACCAAAAAACTGGAGGAAAGAGAGTAGGTTAACAAAGAAACTATGAAACACATATAACTGTATAAGAGTAAGATTCATCTACAGATGAAGAGAAGTATCGACATCAGAATTCTCAAACTTTTTCGATGTGCTTGAAGTGGCTGCACTGTTATTAGGCCATAAGCTTGTCGATGCTGGGATTGCCATAGCTCTGATGAAATCGGTTTGCCTGCCGTGTGAGTTTAGTCCAAGAGAGAGTGAATCCTGATGGGGTTGCCTGTAAGGTCGAATCACCTCAGGTCGTTGGAAGGACAACCCGTTAGGCTCATAGCGCATGGTCGTCGACGTCGTCGGGCTGGCGGCGCGTTCGGATTCGGAGAACAGTTTCAGAAGCTCTTTTTCCTCTCTCTTTTCTCTAACTTTCTGCAGCTTTCTAAACCTTTCTTGCAAAAGGGCAATTGAGGAACTAACCACAGTAGGATCACCACCTTGCCTACCCATGATAGGAAAAAAACCTTGTACTTTGTGAAAATTGTTGGTTCTTTAAGGGGTATATAGATGTATTTATAGGAGATAGTTTTTTTTTTTTTTCCTTTTCAACACTAATGTAGACTTTCTTGTTGCCATCTCAAATGATTTCTGGGGTGATGTAATATAAAGGAGAATCGGCTGCTGTGCAGCAAAAAGCCAAGAAGAAGAGTAATGAGGCTAGTTTAGACAGGGCTGGGTTGGTGGATGTGTAGGCAAAAGTACTTTCTTAAGAGAGGATAAGTGTGAGAAATAGAGTCCAAATGCTATTGGGGAGTAGCATTTGGAAGGAAGCTTGGTGGGGGAATAAATGGTTAGGTAATGCAGTGTTGGCTTGTATTTAAAAAACCAAGTTATCTTTCGAGAAGATGATGCATTCATTGGCACGTTTGGATGCATATTATTATTATTCTTTTATCTGTTTTCAACTCACTAACTTTTATTTTAAGGCCTTTGCCTTGGGTGTATGGAAAAAGACAAGAGGATCGGAAGGAATAATTTTCAGAGTTTTGATGTTTCTAATTGTTGATGTACTTTGATGGCGAGCTGAATATGCAGCTGAGATGATAGGAAATCCAGAAAAAAAAAAAAAAAAAAAAAAAAAAAAAAGGATGTCAGAAGACATCGGAAGTTTGTTTTTAGACATGTTCTGATACTTAAATCATAGGTTTTAAAAGAAAAAAACTTAACGAAACTTTGTCAAATTCTCCTATTATCAACTTTCTCCTGAAACTTACTTAAATATCGGAACACACTTTGAAGACAAACCTCCGATGTCCTTTGACATCTTTTTGTTTTTTTCAGGATTCCCTACCATATCAGCTGCTTATTCAACTCGCCACCAAAAGACATCAACCTTGATCAGATTTCATTGATGCTTATGGAGGAAAGGAAACCCACCAGCATGACCTTTTTCTTTTTGTACCTATATGATCCGAAGCTGAGGAGGCTTAACTGTGAACAAAGAAGAGGCCCCAGCAAATAGATAGCTGAACCATGACATTTATTGATACAGAAAGACAGAGACAAACAGTTCCAGTGTCCAACACTGACTCTTTAATTCTTCCACCTTTCCTCTAGAATCTACAAATTCCATGCATCGGATGAACACTTCCAAAGGGAAAACTCTTACAATACAATCATCTAGGATGTGGAAAGATGGTCCCCCGATATAAAGTGCTTTGGAATTGCACTTTCTAAAACAAAACAAAAAAAGATTGAAGAATTTTAATGTTTGTGAGTCATTCTATTTAAGTTTGAAGTATATTGCAAGAGATGCATAAAGCAAAATGTCCATAACAATTAATGAATCCATTTATCATTTACTATTATAATATTATCACCATGACTGTTTATTTTTCTGATGCAGGAAATAAATGTCAATCATAGATCTGATATTGCTCGGTGTAAATAGAGGTGTTTATGTACCGGGCCGGATCACGGTCTGAGAATTTTTTTTCCCTGACCCAAGCTCGTTTGGAGCTAGGCATGGGCCTAGACCAATCCGTAAACTCATTTCACTATTCATAAAATATTAAAAAATAATTTTTATATTAATATTTATTTATATTTTATAATTAATTTAAATAAAAATATTATTTTAATAGATGAATAATGATTCATGCCGACCCGGCCCGGATCAAGAAAATCACTGCCCAAACCTGCCAAACCGAGAGGGTTGTTCGGCCCATAAACAGGTCTAGGTGTAAGACAATAGCACCAATAAATTTCATTTCCATGAGAGATCAGAATCAATAAATTGTATAGATAAAACATTATTCTAGCAAGCATGTCCAATATTATCATAGAACATGTTGCTGTTACATTTAGTTGCCCCAATTGAAAACAAAAGGGTAAAGACAGAATCATAGTATGATGAGCTCTTTATATGACATGCCCCTTCATACCATACCATACACTTGTTGTGGGCTAAATGTGATAGCAAATAAACCTGGTTCAGGTGGTAATGGTGGGATGTGGGATGTGGGAAGATATTTTAAAATTCAAGCCACATTGCAGTCAGCAAATAGTTCAACCAATTCCTCATGCCAAGTTTCCGACCTTGGCCATCCAAATTACCATCATTGCTCAAAAGATGGTTGGTTTTGATGGAACCATATTTTCACTCCAAAGCAAATTAGGTAACTTTAAATTTATAAATGTGGACCAACTTTGTAGCCATCAGATCTGAACACATGGGCTTATATGATAACCTGTAGCACATGGCCTCGATGATCGGTAACATAGTGAAACATTATATCAAAATATTCTTCTGTTATTAAGTACTTTATCAAATCAAATTTCATGAAAAATCCAAAATTTAATCCAATTGATTCATACAGTTACTTTTAAAAGAAACATCCAATAGGTCTGATGTAAGGGTGTTCAAACAGTCGGTTCGGTTAATAACCGAATCGAATTACAATTAACCGAATTAACCAATTTTTTCTCCTTTAACCGTTAACCAAATCGAATAGTATAAGAAGTGAATTAATTGAACCGAAATTATTTCGATTAATTCTGTCGGTTTTTGATTAATCGATATAAATACTCAATTTATTTTATAACCTATTTTTAATACATGATTTTATATCCAACCAAAATACCAAAACAAGCTAATTGTACTCCATTTATAATAATATATCGAACCAACCAAACTCCAAAAGCAAAGCATAATAAAATTATAATAAAATTCAAATATCAAACAAACTAAAACAAATAAAAAATATAAAGAAGTTAGGTTTAGTGTATTTTGATTAATATGATCAATTCGATTAATTTCGTATAATCGAACCGAATTAACCGAAAATCAAAATTTATCAAAATCCTTAACCGATCACCGAACCGATATTTGTTTGGTTAACCGATTAACCGAACCGAATTAAATTTCGATCGTTTAATTCGATTAAAATTGAATAATGAACACTCCTAGTTTGAAATTCGAATTCCAGCCTCTATAATCATTTTTCTTATTCCAAAACTACCACCTCTTTTGTATAAAAAAAATGGCTTAAATATAAAATAAATAAAAAAAAAAACCTAAACTAAAACTAAATAAGCATCCAAGCTCCTGTCGTTTTAGTGAAATCAATTAAGCCTTCAAACATTTATTTTCACTCAATTGAGTTTTTGATTGGACAAAAATTGGTTAAAGATCATAATCGTTATCCGTCTAATAAAAGGCTCAATTGGGTGAAAATATATGTTTGAGGTCTCAAATTGATGAAAATAAATGTTTAAGGCCACAAGTAGATAAAAATAAATATTTGAGGTTCAAATGATTGCAATAAAATAATAGAGACTTAAATAATTGTTTAATTTTACTTAGGGACTTTTTTTATACTTGAGCCAAAAAAAATTCATGGTAATCTCCATGGAAGCTTTTACCTGATAGTACGTTAAGATACATCCTAAAGGATAGGCACACAATCAAAAGCAGATTACTGAGCCGGCCAAAAGCAAAGAGAGAAGGGAGGGGTTGAGAGACGTGGTCTGCAGGGGAGCTGAGACTTAAAAGAACTTAACGAGAACTTGCAAAGCCATCCATGTAAAAAAGCCGTGCAATGGTCATATTGGAATTGAATCATGAGAGAAAGAAATGAAAAAGAAGGTTAGGTAGGGGGAATTTCACCGTTGGAATTTGGCTGAGGGCTCAACTTTCCATGGCCACTTACAGAGAAAACGCATATATATATATATATATATATAGAGGTTATTGTGCAAGTGCCAATTTCCCTTCTCTTTTGCCTTTTTTTTTTGGGGGGAAAGTGGAGTGGGGGGTGTTTACCCACATTTTCCACTTGGAGAAATATTCCAAGGAATAGTGGTGATGTGAAAAACATATGATGACACAGATTTTTGAATGGAAATCTTCTCTATTCCATTTCAATGATGTCTCCCCAATCAGGTTTTGCTAATGATAAAACCAAAAGGGAACCTTTTAGTTGGTGATTCACAGAATCATGATATTGGCATTAGATTTCGTTATACTAATAGTTCACAGAAATTGTGCAGAAATTTACACATGACAAACAACCATGCTTTAGTTAGTTATCTTTAAGTGCTGCAGAAAACCATGGTTTAGTGCACTGACATGTTAAGTTCTGTTGCATGATCTCATGAAAGATACAATTTCAGGCACAAAAGATCTGGCATTAGTGATACAATATAAGCAGTGAAATTACATCAGTACTGCAGTTCACGAGCGATTAATGTTACAGCTTTCGAAGACATATCTGTGATCTATTTAAGTTGTTCATTTTCCAGGGACAAAGTTAGTGGCATAAGCCCATGCATTGTTGGTCACCGGATCAGCTAGGTGATCGAAAAGGTTCTCAATGGGACCCTTTCCGGTGACGATAGCCTGGACGAAGAATCCAAACATGGAGAATATTGCCAGGCGGCCATTCTTGATCTCCTTAACCTTCAATTCTGCAAAGGCATCAGGATCATCAGCCAATCCAAGTGGGTCAAAAGCACCATCTGTGTAAATTGGGTCAAGTCTTTCACCAAGTGGTCCACCACTAACTCTGTATCCTTCAACAAATCCCATAAGCACAACTTGGGATATTAACAAATAGTAATTATTCGAATCAAATTTTATTTTTTTTAATTGATTTTTAATTAATTTTTTATAATATAAACATAAATATTTTTTTTTGTAAATTAGTGAAAAAAACTTACAAATATTATTAAAAAAATAATTTTTTAAAATTTTAAAAATCGATGAACCGAACCAATACAAACAAGTGAAATTCGATTTGGGTCGGTTTGAATTTTTATGCCATTCGATTCGATTTTTAAAAAATCAAAATATTACAATTAATCGTAAATATTTTTCAAATTTAAAAAATCAAAATATTACAATTAATCGTAAATATTTTTCAAAACCGAACCGTTATCACACTTAATTGTGCCACATGGGATCTTAAAGATCTCCCGTTTCACTTGCTGACTCATAAACTCTACGTGTTCTTTGTTTGTGCTACTAGTGTATGCTTAAGATTGACTCAACAACTATACGTTAGAATATGTATCAGATACAAGTGTTGAACATAACTTTTTTTTTTTTTTAAAAATTAACAACTTTTTTTTTTAAAAAAAAATTAAAAATCAGGATAATATAAGTGAGACCGACCAATTAGATCTTTGATGAAGTGATGTTAACTTATCTGTCAAATCTCAAATGTCAAATAAAAGATATGAATCTTGCAGTTACCTGCTAACTGAGCAAATGGATTCTCATGTGAATATGTGATACCCTTGATTTTTAAGTTACTGAAACTAATTAAGGAAAAGTCAGCAGCAAGAAGATACTGCTGAGTCCCAGAATACAAAGACTTGTGAGACTGTGGTAATAGTCGAAATTACAAACAAATTGAAAACAATACCAATGTGGTTTATTTTCAAAAATGAAAAAACAAGTTCCTGCCTGGAGAAGGATGATTTCAAGCTGCTGGATTCTAGCGAAAAGTCCGAGCAATATCAGGGTTGACATAATAGGAAAAAGAGGCAACAAGAAACACTGAAAATGGAATCCCCAACAGCGAAACATATGGCCAAGTTCTTACCCTCAGGAACCCAGAGTGGGAACTATTTGACCTCAACGACTCATCTGAAGCAGAATCTGCAATGAATTTAACAGCAGCCAGACCGAACCCACACAGATAAGCAGCGTAAGTAAAGCAGAAACCCCATTGCAATACATTTAGCCTCTCGTAGTCTGCTAAACTTTTCAAGAACTCAACCAGTAGCACCTGCATAGCCATAACAGCTCCCACAGCCATCAAAAACCAACGACTACTGCGGATAACTACTAATGCATCGCTCCTTGGGAAGCCCATGGCACCGAATTGATTGAAGACTTGGCTTAGTGTGAAAGCATTGAAAATCATGGTCTTTAGAGCAGCAAATAAAAGGCATCTGATAGAACTCGGACCGCTACGTTTCTCCACATAGTTTTGGTTAGCAGTGACTCGTTCCTTCTCACTGGAGGATTGTTCATTAGTTCCTGGTCTTGTAACTCCATCACCATCATTAGGCCACCCAGGATACAAATAATGCAATTCACCCATATCAAATGAATTCCTGTTATTGGGGATTCATCTAAAACTATTGTTGTGACAAGGGTTACCAACAAGCCAGAAAAGCTAGCAGTCAGCTGGATTTGGGTGAAAGTCTGAACATTCCCATAAGCACGTCTACAGATCTTCAAGATGGGAATTAATGAACTTATAGATGAAATAACAATGTCAGATTCCTCTCTGGCCATTTTAGTGCTACAAGCTCTCCTCGTGATCCCTACATCAGCTTCCTTCAGAGCTGGAGTATCGTGTGTTGTCATCCCCCCAACGAACGCCACTACATGGCCTCCCTGTTTCAAACGTTGTAAAATATGAATTTTGTCCTCAGGTTGACAACTTCCTATCAGAGCAATCTCGTTCATTCTTTCTGCAGTAGTACGTTTAACATCGTTCCCTCCAATTGCCACACCATTTGATGCTGGATTAAAGATTCCTAGTTCATATGCCATCGTTCCCACTGCTGCGAGCTCATCCTTTGACACCAGCTTGCAGCTTACTCCTGCTCTTTTAAGAGCTTCTACCGTTGATTTGATCACTTCCCGACTTGCAAATTGCTCAACATCTATGTTGCCATGAATTTGCTCAATTGTCAAATCAAAGCAAACAACTGAAAAAATGCAAATTGTGCCACAAGATGATAAAATCTGCACATTTGCCATCTCTGACGCCATCTTCTTCTTCCAGCGTAAAAGTGAAGCTACAATCACCACTGACATTCCATGTTGTAATGAAGTTGCCATAGCAGTAAGAGCACTTGTAAATATTTGAACTTTTCCTCTAGGCTTCAAGAAAATCATTTCAAGGATTTTTATCAGCTTGTGAGCTGAAAAATCCCCCTTTACATCTGAAAGTATATTACTCTTTTTGTCCTGCTTCCTGAGTACCAAGTTGATTAGCACTGAAACAGAAATTAGTACAGAGATTGAGAGTCCAACACTTTCCATATAAGCATTGGTCTTATCAATCTGAGCTTCTGTCAATGTCTTCTCATCAGGCTCAGGTGTAACCAAGCTCTGTGCTCTACCCAACACTGTATTGGCACCCACCGAGGTTACAAGCATGCTACCTTCCCCATCAATAACCTCTGAGCCAGAGAAGAGAAACGGATTCTGATTACGGTTGATTTTAGGATGCAATTTTTCATCCAACTTCAAACCATTTCCATTAACAAACAAACCATCAGCAGGAACTAAATCCCCCTTCTTCAAATGTAAGATGTCACAGACCACGAGACTAGATGTGGTGATGGTTTGGGATTGTCCACGCCTTTCAACTTGTATTTCCACTTTGCTCCTCTTCTGCAACTTCTTCTGCAGCTTTCTTGCTTGGTGATAATTAGCCACTGAACGGAAAGTGACTAGCATAAACAGAGTAACAAGTATTGCAAACCCATCATGCCACCCATATTTGGCTTCTTGCTCCATCATCTCAGTGGTGAAGGACAAGGCAGCTGAGACCAGGAGAAGAAAATTAGTACGAGTTTTGCAAGCTTTCAAGAAGAATAAAAGTAAGTCCTTTGCATTAACAGTGAGCTTGGTATTGGTCCAGGCTGCTTGTTCCTCTTCAGAGCTGCGATTAGTTTCTTCTTCCAAATAAGATTCAATATGCAGTTTAACTTGTTCAACTCCACCAAATTTTTGCAGGGAGTTCAAGTCTCTCTCTCTCACAATCCGAACAGCTTCTTCCGGAGTACAACCTTCATGGTGCCCCTCTCTTGCTTCAGAAATGTCAATTCTAATGTCTTCTTTATAGTTAGCTGGCACAGCATTTGATGGTGAAGAAGACAACTTGGTATCAGGTCCATCTTCAAGGAGCTCCTCCTGTACTCCAGGATCACTAAAGGAAATTGAAGTGCATGGTGATGGTGATGAACAAGGCAAAATTTGATGGGTTTTTCTGAGAGAAATGAAAATGCGAATTTGAACAAAAACCCAAAAGATTCGATGCCAATTCTTGCGAGAAGATCTTGTGGTTTTGCTGAGTAAGCTGACATAAAGGGTGTTGCCGCCATACTCATTACAACCTTGACTGTTGCTTGTTGATGCAGACATGTATTACACAGTTGAGCAGGAAAAGGAAGTTTAATCGCCCAGGAACCAAACGGAGGAGCAGCTACCCTGAAAGCTGAAGTTCTTGTTAAAATTTGTTTAACCACATGCAGGTTTTGCTTTGCTGTAAAAAGAAACTATTAAAAATTAATGAATATAGTTTCATTTGAGACATAATAGCCATGAAACTCAATGTTGAGCATTTCCCAGTACTTGAACCTTTTTGCAACTGAGGGGGAAAAAAAGGCCCAACAGCTCCAAAGTTAACATGCTTAGAGTGGAGAAAGATTTATGCTGTGTCTCTTCAGAAAATCTCTTCAGAAAAGATTTATACAAGAGCTAGAACTATCCTAAAACAATTTCCAGCGTTTAAATCAATAATATTGCATGTAAAACATAATACAACAGCCTTTGTTTGAACAACTGAATATGTTTGGCCAACACCAAGTAAAACAGGATATATCAAAAAGGTAAAACCTTTCCCAATTCATATCTATTCAAAAAATTTATACAATCAAAGTCAAATATATAGGAAAAGATAACAACTATGAAATTGACTGTTGGCGTTACCCAATCAAGTGAAATGTAATTGTTACCATTGTTGAGGTCAGAATCTGCCGTGGTTATTTGAGGTGTCGTCAGATTCCAACCCACGAGTGGGGTAAAAGCGAATTACAAACTAATCATCTATAGAAATATCTGTCAAAAACAATTAAAAGATAAATCTAAGTAGGGTGAAGTATTCGATCGAGTCGAGTCGAATTGAGTGAAAAAAATTCGGATTAGTCGAGTTGACGAGTCCTATTTTGTCAACCAAACTTAATTTGAAATTTTAACGAATCGAATCGAGTTAAAAAAATTTTGAGTCGAGTCGAATAAATTTATTCGAGTTAAAATAAATTAGCTAAAAATTACTATTTTTGCTATTGTATTCATCTATAACTATAAGCCATTTTTAATGCCAAATTGAGAATGATGCTGGTAACAGTCTATCAACAAAATCACAATGTTTATAAGATCAAGGGAGAAAAAGCAATGTTCGAGATTCAAAATAAAATTTTAGTTTATGCCCATCTTAAATAATTAAATTAAGCACAATCTTAAAATTTTAAAATTCCATTACTCATATTATTTTACCCAATATTAAAATTACATATAGTAATTAAGTGTTCACTCTTTTAAAATAAAAAGTCTTTGTTTTTTTTTTTTTGATTCCTTCTTCATGGTTTATTGTTCATTCATGGCACAACGTTATAACTAAAGAAACGCATAATAATAACTAAAAGAAAGGCCCAATTAGCTATCATGTGATAACCAAGGAAGCAGATAAAGCAAAATGGCAATTATCATTAAAAAAAAAAAAAAGAAAGCAAAAAGACAACAGATAATAAAAAATAATATTTTTACACGTCCGTCTTCTGTTTTTACCTTCTATCATCTCTTTCATCTTTCATTTTTATCCAGCCTTTAGCATCTCAAGAAATTACAAGGTGACGTTTAAATCTAAATATGAAATTTATTGATTGTTTATTTTTGTAATTTAATTGGGATGGGTATTCATTCTTCCTCTCTTCTTTGTTTTCTTCCTTGGGTTTTACAGTTCTCTGTTTTTAAAGATATTTTTCTCCAATTGTTGAGAGTGAGGTTAGGGTTCTACAAAAGGGAAAAGGGAAATCAGTGTTTGACCTCTGAAGTTTTGCTGAGGGTCACAGGAGTGTCTCGGGAGGGTTGGAGGATAACTGTGTTAATTTAAAACCCAACCCCCAAACGCGTATAGTGTTTATCTTATTCGGATTTTTGGTTTATTCGAGTTGCATAAATCAAATTCGAGCTAAATTATATAACTCGAATTATTTATTCGAATAGATCCGAAAACTCGAATAACTCGAACTATTTAATTTGAAATTTGAATTTTGTTTTAATTTTTTCGAATCGAGTCGGATTTTGCTCTACCCTAAATCTAAGGGCCCCCTGAAGGGATGATCTACGGGCACAAAGACAGTCGACTCAATAGCAATGGCAGCCGGAATCCCCTCAGGCGGGGTAAAGCACCCGGAGTATCAACTCCGACATATTCCTGACTGTTACTTTTTTACTTTCAACAATCATCAATAAACAATAAAAATAAGTAAAAGTAAAGTTTAATTAGTAAAAAAATGGAAAAATCGTATACTTGCAGAGAGATCGAAGAACTGAAAAATCTTTATAACCATGAAGGATTACTATAATAATACGAAGTTTCTGCAACGTTAGAACACAAAAGATTTAACTACTAGAAATTACTGAAGATGAAATGAATAATAAAAAAATCTAATATCTAAAATTACTAGTTTTTTGTTTAAAAAACAAATAATTTCAGATATTCAGTTCTATATTATAATTAACTTGAATCGATTTCAATTGTACCATGCAAGCTGGGCTTCAGATTTGGAGTGATAAAAGTGGAAGAATGAGGAGCTTATTAAGATGCAGACTAGCATTTATTTTTCTTTGACCATCGATGTGGGATAGATTGGAGTGTAAAAACATGGAAGAGTGAGGAGCTTATTAATAGATGCATATTAGTATTTCTTTTTCTTTGACCATCAATGGGGGATAAACAGATAAGAGAAATTTTCTTTTTAAATCTTATTTTGCAATCTTATTTTGACTTCTTTTTAAGCATATATAAACTTATTAAAAAATCATAATTTTTTTTTTTTTTATAGTTTGGGAAGCGGGGAGCATGCACTAACCACTGAACTAAAAGTTTGGGTGTAATTTTAAAAAACAATTGATGATTTTTAATGATATAAATTTTAAATCATGATTTTAATTGTGGTATATGGTACATAGCTGGTATTTTTTATTTTTAAATGCAATAGCAATTATTTCTTTTATGCATGTAAATTAATTACGTAATTTTAAATGCATCAAATAGAATAACTGAGGAGAGAAGTGGAAATCAAAGGTCAATTTCTTAATCGAGAAGAGAAGTGGAAATCTATATCTTATAAAAATAAAAAATATATTAAAGTATATCCCATCAATTGAAGGGAAATTTCCCTTCAATTAAATGGAAATTAAAAGGTAAATCCCTCAATTGAGGGAGTTGCTTGCCACGCGGCAAGTAATTTTAATTTTTTTTAATTATTTTTTATTATATTTATATTATTTTTCGTATTATAACTGTATTAAGATATTTTATATATATATATATAAATATATATATATTTATAGATTTTGACACATTCGTGCATTCGTATTGTGTTAATATTATTTTTCGTGTTGTATTGTGTTTTAGTTATTTTTTCGTGTTCGTGTCGGGTCCGACATTGTCAGGTCTAATTAGCACTATTCAAATAACTCCCAATTTTGTATCCTGTTATTTTTTTTTTGTAGTGTTGATAGATTTTGACACATTCGTGTTGTGTTAGTGTTTTTTTTTTGTCTTGTATTGTGTTTTAGTTATTTTTTCATGTTCGTTTCATGTCTGAAATTGTCAGGTCTAATTAACATTATTCAAATAATTCTCAATTTTATGTCCAGTTCATTTTATATAAATTTCGACCTGTTTATGTATTCATGTCATGATCATGTTATTTTTTCGTATCGTATTTTAATTATTTTTCAATAGCATGTTTGTGTGTGACACTATTCAAATACCTTTTAATTTTGTGTCACGTGTTATATAATAATTGATTCTTTATTTTTTTGAAAAATAAAGTCATATTATTTTTTTATTTTTATATTATTGATAAATTATTTTTTTTTGTTTTGCTTTTAATTGAATATTTTCCCTTTTTTTTTTGTTTTGTTTTGGGACTACTTGTCTCTTGCATAATAAAATGTTTGCTTTCAACTAAAATACTAGTGTTTGAATCCTCGAATTACTTCGGTTTTATTGTCGTTGATAACATATTGAATACGATTATGACACACAAAAAGTAACATAAATTTAAAGTTAAAATTGAATTACTATGATAAACTATGCAAAATATCACAACTTGATGACAATTTTTAAAGTAAGGTATAGATATAAAATAACACGAATACATGAATCAATTCATTATATGTATATTGTATGTAAAAAAATTAAGATGGATATCAAAATTTAATTCATTTAGATTATATTAATATCCATCATTTCTATTCATATTAAGAAATAATAATAATAATAAAATATAAACCTAATAACTATTATACAATAACTCATAACTTATAACATCATTTGACATAATTTTTTTTACTATTTAATCATCATAATATTTTTATTTGATTCAACACCAAAAATTTAAAAAAAATACTTACATCAACCCTTCTCATATTATTATTCAATATTTTAAATTTTATCGATAATTTATCAATATAATAATTTTTTATTCAATAATATAAAAATAAAAAAACAATGACTTTATTTTTTTATAAATAAAGAATAAATCATTATACAATATGTGACACAAAATTAAGAGTTATTTGAATAGTGTCTGTCACACACGAACATGACACAAAAAAATAACCAAAATGTGACACAACATGAAAAAATAACATGACCACGATATGAATATACGAACATGTCAAAATTTATATAAAACGAACTTGACACAAAATTGAGAATTATTTCAATAGTGCCAATTAAATCTAGCAATTTCGGACATGAAAAATTACCTGAAACACAATACAACACGAAAAAATAATACTAACACAACACATATGTATGAATGTGTCAAAATCTATCAACATGACAAAAAAAATGGGATACAAAATTGAGAGTTATTTGAATAGTGCTAATTAGACCTGACAATTTTGGACCCAACACAAACACGAAAAAATAACTAAAATACAATATAATACAAAAAAAAAATACTAACACAACACGAATGTACGAATGTTTCAAAATCTATACATAACGTGTCAAAATTTATATATATATATATAATACTCTTAATACGATTATAACACGAAAATATATATATATATAATACGGGATAATTATATAAAAAAATAAAAAAAAAAAAGAAATTGGAGTTGCGAGCAATTTTTCGCTCAATTGAGGGATTTGCCTTTTAATTTTTTTTAAATAGAAAGGAAATTTCCTTTCAATTGAAGAGCTTATTTTAATATGCAAGCAATTTCCCCTAAGTTGAAAGAGCAATTGCTCTCTCAATTGAGAGATTTGCCTTTTAATTTCCTTTCAATATGCAAGCAATTTCTTCTTGAGAGATTTGCCTTTTAATTTCCTTTCAATTGAAGGAAAATTTCTCTTTAATTGAAGCGATAACTTTAATATATCATAAGATATAAGATTTTTTACGCGTTTCTGTGGTTTTGCCGTTTTGGGAGTGTTTCTCTTTGCATATGGAAGAGATAGAGAAGAGAGAATCTTTCAATTTTTTTTTTTTTTTTTATGAGCTTTATTTTTATTTTTTTTTTCTTTCCGTTTCACGCGTTATTTGGTTGGGTGGTAACTGGCATCCAGCAGGAAAATGCATATGGAAGAGACAGAGAAGAGAGAATCTTTTAATTTTTTAAAAAATTTGATCATTTTAAATACGATATAAAAAAAATAAAATATAACATAAAAAATACGACATAATATGAATATACGAATATGTTAAAATTTATATAACATAAAATATTAATGTGTCAAAATTTAATTAAATATTTAATATTTTAAACAAGATTATGACATATAAAAATAACACAAATACAATACTAATACACAAATTATCAAATTTAATTTCCTCTGCTTGCTCATTATATCCTTCTAATTTTTTTTTCCTCTCTTTCACATTTCCCTCCCTTCTGCTCAGACTCGATCCCTTTCTGCTTCTATTTCTATTTTTATTTCTATTGCTACTAATTGGATCTAATAATTTTAGACATGATATAAAAAAATAACACGAATATATAAACATATTAAAATATATATAACACAAATTATTAATATATCAAATTTATATAAATATATATATCACCTCAAATACTATTATAATAAAAATATCATACTAAACATGAATTGTTAGGTCTACTGCTAATACTGCTCAGGAGTTCCTATCGAGTGGATCTCGATTCTCGAGTATGCTGACCTTTTAACCTCACTGACAAGATTTCTCAGGTACCCTTCTATTTCGGAAAATTCTAAAAAAATCTCTTAATATAGGTTTTTGGTAGGCTCCAATAAATTGTGACCGTTAGATGTATAATATTTCATCTGAACCATTAAAACAAATGAAAAAAAAAAAAAATCATATAACCAGTTAACCCGGTATATGAAAAACAGACAAACCCTAACTCTCTCTCCTTTAAAATCATCCAAACCTAAATTTTTTATTTTCTAATAATCCTCACCTCCCGATTTCTTTCTTTGAAAAACTCAAATTCCAAAATTTGAAAACCCTCATCTCGACTTCTCCTTCTGAACAATCCAAACCCCTCCCAAGCACACCCAGTTATGCTTCTGAGGATTTTGTCCCTGTGTCGTCTTCGAGTTGTGAAAGGAGAAAAGGTTTGATTTTTTGAAGGATTAATTTGATTTGCTCTATATTGTTTTAAGTTTTTATTTGGTGGGCAATTAGAGTAAAGAGTTAAAGACTATAAATTATATAATAAAATCTTTCAAATACTTAAATATTTTCTTTGGCTTAAAATTTTGTTTATTCCTTTTTCTGGGTACAGTGATCACGTAGGACTTTACCAAATTTTCACTTTCTTTTAATGTTTGTATGATTGAATGGTTTATAGATTCAAAGAAAAGTTTATGGATTGAATAATTTTCACCCTTTTACTATAACTATGAATTTGAAATGAATTCCATAAAATTTTAGCCTAAAACTTCCTTTTTTGTTTTATAAGTACTTAATTGATAATGGGAACAAAATTATTTATCTTTTTTAAAATTTTATTTGTGATTCTCTTGTAGAGGAGTATGGAGGACTTGGTCTTGGTTACTTGTACCACTGCATAGCATTGGAAGAAATTAGCCATGCTTCTGGGTGAATGATCAATGAACATAGTCTGCTATCTTCTAACAGGTCTTAAGGTGAATTCTTTATTAATGGTTTTGTAAGCGAGGAACGGAAGCCCTGCCCAGAAAGAGAAGTACCTACCGAAGGTTCTATTAAAAATGTTCCATTTTCATTAATTTCCAACACATTTCTTATTTCGGATATGTTTTATCGAAGGACTCTAGTTTTTTGTATGTGTTTTAGACACTATGTTCATTGATCATTGTGCTATATTATATGGACTATTTTCTGTCCGATATTGCTATAATTAGCATTGCCTGGGATTTTTATTATATTGCTTTATGGTCAAGCTGAAGTTGTCTATAATTAGGATTTGTTCCAAATGAAGTGGTGTTTGTATCAACTACTAGATTCTTTATTGGAACTGCAGGAGGTATGGCTTTTCTCAAGAAACCTTTTGTCTATTTACTTAATATCTTCTTTGCTTTTAATACATTTGACAAGAAGTTGATTAGTTGTTGTGGATATATTAATGCCTTTAACTACCTTTCCATGAATTTCCTTTTCCTCTGAATTTTTCTTTGTATACTATCATATTGTCAGGCTTTGCTGGAGAACAATCCATCAGTTGCTCAATCTCTAGATGGTATGACAGCAATGCTTTTTTCAAATTTTCTCATTATGCTTTCTGTTACTTGACAGAAACTTTATTGATATTATTAAAATGCTATGAGCTTGTTTTTTCTTGTTAGATTTTGATATACTGCCAGCATTACCTGTGTCATGTTGTGCTTAGTTTAAGTTAATAACAAATGCCAATATTCTATTATTTTAACCACATTTATCTTCTATCTCAAAAGTTCTTTTTTTTTTTTTCTCTTTCAGTGTAAGTGAGTACTTAAATATCTATCAATTTATATGTTGCCCCAAATTTGGTATTTTAGACTGTGGTTCTTACCAGAATAGTTTCATCATTATCTTTCTTTTTATATTAATTTTTTTAAACTCTAGAAGATCCTTCTGTAATATGTGACTGCAAATCTATCAAATTTGTCTTCTATTTTCTTTTCGGTTGTTTGTTTATCTTATTTTCACTAAATGTATGATTTTAATTTTTTTAATGTGTTACGTTCACTAGATGATTACATAAACATTCAAACATCAAACAAATATAACTAAGCCTACACATTTTGAATCCTGGTAATGCTCTCATTGTCCTAACCCACTAACCCTGTGTCCTGCACTTAAGGTAATGCTGGTCAATCATCTAAGAAGCTTTCCGGAGATTCTAAGAACTTGGACGTGAAAGATGATGAAGAGTGGCTACGGATATCTCAGATGAATAGGAGGTTTCTCTAGCACATTTCAGATCACTGTTTCTGTTTTGCTCAATTTGACTTGATATTCTATGTTAAATTAGAAATGTTCATATGATAATATTAATTGGCTAAATTGATTCTTGTAGAAAGAATGACCTGGTTGCTTCAGTGACTTTTCTTATGCGTTGATTCATCAAACAACGCCATATTTCATAATTGATTGTTCTTGGAGTGTTTACCAATGCTACTTCAAATATGCTCTAGACTCATTTACATTTTCAAGACTATGATTCCAGATTTGACAACTTTAGATTAATATTTCCGAAGATGCTATGCTTAAAAGAGTATAAACCATCATCAGTTACAGATTGTTGTAATGGATTCTTCTCAAAATTGCTAGGTTAAAAAAATGCTGCATTGAGAATGGTGTGTTGATGCCTGGAGGCTGGCATAAGTGCTTTAATGAACAATCACCAATTGCTCTTTGGTTTTGACAAGCTTGATCATGTGCTTTAGCCTGTTGCATGTTGAGAATGGTGTAACTCTTGTTTAATATTGTTGGTGTAGGCTTCAATGGCATCAGTTCTTATGCTTATCTGTTAGTTTGTTGCATTGTTTCTTGAACTGCAGTGTTTTCTAGCTTACATGTTTCTGATTACCTGTTGACAGTAGGTGCAGGTGGCAGAGTTATCACACGGCTTCTAGTGGCAGATACTCAGGCAGTAAACATGATTCAAGGCATCACATTGAGGGATGCTCTATTTTATTTCTCTCACCACAAATAAGTTGTAAAATGCAGCTAGAGGCTTTTGTTGTTTTATTACAGTCAATTTTGCATTAAAGTATCATGTGGTAGAATTTGGGATGTCCATTGGCTTTGTTTGTGGCTTGAGAAAATGTAAGAGAAGCTGGAACCTTAAAATTTAAAGCCCATATCACTAACTCCAGTTTATTTGGATTTACCAAGTCTCAAATGCTAAGCCACAGTAAGATAGCCCGATTTCCTTTGTTGTTTTGTTTTGGATGTTAGTCAAATATATATATAATTTAGTTTAAATTCTCCTATATTAGCTTATGAAGAGTTAATGACAACATTGTGCCAGTATTATTGTCATGAGATCAGATCTATATTTTGCAAGAGTTATTAGTACATCCTAATGATAATTTCAAACTGTCATGAGATTAGATCTATGCTGAGATATAAAGGGCATCCGGTGGTCTTGGTGGTGGGACAATAAATCTATTTCTTTTGGATTTTTTAAGTTTTAATACGACAATCAAGATGAATACTTTTTTTTCTGCATTGTTCAGTTTCAATGATGAAAAGTGTGTTCTATTAGAAATATTAGTGGTTTACTTCTAAGTAACAACCCTTAGAATAATTGTAATATAGAATTGATTAATTTTTATAAAAAATTCTATAGAGTGAAGTTTTCAATTCCATTCTCAGATGATATGATTACTTATGACTCTCATGAATTTGTAAGTTTTGCTTTATGGATCTTCTTTTGGTCTTTATCTTGTTGTATTATAGTTAATTAACAGCTGTGTAATATCTTAGGAACTAACTTTATACTGCTTTGAACCTGCTGGGTTAATTTATTTGACCTTTGAACTAACTTGTGCTAATAATGGTTGATTAAAGCCCTGGAAAATTAGACTTCTACTTGGGGCATAGAGATTAAAAGTTTTTTGTATTCTAACTAAGAAAAACATGATGAATTTGAATGTCTGATTGATTATTGTGGTATTTAATTGTTGTGTGTTACAAATATGACTTTTGGATTATGCGATATATCTAAGGCAGGTATTGCTCCTGCTCCACGAGCATAAAATTTACCTTCATTAGTTTGTCTCTTAATTGTTGTTTTGTTGAAAAAAATCATTTTAGATGTGTAGCTTCCTTTGGCTAGTATTTCTTTTTCTTTTTATCCAAATACTTTACCAAGTTATTTTAAATATATCATGTAATTTGTTTAATGATGTTCAAACATTATTTTGACAATGTTTAATTATTACAATGTGATTTTTTATTTTCATTTTATTAATGTGATTTTTTAATTGCTTTTTGATTTTTCAATTTTGCAGGCATAATTAGAGATGATCATGTTTGCCAATGGATTATCAGAGAATGTATTCGAGATTGCCTGAAAGAGCTTAGCATGGTTGTTGTTGGCTTGCTGTGAACTCTAAAATTGTAACGTAGCATAAAATAAAATGAATTAAAGGGTTCTTTTTAGGGTATTTAGTTGGAGAATTTTTTTATATATTTAAGTCTTTTAATTTTGGTTTGCAAATTTTCTTTTCTTCTCCCCCTTTATTATTAGAACGTACAAAAAAAGAGATCCACTCCTGCAAGTTAGATTTGGTATTGTAATATAATTAGGGTAAGAATGAAATCATTGAAATACACAAGATTTCTAGCAACAGTTAAATGCAAATTTTTAGAGCTTATAACAAAGCATATCTTAAAATTTTGAGGTTTTTTTTCCTCTCATATATAAAATTTTTGTAGCAATATAAAAAGATTAAAATTAAAATTTTACTAATGTTTAATCTTATGGATTGAAAGTTTGCATCGAAATTAAATTATATTAATTTCATGTGTTAATTGCAGGCAAATATATATGGATGAATTTATTTGTCATAAATTAAAGATTATTATTATTTTGTACATGCATGAAGATTTGGTACTTATTATAATTAGGGTAAGAATGAAATCATTGAAATACACAAGATTTCTAGCAATAGTTAAAAATAAATTTTTAGAGCTTATAACAAAGCATATCTTAAAATTTTAAGGTTTTTTTTCTCTCATATATAAAATTTTTGTAGCAATATAAAAAGATTAAAATTAAAATTTTACTAATGTTTAATCTTATGGATTGAAAGTTTGCATCGAAATTAAATTATATTAATTTCATGTGTTAATTGAAGGCAAAGATATATGGATGAATTGTTTGTCATAAATTAAAGATTCTTGTTATTTTGTACATGCATGAAGATTTGGTGTTGTATTATAATTAGGGTAAGAATGAAATCATTGAAATACACAAGATTTCTAGCAACATTTTAAAGCAAAATTTTAGAGCTTATAACAAAGCATATCTTAAAATTTTTGAGGTTTTTTTCCTCTCATATATAAAATTTTTGCAGCAATATAAAAAGATTAAAATTAAAATTTTACTAATGTTTAATTTTATGGATTGAAAGTTTGCATCGAAATTAAATTATACTAATTTCATGTGTTAATTGAAGGCAAATATATACAGATGAATTATTTGTCATAAATTAAAAATTATTGTTATTATCACCAAAGTAAAGAAAATAATACTTATATGAAATTCTTATTATCCCAATATCCAAAGTAAAGGACTAGAAAATTTAACTTGTCGATGCATCATTTGCAAGATTTTATATGCGAGTGTTTTCTAATTAACTTTCTTTTAACACTAAAAAAAATGATAGTCTATATGAAATTTTTATTAACCCAATATCTAAATTAATTGATGCATGCATTATATTAATTAAATATGTATTTCTTTTCTAATTTAATTTTTACAAAAGATTGAAAATTACAAATTTGTCATGTTTATATGCAATTTGTCATTTGTCATGTTTATATGTAATTCGTCATGTTTATATGTAATTCGTCAAGTTTATATGTAATTTGTCATGTTTATATGTAATTCGTCAATTTCTTCATGTTTATATGTAATTTGTCATGTTTATATATAACTCGTCAAGTTTATATGTAATTTGTCATGTTTATATGTAATTTATCATGTTTATATGTAATCTCTCATCTTGATATGTAATTTGTCATTTCGTCATATTTATATGTAATTTGTCATGTTTATATGTAATTCGTCAAGTTTATATGTAATTTGTCATGTTTATATGTAATTCGTCAAATTTATATGTAATTTGTCATGTTTATATGTAATTTTTTATGTTTATATGTAATTTCTCATCTTGATATGTAATTTCTCATTTCGTCATGTTTATATGTAATTTGTCATGTTTATATGTAATTCGTCAAGTTTATATGTAATTTGTTGTCATGTTTATATGTAATTCGTCAATTTATCATGTTTATATGTAATTTGTCATCTTTATATGTAATTTATCATGTTTATATGTAATTTCTCATCTTGATATGTAATTTCTCATTTCGTCATGTTTATATGTAATTTGTCATGTTTATATGTAATTCTCAATTTGTCATGTTTATATGTAATTCGTCAATTTGTCATGTTTATATGTAATTTGTCATGTTTATATGTAATCTCTCATCTTGATATGTAATTTGTCATTTCGTCATGTTTATATGTAATTGTTCATGTTTATATGCAATTCGTCAAGTTTATATGTAATTCGTCAATTTGTCATGTTTATATGTAATTTGTCATGTTTATATGTAATTCGTCAATTTGTCATGTTTATATGTAATTTGTCATGTTTATATGTAATTTATCATGTTTATATGTAATTTCTCATCTTGATATGTAATTTCTCATTTCGTCATGTTTATATGTAATTTGTCATGTTTATATGTAATTCATCAAGTGTATATGTAATTTGTCATGTTTATATGTAATTTATCATGTTTATATGTAATCTCTCATCTTGATATGTAATTTCTCATTTCTTCATGTTTATATGTAATTTGTCATGTTTATATGTAATTTGTCAAGTTTATATGTAATTTGTCATGTTTATATGTAACTCGTCAAGTTTATATGTAATTCGTTAATTTGTCATGTTTATATGTAATTTGTCATGTTTATATGTAATTCGTTAAGTTTATATGTAATTTATCATGTTTATATGTAATTCGTCAATTTGTCATGTTTATATGTAATTTATCATGTTTATATGTAATCTCTCATCTTGATATGTAATTTCTCATTTCGTCATGTTTATATGTAATTTGTTATGTTTATATGTAATTCGTCAAGTTTATATGTAATTTGTCATGTTTATATGTAATTCGTCAAGTTTATATGTTTATATGTAATTTCTCATGTTTTTATGTATTTTCTCATGTTTATAAGTAATTTGTCATCTTCATATGTAATTTGTCATTTCGTCATGTTTATATGTAATTATTCAAGTTTATATGTAATGTGTCATATTTATATGTAATTTATAATGTTTCTCATGTTTATATATAATTTGTCATGTTTATATGTAATTTCTCATGTTTATATGTAATTTGTCATCTTCATATGTAATTGTCATTTGGTAATGTTTATATGTAATTTTTCATGTTTATATGTAATTCGTCAAGTTTATATGTAATTTCTCATGTTTGTCATGTTTATATGTAATTTCTCATGTTTATATGTAATTTCAGTTATGTTTATATGTAAAAATTGGTGACTTAATAACCTGCTATTCAGGTTTCTTAATTTGGAGCCTACCAAAAACCTTTTCTAAAGAACTCATGGTAGAACCCTCCTTTTATTTCTCTCCATTATCAAGTTTTATCTTTTCATGGTAATGGGTCATCAAGTTTTTGTATTTTTAACTATAAATTTAGAATGGGTTATAAAATTTTTCTTCCTTTATAATAATGGCGTTCCTTCCTTTAATTTGATTGCAGGAGTTGGGTCAGTAAGAATCAGGCAACATGTCAACCCTCTCACTTCATCTTTATCTTTGAGTAATTTCTGGGTGCCTCTTTTTTTTTTTTTTTTTTTTTTTTTTTTTTTTTTTTTTTAAACTCTCTTGCTATGGATTAGCTTGTGAAGAAAACAGGTTGTTTATTACGTTATATTAGAACAGTAATGATTTTGTCTTATTGGCTTCTGTTTTTCAATTTTCATGCGTCTTGCTTGGTATGAGAGCTTTACTGGTTGAATGGAGTCCTGCCTCTTAGGTGCCTGCGCTTATGCCTGAATGAAGTCCTGCCTCTTAGGTGCCTTTGCTGCTTTTCATTCAATGAAATGTGGTTAATGAAAAAAATAATATTATAACGTTTAGTATATATAAAAAGTGTTATATGAGAAAGTTACATTACACTATACGTTTGGTTCACTAAATATTTTATTAGAAATATGATAATAATTTTTGAAATTATCTTTATCAAATAAAATACAAATTTATTAATTTTAATATTTTTCAATGATATTATTTATTAATAAATATTTTTATTAAATATTTAAAAATAATATTTTAATTGATAATTTAAGTTACATTTAAGATAAAAAAAATATTTGTTAGTAATAAATTTTTTAAGTTACTTTCATGTAACTGAAAAATTAAAAGTGCAAATTAAATTTTATTTAAATATTTTAATAATATTTATTCTTAACAAATATTTATATTAAATATTTAAAAATAATATTTGAATTAGTAATTTTAAACAAAGAAGAAACCCCTCTATTCAATATATCTGCTAAGTGCTAATGCTAACTGCTTTTATCCACTAATAATTCTTTAAAATCATAGAAAAATATGTTAGTTATTTATTGTCTTTTTGACCGGGCTTTTTTTTAGTTTAATATTCATGTCAATAGTTTACCTTGCTCATATCATTCACTATGTCTTTCAAACTTGGCTTCACAACTAAGATGGAGTAAGAATTTTTTTTTTTTTTTTTTTTGGTTTTGTGGTATAAGAATTTTTAAACTAACAACTTAATGTTAGTTTAGTATTATTTTTTTAAAAAAATTGAGTTAAAAAAATTGGATTGAAAAAAGTATGTTTAAAAAGTATGGTGTAAGAAAAAAAAATGGTTTTGTGGTATAAGTTTTTTTAAATGTTTGATATTGTTGTAAAAAATTGCTTCAATAATTGAAATGACAAAAAATATATTTAAAATAATAAAAATTTATAAATGTGAGAATAATAAATTTATTTTACACAACAGTCAGCTTTTAAATTACAAATTTTTTTTTTTAACTTTTTGATTTTAGTTATCAAATTATTATTTTAACCGTAAAATTTAAAAAATTTACTTATTTAATATTGAGAGTGTAATGAAATGCAACTTTTAACTTTAAAAACAACGCTACTAGTAAACGAACATTAAATTATTACTTGGAATTCATGGTGATTTGGAGTGTGATCTTTTTGCATACTGTTTTAGAAGAAACACACACTAGAACGGCATGATCCTGTGCTTGGTCACCTGAGAAATTGTTATAAATTGATAAATGAATTTTTCTTCTTAAAAGGAAAATACATATTTTTTTAGTTATTAGTCATTGTATCACATACATTGTACGTGCTATTACACGTTAATTATTATTTATTTATTAAATAATTTATATATAACAAACCAAACGAAAAAAAAAAAGTGAAAATTTATCTATTCTTAAAAAACTAAAACTCCCAAACCTTTTTCACAGTTTATTCGATAAATAGATTAAAATAAAAAATTATCGTAATATATATAATCACATAATATTTAGTTATTTAGTAAAGGGATAATGTCATGAATGGCTCCTGAAATTTATTAAATTTGTCAATGTGGTTAAATATAAATGATGATGTGATATTGACCAATCTGGTGATTTCACGTGGCAGTACTTGATTTTTTAGAAATTAATATCTGAACTTTTGTAAAAAAAAATTAAAAATTAATATCTAAATTTTTAAAAATATATATTAAAATTTTAAAATTTTAAAAATTATATTTTTAAAAATTAATATATGTTTTTTTCTCAAAATTTTTAGAAAATAAAAAATTATTTTAAAAATTAAAATATTTAACTAAAATTATTTTTAAAATATAAATATTTTAAAATTAATTGTTAAAAAATTTATAATATCTGATTTCTTTTAAATATTTAAAAAAAAATTTATTTTTAAAAATTAAAAAATCAAAATATAAAATTAAATTATTTTATTGTTTTAATTTTTTTTAAATTACAAAATTAAAATATTTTATTATTTTAATTTTTGTTAAAAACATTTATTAAAAATAAAAAGTGGAGAGTGAAAAAAAATTTAAAATTAAAATAATATTTTTTGGTTAATACACATGGCATCACTATGTTATGCCATGTGTAAAGAAAAATATATATTTTTTAAAATTAAAATAATAAATTTTTTTGTTAATACATGTGACATCATTATATGGTGTCACGTGTCAAGTTTTCATTGAAAACAAAAGTCACGTCATCAATATTTAACGGTGTTACTAATGGTACTATAATAGTACACGGAATAAAAACGTTAAGTATCAAAATAGACATTTTTAAAATATGGGTATCACATTGACAAATTTGATAAATTTTAGGGGCTATTCATTACAGTAACCCTTTAGTAAATCCTAACTTTGCAATTATTATTTGATAAAATTTAACTAAAAATTCTACACATAATTTAATTGTTAAAAGCATTATCTTAAATGTTCTAATCATTATTTTTTCTTAAATTTTTTTTATCATGATATTAAAATTTTTAATGATAAATTTTATTAATATTTATAATACAAAATCTTAAATAAGAATGGAATAAATCTATTACTATTTATAATATAAAATATTTATATATTGAGCATAAAATTATATATTACATAAATAATCAAAATTTGCATTAATATTTAAATTTATATTAATATAATTTTTTAATTTTTTTAAGGTTAATGAAAAATTATAATTTTGAAAATAAAATAATTCAATGTAAATTTTAATTATTTTTTATTTATTATCAAATAAATCATTTAATTAAAGTCTAGAATTAGAATTCTGATTTATAAATTAATAAATCTTATTAATAATAAACAATATTCGTAAATAATAATGAAATAAATCTTATTACTGTTTATAATATAAAATATTTATGTTATAAGAACTTAGTTATTTATAAAAAATTTATATATTGAACAAGCATAAAGTTACATATTACATAAGTCATAATGATAAATTAAGCCCCTCGAACTATACCAGTTGAGTCATTTCGGCCCCTAACTTTTTTTTTTATCACTTTAGCTCTCATGCTATTATTTTCAGTCAATTTAATCTAAATTTAATGAAAATGTTACTTTTTTGTCAATTTGCGATCAATTTTTTGTTTATTTTTGGTTAATTTTTTTTATCTATTTCTTATAAAATTAGCCTAAATTTAACGAATTTGTTAGTCTCATACTCGCACGTTATCAATTTTCGTTAAATTTACACGATATCGACAAAAATAATAGATTGAAGGCTAAATTGACTAAAAAAAAAGTATAAGGGCCAAAATGATTTTAGCTGCATACTTCGATGGCTAAATTTGTCATTATGCCATTACATAAATAATCAAAAGTTGCATGAACATTTAAAATTAGATTAATATAAATTTTTATTTTTAAGTTTAATGAAAAATTATAAATTTGAAAATAAAGTATTTCATTATAAATTTTAACACTTTTTATGTTTATCAAATAAATCCATTTAATTAAAGACTTTTAATAGAATTAGAATTCTTATTTAATAATTGGATAAATTTTATTAATAATAAAAAATATTTTAAATAGAAAATTAATAATATAATAAAAAATAATTGGTATTTTCGTCAGTTCAAAAAAATTTTCACATCCGTACTTTTATATATATATATATTATAGATAAATTGAACATATATTAACATTATAATAACAAACAAATAAAAAAAAAAATTAACCTGTCCAAAAATCGGGCTATCCGTCCAATATTTGAGAGGGTTTGGACAAAAATATTATGTCCGAAAAATGGGCTTGGGCAAAAAATAGCCCGTTTAAAAAATGAGTCGGGTCTTGGCTCCAACATTCATGACCCGAGCCCGGCTCGGCCTGTTTTCCAATTATATAATATCTTGTTTTTATTTTTATATATATCATGTAATTTATATCATATAAAGATTAAATATATATATATATATATAATATTATTGTGTAAACATTAAAAAATATGTTAAGTTGTGAATGTTTAAGAACTTAATAAAAAAATAAAATAATTAAAGATTAAATAAAAAAATTTAGAAAAAAAATATGGGCGGACTTAAACGGATTTGGATTATCTATTTACAAATATGAGCGGGCTTGAACAAAACTTGAAATCCATATTTCGGGTTGAGCAGAATTTAGACAAATATATATGATGCTGATACCATATATAGACCCAGCTCGAATCTGACCCGGTCTATAGACACCCCTACGTCCTGCGGTGAAGCACGAATTTTTATTTTTTATTAGTTGTTATTTAAATTGGATGCGTAATATTCAAATAATAACAGATTCAGATTAATAAACAATTCGGATATCAGCAAAGGTTGCAGATCATCTCTACTTCGTTCCACAATCTCCAGTAGGGCTGTAAATGAATCGATCTTGAACAAACAAGCCTCTGTTCGTGTTCGTTTATTTATTTTTGAGCTTGTTTGTGTTCGGTTCGTGTTCGTTAAGGATTTTAAAATTGTGTTCAAGCTCTGTTCGTTTAAAATTGAGAGTGTTCGTGTTCATTCATTTAATGTTCACGAACAAGTTTATTTAAATTAAATGAACTTGTTCGTGACATGTTCATGAACATATAATCGAACAAATTCGTGAACAATTAAAAATATGTTCATGAACAATAAAAAAAAACAAATCTAAATAATTTTAACAAACAAATAAAAAAAAGTCAATTTTAAATTATTATTAAATATAAAATTAATTTAATTTATTATTAAATTGAAGATATTAAATAATATTAATTATATTATAAGTAAATAAAATAAAATATAAATAATATTATTATTATCGAACAATAAACGAACATAAACGAGTTTTAAACAAATTAATAAACGAGCTTTAAACGAATCATAAACGAGCTTGTTCGTGAACATAAACGAACCGAACACACATTTGTTTGAACTCGGTTCGTTTAATAAAAGAACATTAAAATTATGTTTATAATCGTTTATTTAGCTTAATAAACAAACATAAACGAACAAAAATCGAACTGTTCACAAACGGCTCGTCGAACGCTCTGTTCGTTTACAGTCCTAATCACCAGTCAGGTAAACAGTTCGTACCGAATTGTCTAAATTCCATAATATAAATAATATAATATATTTGTAATATTTGTAAACCTTCTCCTTCCATATTTCATATCTTCACTGCAAATTAATTCTTGTATTAAATGAAATTTTGACATTCATTTTGATAAGAGAAGAAATAAAAAACCTATTCTCAAAAAATAAAAGAAATCAAAAACCTTTATTTGGTGTTGGTTTAATTAATTAATGTGAATTTTTTAGTACAAAAAACAAAATTCCATATTTCTTATTATTAGGGGTTTAAGGTTGGTTTAAACAATGGTAGACAATGGTAGGTAGGTAAGGGCATTCATTTTTTTTATTATCTTTAAGGGACATTTGAACAATTATAATTTGAGACTTTAAGTTAGGAAATTAAGAATGAAATTTATAAGATAGAAAAACCTCTCTTTGTGTAACTTAAATCCATTTATAGATCAAAAAGAAGAAGAAAAAAAATCTCTATTTTATATATATAAAAAAATCTTTGGTGGTTAAAAGAAAAAACTATTTTCTAACAAAAATAGTGTAAAAAAGAACTTGGTGTAAAAATATATATTTTAAAAAAGGCATGTTCAATTTAGGACCAAACCTATTAGCAATTGAATAGATTAGGATCAAACTTTTTATTTCAGTCTATTAAGGGTTTAACTTTTTCGAGTTGTGACAAATAAAGATTTATGACTACGTTTGACCAACAAGCGCCAAGAAAATCAGTAAGTTTCAAAAAGTATGCTGACATGTTATTATTTTTACACATCTGGAAAGACAAATGGCCATTTAATTAGTAAAATAATTCATAAAATTAAAAAAAATAAAGAAATAAATAACATTATAATAAAGAAACGAACATCATAAACAAAAAAAAATCACAAAATCAAATCTCTCCCTCACTATTTTGATCTGAAACAAGAAATTAATCAACCTGAAAAAAATCTCCCCTTTTAAATTATTTCATTTATTGATCCAAAAAAAAAAAATCAAATCCAATTATTCAACTTTCAACAAACCCAGCAAAAACTAGTCCAGAAAAAATTAGTAAAACAACCTTTTTCTTCTGCCACACTAGTAAACTCAGCAAAAACAAGTAAATCTTGAAGCTATTCTGATCACTATCTACATAATTCTATATGAAAGCAGTCTTCTTCCATGTCTAGAAGTTTTGCACTCACATTTTTTTTTTTAAGCAATCTGTTCAAAAACTAAAGCTTGAGACAAATAACTCTTCAATCCAATAATTCAAATATGAGAGCTTGGGCCCATTTATACTCCAATCAGAACCCTAATCAGTTGCCAATTTGGAAAAATTCCCTTATTATTGATCCGGATAAAAACCTTAGAAAATAAAATCCATTAAACAAAAACTGTCAATGAAGAAATATTAAGTACCCAATAAACAAAAAGAAACAAAAAATCAAGAAAAGCCAAAATTTATCTAACAATAATTAAATAAAAAAACACCTAGAAAAGGAAAGTTAAAAAAAAAAAAAAAAACACTTTTCTAAGTACCTTAGAGTAAATGGGTATCGATCAAAACCCAAAAAGAAAAGCTTTGATTTTTCAAAACATAAATGAATTTCAAGAAGAAAGAGAAATCAATTTTTAAAAAAAATGAAATTTGAAGGTGATGGGAAGATTAGATTACAAGTTGGCATTGTAAGAAGGAAAAAGATCGTTTTTTTTTTTCTCAGATTAATAAAAATTAGATTATAAAATATAAGTTATAGAGATAAGTAGAAGAAGAAAAAACCCCCAAAAAAATTAAGGATTTTAGGAATTAGGGATTCTATTTTTTTCTTTTGTTTTGGGATTCATATTTATTTATTTGGTTTTTACTTTTTCATTATATATATTTTTAGAGTTATTTTGAGTTTTTAATATGCCATATGGAAAAAATAATATTATATGTCAGCATATTTTTATTATTATCAGGCGCGTGTTGGTCAAATACGACCATAAATCCTTATTTGTCATAACTCGAAAATGTTAACCCTTAATAGATTGAAATAAAAGATTTGATCCTATTCACTCATATGCTAATACGATTGATCCTAAATTGAGCATTTAACTTTAAAAAAAAGTCACACTGTCTTTAATATATATATATATATATATATATATATATAAGGACCCTTTTCATAATTATTCTTTTTATGTAATTCTTAATATTTTTAGTCACCTAACACATGCTAAAAAAAATGTTTCACAAAGAAAAAAGTTACACTAGTGAATCTAGAGGTGTAATCGAATTGAGTCGAGTACAAACAATAAAAAATTCGAACTTGATCGAATTTTATTTTTAAATTTTGAGTATGATTCAAGATAAAAATCAAATTACTCAAATTCTCGCTCAATTAAACTCGATTAAGCTCACCTACTTAGTAAAAAGACAAACTTGATTTCATGCTCGAGTTCGGCTCGAGTTCGATTGAGATTTTTTTAATACTAATTAAAATATATATATATATATTTATAAAATAAAAAACTCAATTAGACTTGCGAAATACTCAAATCGAACATTAAGATATTCGAATTCGACTCACTCGAACTACTTGAATTCGAGCTCGACTTGACATTGACAAAACCAAATTTTAATTTTTTTAAAACTAAACTCGAATAATTTTTAAACACAAATATCTCATTTACCCTAAAGGTGAATCCATAGTAGTAATTAATAACTTCCAACAAGTTGCAACTAAAGATTAGTTGTGCTCAAAACAGCAGATGCTTTCCTCTCCAGAGATTAATTGGCTGGTCTCTTAATTTGGGAGATCAAATTTAAATTTTGATAATCTAAACAAAAAAAAAAAAAAAAAAAAAAAGAAAGAAAACTGAAAGAGAGGCTCATCAGTTCATTCATCAAACCTTCCTTGCCCAGACCACTTAATATGAAGTTTCCAAACACACAAATAATGATATTTTCCCTCGCAACATATTGTGTTGTGCAAAAATGCTTTCATTAACAAGGGAAATATGCAGCACTTAGGATTTCATTCGGAAGCTTTTCAAATTGTACACTCTCTTGAATTTTTTTTTAGCATTTCTTTTTTTTCTGAAAAAGAACCGAACCGAAGGTCGAACCAATCAGACTTTCGATTTTTTATCCAACCGGTTCAACCGGCTAGATTGATAAAAATAATTTTACAAATATATATATAAAAATAGTTTTAATGTTAAATAAATAATAAATATAATTAATAATTAATAAGAATATGTATTTGACTTAGTGATATAACTTTTATTATAAAATCAAAAGATTCAGTGTTCCAATCTCACCATTTACCCAAAAAAATTTTACCCATTTTTCACCAGTTCAAGGAAAATCCGATTTTATGTATAATACCGTACAGACCGGCCGATTTCCGGTTCAACCGGTCCGGTTTTTTATTCCATGCCCAAGAGTGAATTTCTTCAAAAAAGAACCAAACTATCACCATTTCCTTGATATGAACATAAATGATACTCTGCTTCATAGAACAAGACGCGTGATAAAACTATAAAATCAACAGATAAATATATATATATATATTTTTAAAAAGCTTGTATAAGTAAAAGAGTTCTTGAAGGAAGAACTATCAGCAACACCTTGACAGATTTAAAGACCAAAAGTTTAGTTTTTCCCTACTTTTTGCTCACTAAACAAGAAGAAAAACTACATATACATAAAAGCATATTCTGCATCATGGTTCCAGCTTCAAGGAAACGACACGTGACTGTCTGTTGCGCTTTGCGACCTTCAGAAAGACTAATGAAAGGCAAGAAGGAGCCCACCATGGCCTGCGAACTTTTTGATCTCCTTTTAGGCAAGCCACTGAAGAATACGTTTTAAATATATCAATCACTAAGTAGAAGCATATAAACTTCTAAGACTGACTTTCCTCTTGTTTGAGCAGACAACAAAAGGACAATAGCTCCATGCTGTTGAAGAATGCATGCAAGATAAATTGTTTTCTCGGATAGCAATCGAATATCATTGAACCATTTGAAAGATGCAGCGCACTATCCAGTATAGCCAGCCTCTTATCATGTAAACAGGCATCAAAAAAATCTAAACCAATCACTATCAGTATCTCTATTTTACCAATTCATATGCAAAAGGCACTGCTCCGACATAACTTGGGTACCCGAAGTTGTTATTTGATGAAAGTGGGCAAAATGTTTATGCTTCATAGGTAAATGATGCATAATGTAATGCCTGGATGGTGGATGCTAGACAAATAATGCATGCAGCAGGGAAAAGCTCCCATGTTTTAAACTACAGTGTAATTGAAGAAATACTACTAACAGAAATATGTCTCTTACCACAATGAACTGTAAGAATAATCAAGCAAACTTGAAAATTGAAGTAACTTTCAAATTTCGAGAGGCAAAAGCTATATAGATATACCTTTTATTCGTCTGAGTTCCTTGCATAGTGTGATGAAGTCTCCCCACTTCATATGGCATCGCCTTATAAACCGAAGAATCTGTTCAGTTGTGAACATAGACATGCCTTCCAGGTATTCCCCATTGACACCATTTTCTTTGAAAATCTGGCGATAGCTACCAAGATTTATCTCTTCCAACCACAAACCAACATCCTGCCAGAATAAAAAGATCACAGTGCAAAAGCATGTTATTGAATCAAATGTGCATTCCAAAAACTTTTCATGCTAAACATCAAAAGGAGAACATATTACAAAATCTTCCCCAATGGCTCCAAGAACTTTGGGCTTAGATAACATCATAAATTGGAAACACATTTGCAGCATATTTCACTAGTATTGGCTCAATTTATGCACATTTTACCTTGTTACTCAATTCTCTTTGTTCCTTTTACGGATCAGTTCTTACTCAGAATGGTTAATCAGATATCACTATCAGTTTCAATGATCTGAAAGGAATGGTAACGATGATGAAGTGAAAGGTTGTGTGCTTTATTATTTTCTCCATGTCTATCCTTCAAAGTTACACAACAACAAAGTGCATTTGTTGCTATGTTGGCTCATCAAAACATATAGTTGTGGAATGCCTCATCATTTGACAAGCACATACAAGTCTTCCAAGGAGGATGAAGATATATAAATACATAGCTAATCCACCTTTCAAAAAGTTAACTATGGCATTGCAAGCAGGTCAGAAGTATGTCTCATAACTATAAAATAAACAGCTCGTCTTCAATAATGAATACCCATCTGATGCACCTGCTGGTATTTCCTGTCATCGTCCCAAAGAAGTCTTCCTGCAACGGGGACTAATATAGAGGCAAATCCAAGTTTCCAACTTTACTCAAAAATCTGCAGCAAGGAAATTCTTTTCCTTTTCCTTTTCCTTTCTTTCTCTCTCTCTTTCCTTTCTTCTCTACAATCGTTTAATTGACAACTTCTATGAAACTGGGGGCACTTGTCAGTTGGGAATACGATAAGCTTGTACGAGTATCTTTATCAGAAGTGTCAACACAACAAATGCCCAGTAAAGGAGAAATTTGTTATACAATTTCTGCAGGTATCTAGACCATACCTTGTAGTTATGGTAGGACAGCCACAGATCTATGAAATTTCATTTATCCACTCAATCAGCCTCACATTTACCTTCATGAACAACTCTCAATAAGAATCTCATCACTACAAATGCAAGTTTTGACACAGACCAAAAAAAATGTAGAGAAGATCCCGCGCTATGTTACATATGTAAAACCACAATCTAGTAATCGAATAACCTACACTGTAGAACAAGTAGAATAACCACAAAACAATATTAACACGTCTAACCCCATAAGGATCATAACTAAACTAATCATTCCAACCATCTCAACAGAAAGAGGTGAAAATGATAACCTTGATCAAACATTTTTAGATGAAATGCTACCAGGTCATGAATAAACAATAGGGCAGACTCAAAATCACCTAAATCAGAGCCAACAGAAAATGGGTTCATCAACATAAAAATGTTCTCTAAACCTGGAGATAGAGAAAGAGAGAGACTGAAACCACATGGTCCAAAAACATAGAGACTAAATTTTTATATACCAAAATAACAACAAAGAAACCAAAACAAAACTTTCCTTAGTTAAGGCCTAATTTTGATCATGAGGAAAGGGCAATAAAAACTGATCACCTTACTGGTCAAATTCAATTCACTTTTAACAGTTTCCAAAAATCAAAACAAAAACAAAAATAGTACAATAATTACAATTTTTGACAACCAGCAAACATCCTTTTTTCTTAAATACTAAATTCTTTTAACAATTTAATCAAAATTAAGCGAAGAAATATCACCATCAAAACTTTCAACTGAAAAAAAAATATACAATATAATTAGCAAAATTCACGTTTAAGTAGCAGTACTAAAATCTCACACAAATAAAAACTCAAGATCTGAACTTTACAGGAACAAAGATCCAAATAAAATAAAATCAAAACTAAAATATATATATATATATATATATATACAACAAAAAAAAGAGAGAGAGAAAGAAATACCTCAACAGTCCAAATGAAGAAATCGAGTGGCTCAGGCTGGTGTTCTTTGCTCATCTCAACTATTATCTCGACCAAATTCACCTATTAAATTTACAACCAATTTCCCATCAAAATTTACCGCCGATTATAATGAAAATCAAATTAAAACCCAAAAAACGAAAAAAAATAACTGTCCTTTTGATTCCCTGGAAATGAAAAAAAAAAAAAACTGGAGAACAACAGGTTTTGAGGTTAGAGTGACAGTTGTTGAGATCCCAATCCTTCTACTCTTTTTTTTTTACTTTTTCTCTTTCTTATATTTTATTTTTTAAAACTTTATTTTTATTTTTCTCGGGAAGCAAACACGAGAGAGAAATGAAAAAAAAAAAAGCAAGAATGAAAGAAAAGAATAGCGTACCGTGTGAGAACAAGAAAGAGAGTGAGAATTTTTAGGGTTGGATTTTTTTCCTACATTTGAGATTTTTGAGAAATTGAGATTGAAAATTATTTGAGAGAGAGGAAATTTTGTAGTAATAATAAAGAGAAAAAAAAGTTAAAAAAAAAAGAGAGTGCGAGTAAGAAATTTTAATACGTACTCCTACTGTTGGCTTAAGCTTTTTTTTTTTATGTGAAAATTTGAGAATTATAAAAAAAAAATTTATTGTACTAAAAAATACGATTAAGATAATATTTTAAAAAATAATTATATAATTAATAAATTATTTTTTAGAATTTAATAAAAATAATATATTAAATATAAAATTTAAAATAATAATTAAATAATTTTTTATTAATGTCTAAAACACATCGGTTAATCAAATTAAAAAAATAATAAAAAAGAAAATCTTATTATAGTGACTTCTGACTTAATCCAATTCATTGATACATTCATGAGGTGACATTCAATAATATTTTTAAAGTTAAAATTTTAATATTTTCTATCAATTTTTTATTTTTAAATTACACTTTTAAAAAAAAACAAATTATCTTATTTAATAAATATTGTAAATAATATTTTAATTAATTTTAAAAAGTATTAAAAAATGCTTGTTAGCAAAAAAAAAACTAATACATTATTAGTATAAGAAAAAGAATTTGCTTAACCGATACCTATAGAAATTGGTTAAGGATTATTTATTTACTATGAGTTTTGTTAGCAAATACCCTTAGAGCACTCTTTAAGGTTAATTAATATATTATTCATAGTAAAAATATTGTATCAAATACAAAAGCTGACAACTTTATTCATCAATTTTAATATATTGAATAAAGATAATGCTATATATAGACATTGATTAACATTTCTCAAAAGCCAAAATTTCATTATTGGTGGGATAATATCGTCCTTGAAGGCCAATAAGAAGGGCAAAGTTGTCCATTAAATTTTGTCCTAAAAGGGCATTATCTTCTTTTTAACAGAAAAATAGATCTTCTTTTTAACAGAAAAATAGGTAACAGGCTAAAAACGAAGACACGGTCTATTCCAAAGTGTCCGGTTTTTCACTTCAGTCCGACGTGGGCCATCCCAGTCCAGATTATGTACTTACAGGGAGAAGATTTTGATGTAACAAGTGGGGCCCATCCTATCTCTTGATAAAAAAAAGGAAAAATATGAAAAAACATATAATGCACAGTAGAATTATTGTAAAATGAAATAATGAATAAAAGTTATTTGAAAAAGAGAAATAAATAATTAGAAATTGTTAAAAAATATATTGTAAAGACAAAATTATCTTTAATAAAAAAAAATTCTCTTTTTTTTTTAATTTATTTTTTAATTAAAAAATAAATATTCTGAAAATAAAAACTTTTTAATTTTAAAAAATAAATTTTAAAATTTTTTATTTACTTTTTTTAATTAAAAAATTTTAAAAAATAAAAATAATATGCCTAAAATTAATTTTTATTTATTTTTTTAAATTTTTTTAAATTTTTAAAAATATATATATTTAAATATTTTATTTTTTAAATTTATTTTCAATTAAAATTTTTAAAAAATAATATTTTTTTAATGAAAAAAAAAGGAAAAGTAAGTTTTTTCATGAAAGGTAATTTTGTTTTTAAAATATCTTTTATAATAATTTTTAATTATTCATTTCTCTTTTTCAAATAACTTTTATTCATTATACCATTTCACAATAATTCTATGCACTGTATGTTTTTCATATTTTTCCATTAAAAAAAAGTGGATGGTGATGATGAGATCAAGAGTCAACTCTAAAAAAATCACCAAAGTCAACGGTGTTTGATGTGAAACTATCTTGGTAAGTCGTTGAGCATAGGCAATATTAATATTAGTCATTACTCATTAGTCATTACTATGACTGTATGACTTTTAGATTCTTGAAATAAAAACTAATACAGGCTAGATATGATTTTTTTTTTTTTTTAATGTTGCTGGAAAATATTTTAAGCCATTTTTAAGGTTATTATATTTAATAATTTAAGGGTTTTTATCGACGAATGTCTTTAAAATATTTTTAAAAATTAATTAATGAAAAATATTAATTAATGTCTAGTGACACTGATTAAATTGATATATATATATATATATAAATATAATTAATGCATACTTTTTTATTGAATTCAATAAAATAATATATTAAATGTAAAAAACTTTTTTAAAATAGTAAATAAATAATCCTTAACCGATGCCTACATGCATCGGTTAAGCGAACCCTTAATTAATATATTACTTATAGTAATAATATTATATTAAATGGATTTTGTTAATGAATGTCCTAATGACACTATTTAAGGTTATCATATATAGTAATATCTTCATCAAATGCATTAAAAATAATGAATATAAGGTTGTCAACTTCTACATTTGATAAGGACATTAATTAGTGAATTTTTTAAGAAAATGTTAATTATTGTCTAGTAATATTGATTAAAATGACATTTAAGAAAAGAGAAGCACAATTAATAATTTTTTAATTTTGTATTAAATGCAAAAAAAAAAAATTTTAAAATTAAATAAATCTTTAATCAATGTCTATAGACATCGATTAATCGGATCCTATAAACTGATTAACCAATGTATATAGACACTGATTAAAAATTATTTTACGAAAAAAAAATTACATTAATACTTTACTTTCATTAAATTAAAAAAATAAATCATTAATTATTATTATTATTATTATTTTAAATATCGCCGTAACAGTAGCTAGTAACATTTTTTTTTATTTGGTTTAAGAACAATAACTAACGAACATCCAAGTATTCATTAAGATTTTAGTGTAGAATTTATGATAGTACACATTTGGAAATGGAACACCTAAAACGTCTTGCCCATAATGCCTACTTTAACCTTCCACATTTATAAAACAGCCAACATTATAATTTATTGGGTTTATATGAAAAACATGCACTCCAAAATAAGTATTTGTTAAATGGTATAATAAATAAAAGTTATTTAAAAAAGAAAAATGAACAATTGAAAATTGTTATAAAGGATATTGTAAAGACAAAATTATCCTTGATAAAAAAACCTTCTTCTCCCTTTTTCTTTTATTTTTTGATTTACTTTTTAATTAAAAAATAAATATTCTGAAAATAAAAATTTTTTAATTTAAAAAAATAAATTTTTAAATTTTTTATTTACTTTTTTTAATTAAAAATTTTAAAAAAATAAAATTAATATGCCTAAAATTAATTTTTCTTTATTTTTTTAAATTTAAAAAATATATATTTAAATATTTTATTTTTTAAATTTATTTTCAATTAAAATTTTTAAAAAATAATATTTCCTGAAAGAGAAAAGAAAAATAAGTTTTTTCATTAAAGGTAATTTTGTTTTTACAATATCCTTTATAATAATTTCTAATTATTCATTTCTCTTTTTCAAATAACTTTTATTCATTATACCATTTAACAAATACTTCCTTTGGATTGCATGTTTTTCATATTTACCCTAATTTATTTAACAAGTGTTTGGGCCCGTTTTGTCTTGGATATTTTTATACATTAATAAATTATAAAAATTAAAAATTAATATTAATATTAATATTTCAGATGTAAATACATTTCATATTTTAATATAAAAAGTTTGTAAGTTACATTTAAAAAATGATAGAATATCAAGTTTAATTTCATTTAAATTATGTTGATAAATATCATTCATATTGAAAGTTATGAAAAAAAATAATAAAACATAAATCTAACAATTATTATATACTAACTCGTAAATCATAACACCATTTAATTTAATTAAAAATTTCATGCATAGTGAAAATTTTAAATAAAAAATTTAAAAAACCTAAAAATTAAATAAGAAACTTAAGAAGAGGGTTATAGGTAGACCTATCCATGGGTTAACCTATTTGTCGAGGCAAATCTGAACAGAAATTTTTGTAATTCAAGCTAGTCCAACCCGAATTACTATTCATATTTAATAAAAAATTTATTTAAATTTAGTTATAAAATATATAAATATTAATATAATAATACTTTTTTAATATTTTTTTAAATATTAAAATGAGCTTTCGGATTCAATTTGAACTAAACTTAAACAAACAAAAATAAAATATTTCAGATCCGGGTTCGGGCCATGAACACTTCTAGTGTTAGCATAGTGTAATACGCTTTGCCTTGGATGGAGCTCAGTTATATTCCCAATTTGGCCTGGCCTGGCCTAGGATAAGGATTAGGTTCTAAATGGCAAGGCACATGTCATGTCCTGGCTCACCATCATTAGGACGAAACCAAATGTGGTGCAAATACAACTAATCAGCCACGTAAACTTGATTGACAGACAGTTTGTTCTTGCATTGCATGTCATAGCCCCCCAATTATTGATTACCAAGAAAATTCATGCTTCGACAAAACCAGATGTACATTCAAAACTGCATGATTTGATATGGTATAAGCCTCCCTCTAAGGAAGACACTCAACTAACAACAAAACAAACATCATTTGTGTTTTGCAACTGCTGGACTTGTCAATCAGTGCTGTTTTAGCAGTTCTCTACTCAGTGTATTTGAGAAAATAAGTTTCTAGGCACAAATTAGTTTAAATCCTAAGCAAGAAAATCCATGCTTGGTTTAAGTGCACAAGTTGATTAACTAACACTCGGACAAAATTAGGTCGAAGGGTTACTGAATGGCCAGAAGTTAGCAGGCGGAGACACTTTTGTAAAGGTGAAGATGCAACTGCTTTTCTATGACAAACACTCGCGGTTAACACTTACTGTTGCATCTGATAGGAACTAAACACAAAAACAAAACCCTGTATCTCCACCCCCCAACAATCCATTTCCCAGAAGGATACATGAGTTAAGCATCACCTAACGAACTACAAAAATCTGTCATTCAAACTCTTCATTTTTTTAAAGTATCCATATCCGACATAGACTCGAACATGAATATGAAAGTATGATCTTTCAAATATATGAAAAAACTTTAAAAAAATTGAACATACTCATATCAGGTACATACCCATATTTGACACTCACCTCAAGTCCGGGTAACATGGATAAAAGTTGTTGCCCTATCTTTGGTCAGAATTAGTGTGAACAACTTCCTTCGGGTTTACGGATTAAACCAAAATCAAAGCCAATTAACTACAACACCATTTCCAAAATCTCACATGCATTACATTCCTTTGACCACAAAATAACCCAATAGCCAAAATTAGACTGCATCAAATCATACAAGTAGATTACAACTTAAAACTTACAAGATGATAGTTACAAAGCAACACATGTTTTTAACCTCTAAAAACTAGCATTTGCGCAGAAAGACTGTACAAAGCATGAACTTTCAAATTGTTAGAATGAGTATAATTCTTTCTTTGCCAGAGAATAAGGAAAAATCTGGCTTGCAATTTCAGACTAAAAAAACCACACAAGACATAGATGCTGCAATAACTCACCAGTTAGCTAGAATCGCGAAACCTGCATAGATGTGAGCTGTGCCTTCTGATTGGAAACAATGAATGAGTATTCCATTTTGAAATATCATGCAAGTTGTATCCTTCTGATAATTTATTCTCACCACAGAATCTGATGTTGCATTCTCCCATTTGAACAACTACTCCAATTGGAAAAAGGAACTATTGGTCCGTCAAAATTATACATGGGAATATGGGATAGTGCCACAAACAAAGCCATGATCCCACTCTCACTCTATTATACCAACGGTCATAGTGATTCCAAACATCATTGACCTTGCAATGCGATGAACAAGGAGAGAAATGGTCAAGGAAGAACACTTACAAATTACAACAATCAAGAAAATTCGGAAGCCACTGGTGGAAGAGGTGATGCCAGATCTAACAGTTCCCGTGGAACCATTGCTAGTTTTGCTAATGACCCCTTCCCAAAATATTCAGCAATCACCGAAAATCCGTCGTTTGAGCTCTTGACTTGTTGGAAGAATCGATCTTGATCTTTTGAACTCTGTTCAAAGCTTCTCTTGATTTCCATAACAGATCTGTACTCAGGAGCACACTCAGGGCATTCCTTTTCATTATCACCAAGGCAACGTTGATGAAATGAGTGCATACACATGAAGTGGACAGCAGGTAGGTCAAGGGTAAAAGTGCAAGCAGTGCACTTGCTCAGCTGAAATATCCTGGCATTTGTCCTAAGGTCCTGAATTTCTTTTCTCATAGTCAACGTGTCTTCCTGTGCAATTCAAAGACTCGTAGAATTAAAAATAAAATAAAAAAAAAAAAAAAAAAGGAGAAAGAAAGAACAGTGATTGAACACAGTTCTTGTACTTGAGAAATGACTACATGGCAAAGTTTAAAGCATAGAAAAGTCCGTATTTCATCGAACTGAATCATTGAAGAAAGAAATGGACAAACTTCATGTTGTATAAGCTTATGAACTTCACAATGAAAAATGGCATGGTATATATGCCACTAAAATATGAACTCTTTACTGGTTAATAGATTTTCCATCAAAGAAACTGAATAACTGCAATGATGCAAAGGGCAGCAAACAGCCAAACATTACCCATTGCAGCATTGCAGTTTTGACTTACAATTAATTAGTCTTCTTTTCTCTCACATGCTTAGAAAATATCTTTTAATCTATTCACAATACTTAACATTTTTTAAAGTATTATATTCTGATGTTGCTTATGTTAAGGAATGTTTAATGGTTAAACTCTCTTGATAGTTGATACATAATTCTTGAAACTATATGCGCGACCATTACCACCTTCCACTTAGGGTAGGTGATCAAAAGACAGGTAATAAACTTCGCAGAATATACAATTATTGCAAAGAAACTAGGTAGCAACCTGATATTTCTCTATAGCTCGTCTGTCCTCTTCAATCAGCTTTGATTCTTGTTCAAGTTTCCAAGCAATATAATCTTTAATAACAGATAGTGTGAGGCATGGGTTGCTTGAAAGTGTCTGAAGAACAATAATGGGAGGCAACATGTCATCCCTTTCAATATATGTCAAAACTTCTTTCACTTCTTTAGAGCAATCTTCCCCAAGTTCACCAAAATAATTTAGAAGATCTGCCCAAACAGTGAGATCCCCCCTCCCTTATCAGAATCCCCTAGCCTTTTGCAACATGCAATCAATCCCTCATGGTCATGGGCTTGCATGTAGCAAGCAATCACTTCTTTATAAAGCTTCATCTTCTCATAGAGATACAATAAGCCCTCTTTAAATGCATTCATCTCGCATAGGATGATAGCAAGATCAACATCATGAAGTGGATGTTCCAGGTCAGAAGGCCATGCACTCTTAAGCAAGAGTAGTCCCTTCTCACGTCTTTCCAGAGCATCCTTTTCCATATATGAATTCTTACCATTGACAATTAACTTCACATTGGACATTGCCCTTGACATTGCAGGTGCTGCTGGTCTTGCGTTAATAATAAAATCTATTTCATTGTTAGCTTGGGAGATTGATGGGAAGTTCAAATCAATGGACAGGTACAACTCCAAGAGTGTGTTAGAACCTCTACTTGAGCAGGAGAATCTTTTACCTTGTCAGCATATTTTTCAAGGAAATCCATAAGAGATTGTGGATGATGGATGAAAATGTTTAGGAAATCAACCGGAGATGGCAGCATAGGTAAGTAAGCACCATTTGAAGTTCCACTTTTAGCCAAATCTACATCCTCAGTACAAAGCCTCATGAATATATCAATTGTCTCCGCCGGTTTGTGCTCTATGAGAATCTTCCCATATTCCTTCACTGTCACCCCAGCTTGACTTGGTTCAAGGCTTGAAATATATTGCAATGCTTCATCATATCTGCCGAGGTCTTCAAGCAAAATCTTTAAGTACCATTCATGCCTCCCTGCCTTCTTCGCAACATACATGGCATGTTCATGGTAATTTGCCGCTCAGCAGACCCTTATAGCAGTCTCCACATCAAATTTATGTTCCCCAACACCATCCTCACTCTTAATGAACACATTCAGCTTTTCGACATTTTTCAATTTTGTATAGCAGTTTAACAGAAGGGTAGTGTGATCTTTTGAGGCAAGCCCCTTCTCATGTAAACTTTCTAAATAATTTGCAAGGTTGTAGATTCTTTGCGCGTCCAGAAACTTTTGTATTACATATGAAGTTTCAAGGTGAGCAATGGTGTGGATTTACTGAGCCATAGACTCATCGTAGTCTTGTTTGCTATATAGATGATCGCCATACTTCCTCAATATTTCAGCAGTTGCAGTAGCATCAGCTTGCTGAGTTTGACTAGGTTGATAGCTACAGTGTAAAGGTTTTTCTTGAAGAGCATATCCAACTTGCTTTCCATATCCTTCTTACCGATACACAAAGCTGATTTGTCAGTCATTATAAGTATTATATTATCCCATTCGCATAGCATGTGAGAAACTTCTTTAACAACTAGACTGTGTGCCATTAATCGGTTCTTGAGGTCATAAACATTAAAAGTATTCTTGCCATTTCTTTGATCTGCAATAACACATAATAAGTATCCACAAAACCACCCTATGAACTTCTTCTCTCCTTCAAAAGCCCAACAGGGACCACGCCCATCTACTTCATAGAAATACACAGCCTCAGGTCGACCGATTATCAACTCCTAATAAGAAAACAGACGAAACACTTCTTTTTCTAAGATAAAATATTATGGTTATTAAAGCACCATAAAGAAAAAGTTTAGGGCAAAAAATGCATACCACGCGATCACTCATTGTGACACTAGTGAAATTGAATCCAATCTGATCTAATATTTGCCGCCTAGGAGGTTGGTCCTGCATGCTGAACAAGCTCACTGAATTTCGAGTTACAGCAAACAATAAAAAGGCTTGACCATCCAATCTAAAACCTAGTCCTATAACAGATGAATTTCCTTTGTCCGATACACTATCAACCTGAAGCTTGAAACGAGTTATTCTTTCACGTGCAATATCTGTTGAAAATAATAATTTGCAACCATCTAGAATGTTTGTGTCTAGATTCATGTGTCTTCTTCTAGATTAAATGTGTGCTTTGTATTTGGTGATTCATGTATGGCTTATTAATAAAGTTCATGATGTATCTAGAATTTATTATGGTTCATGTATGGTTTATTAATGAGGTTCATGTAACTAGATGTTAAGAGGTCACCTAGTGTGCCTATATATACCTATTGTACTTGGAGATTGAAATACAAGTTGAGTTGTATTCTCTTCCTCAATATTTCTCTTATTTTCTAACAAAGTGGTATCAAGAGCCATTTTCCTTGTCTTTGAGAGATGGCTAACAGTGGTTTATCTTCATTCCAATATCCTCGTCTTACAAAGGAAAATTATGATACTTGGAGTCTTTGTATGAAAGCTTTGCTTGGCTCACAAGATGTGTGGGAGATTGTAGATAAAGGCTATGCTTCACCAATAGATGAAGCATCATCGTCTCAAGAGGAGAAGGATGCTTTGGCAAAGATAAAGAAGAAGGATCAACAAGCCCTTGCTCTCATCCATCAAGGTTTGGATGAAACAATGTTCTTGAAGGTAGCGGATGCTACTAACGCAAAGCAAGCTTGGGAGATTTTGAAAAACTCCCTCCAAGGAGTTGACAAAGTGAAGAAGGTGCGACTCCAAACGTTACGTGGAGACTTTGAAGCTTTGCAAATGAAGGATTCCGAATCCATTTCGGATTATTGCTCAAGGGTGAAGGCTATAGTGAGCCAATTGAAGAGATATGGTGAAGATATAGATGTTCGTGTGGTGGAGAAAATTCTTCGTTCCTTAATGCCAAAATTTGATTATATGGCATGTGTCATAGAGGAGTCAAAAGATTTAGACTCCATGACAATTGAGGAACTAGAAGGGTCCCTACAAGCTCGAGAAGACAAGATCAAGAAGAGGCATGAAGAGCCTTTGGAGCAAGTCCTCAAATCAAAGGTTTCTTTGAAAGATGATGGAGGTGAAAAGAGCCAAAGAGGAAGAGGACGTGTTCGTGGTCGTGGCCAAGGAGGTAGAGGAAGAAGCAACCAAGATAATGCCAACAATGAAGATAAAAACCATCAATCCTTTAAAGGTCGTGGAAGAGGAAGAAGAAACTATCATAGATCAAATGAAGCAAGGTATGATAAGTCTAAAATTGAGTGTTATAATTGTCACAAATATGGCTATTATTCTTGGGAGTGTCGTAGTGCTTCCAATGATAAGGAGGAGAAAGTAAATCTTGTTGGTTACAAGCAAGATGAGGAGGAGCCAACCTTGTTACTAGCACTCAAAAGTGATGAGAAGGATGACAAAAGTTCGTGGTACTTGGACAATGGAGCAAGTAATCACATGTGCGGCAACAAAGAAAAGTTTGTCGAGCTTGATGAGAATGTGAATGGCAATGTTTCCTTTGGAGACTCTTCAAAAGTTCAATCGAGGGAAAGGTACAATTTTAATTTCCTCAAAAGATGGTAGTCATAGACTTATCTCCAATGTTTTTTATGTGCCACAATTAAAGAGTAATATTTTGAGTTTGGGCCAACTCCTTGAGAAGGGGAATGAAATTAACATGAAAGATTGTTGTCTTTGGCTTAGAGATCAAAATGCTAATTTGATTGCTAAGGTACTTATGTCAAAAAATAGAATGTTCATGTTAAATCTCAAGACCATTGAAGCAAGGTGTTTGAAGGCTAGTGTGAAAGATGAAGCTTGGTGCGCACTCAAAGCTTTGGAAAAAGAGAAGATGGTGAAGGGGATGCCTTCAATCAACCATCCTAACCAATTGTGTGAAGCATGTCTTCTCGGCAAGCATTCAAGAAGGAGTTTCCCAAAAGAAGCCACTACAAGAGCAACCAAACCACTCCAACTTGTTCATACCGACGTGTGTGGACCAATCAATCCATCCTCATTCGGTAAAAATAAATACTTCATGCTCTTTATTGATGATTATAGTAGAAAGACTTGGGTTTATTTTCTAAAGCAAAAGTCAGAGGCATTTGTTGCATTTAAAAATTTCAAAGCTCTTGTAGAAAAAGAGAGTGGCTATGAAATTAAATCTTTGAGATCCGATAGAGGAGGCGAATTCACTTCCAAAGAATTCAACGGTTTTTGTGAATCACATGGAATTCTTCGTCCACTAACGGTACCTAGATCACCACAACAAAATGGTGTAGCGGAGAGAAAAATAGAACTATTCTTAACATGGCTAGATGTATGTTGAAAGCCAAAAATATGCCCAAGGAATTTTGGGCCGAAGCTATTTCTTGTGCAGTTTATTTGTCCAACAGGTGTCCAACAAGGAGTGTCAAAGACAAAACTCCCCAAGAAACATGGAGTGGAAGGAAGCCTAATGTTGATCATTTGCGAGTCTTTGGAAGCATTGCATATGCTCATGTTCCGCAACAAGAGAGATCCAAGCTTGATGATCGAAGTGTCAAGCATGTTTTTATTGGCTATGATTCAAATTCAAAAGGCTACAAGTTGTACAACCCAAGCAATGGCAAGATTGTGGTGAGTAGGGATGTTGAGTTTAATGAAGAAGCAACGTGGAATTGGGAGGTACAAGAAGAAAGAGTCTATGATTTCTTTCTATATTTTGAACAAGAAACCATGATGCCTATACAAGAGACAACTCCACCTTCTTCTCCAACTCATGTGCATCACCACCTTCTTCTCCAACTCATGTTGCATCACCTTCTTCTCAAGAAAGTTCAAGTGAAAAGCCAAGAAAAATGAAGAGTATCTATGAACTTTTAGATGAAACTGAGGAGATTACTAATGATGATATAAATGATTTGTTTTGTCTTTTTGCTGATAGTGAGCCTATGAACTTTGATGAGGCCATGAGAGACAAAAAATGGAGACAAGCCATGGAGGAAGAGATTAATGCCATTAAGAAGAATAACACTTGGGAGTTATCAACTCTTCCCAAAAGTCATGAAGCTATTGGCGTCAAATGGGTGTACAAGGCAAAGAAGAATGCTCAAGGAGATGTGGAAAGATACAAGACGAGGCTTGTGGCTAAAGGTTACAAGCAAAAGCATGGAATTGATTATGAAGAGATTTTTGCACCTGTTGCACGCATGGAGACTATTCGTTTGCTCCTAGTCGTAGCGGCTCAAATGAAGTGGAGAATTTATCAACTTGATGTGAAGTTAGCTTTCCTCAATGGTTATCTTGAAGAGGAAGTCTATGTAGAACAACCATTGGGATTCGTGGTTGAAGGCCATGAAGATAAGGTGTTGAGATTGAAGAAAGCTTTGTATGGATTGAAACAAGCACCAAGAGCATGGAATAGTCGCATTGACAAGTACTTTCAAGACAACGGGTTTGTTCGTTGTCCTCATGAATATGCTCTTTATGTTAAAATGCACGATAATGGTGATATTTTGCTTGTTTGTCTTTATGTGGATGATCTTATCTTCATCGGCAACAATCCTAGCTTGTTTGAAGAATTCAAGAAGGCTATGTCACTTGAGTTCAAGATGACCGATATTGGACTCATGTCTTATTATTTGGGCCTAGAGGTGAAGCAAATGGGAGATGCTATTTTTGTTTCTCAAGAAAGCTATGTAAAGGAAATTTTGAAGAAGTTCAAAATGTTTGATTGCAATCCCGTGAACACACCCATGGAATATGGAGTGAGATTGTCAAAGTTTGATGAAGGAGAAAAGGAAGATCCTACCCTTTTCAAAAATTCTTGTGGGAAGCTTGAGATAGTTGACATGTACGAGGCCCGATATTCTCTTTGCGGTTGGAGTAGTGAGTCGTTTCATAGAAGCTCCTACGTCCACTCACATGAAAATTGCTAAAAGAATTCTTCGTTACCTAAGAGGTACTATTGATTTTGGGCTATTTTATTCATCATCTAATGATTTCAAGCTTGTGAGATTTTGTGATAGTGATTTTGCGGGAGATATTGATGATAGAAAGAGCACCACCGATTTTGTATTTTTTATGGGAGATTGTGCAATCACATGGAGTTCTAAGAAGCAATCCATCGTCACACTTTCAACTTGTGAAGCCGAATATGTGGCGGCAACTTCTTGCACTTGTCATGCTATTTGGCTTAAAAGGTTGTTGAAGGAACTTCACTTGTCTCAAGACGAAGCTACAAAGATTTGCATTGATAATAAGTCCGCACAAGCTCTTGCTAAGAACCCAGTGTTCCATGATCGAAGCAAGCATATAGATACAAGGTATCATTTCATCAGAGATTGCATTGCTAAAAAGGAAGTGGAGCTCAAGTATGTGAAGACTCAAGATCAAATTGCGGATATTTTTACAAAGTCTCTCAAGTTTGAAGTTTTTCGAAGATTGCGTAATAGTCTTGGAGTGAAGAAGAAAATTGCAAATTAAGGGGGAATGTTGAAAATAATAATTTGCAACCATCTAGAATGTTTGTGTCTAGATTCATGTGTCTTCTTCTAGATTAAATGTGTGCTTTGTATTTGGTGATTCATGTATGGCTTATTAATAAAGTTCATGATGTATCTAGAATTTATTATGGTTGAGGTTCATGTAACTAGATGTTAAGAGGTCACCTAGTGTGCCTATATATACCTATTGTACTTGGAGATTGAAATACAAGTTGAGTTGTATTCTCTTCCTCAATATTTCTCTTATTTTCTAACAATATCTCCCTTGATACAGTAAATGCAACCATTGTCTAACCCAATAGCTATAAGTAATATCGGCGGAGCTTCCTCTAAGACTAAAAATGATGTGATCTGCAATGCATAGGGACTCACATTAGGAGTTTAAAAATAAGCTAAACTCTAGTCTCAGGTATTCCACAAGTTGGTTTAGTTAATGTTCAGATTGGTCATTGCTTTTTAGCCTTTCATTACTCTTGGTTACAATAGAGCAAAATCAAAACGTAAAAAGCAAAATAAGATTAAATTAAAACTGAACAAAGTCACAAAGAACAGACCAATTCAGACATAATTATTACACATAAAAGTTGAAATTAAGAATTTTGCCGTTCATGCCAAAAATATTGCTTGCTTTTGTTTTCAAACTATGTTTTTTACTATTTACTTCTGAAAGCAGAAAAGCAACTAGCAAAAGTAAAAACTAAAGGAGGCTTGAATATTTCTTTCAACTTTGATATATTTTTTCCGAGTGGATTGGAAAAAATCAAACTTGCAAGCAAATAAATATATGAAATATACAACTAATTGAAAACATGTTTTAAGAAGGAAAAAAACAAGAAAGAGAAAGAAAGAAGAAAACCTTAGTTTGAGGAAACTGATTGGTGAAAATACGCAAAATTCTAATACAATCAGGACTGGTGGTACTCGATCCTTCCAGCTGTATTTCTATCAAGATCAAAAACCTTCAAGCACATCCCCGACTGTGATGCAGGCACAATTCCAAGGGTTAATGAAATGATGCGTTTCAATATATTTCTATAACTGTCAGCAAAGTGATGCGTTTTGAGGGCAGCTAAGTTTGTTATTGTTTTTCTTTAGCTGAGTTTGTTATGCATTTCTCTTTATTTCCTTTTTCTGTTGTTGATTTGGGAACCGAGATTCCTGGCGGTTATATACTGTGTGACTCCACTAGTGTTGGTCATAAATGAATATACATGAGTTTTTCTGCCTCTTTTATTCCCTGAATTCTCTCTCCCTTATTCTTCTTCTTCTTCTTCTCCTCTACTGACTCTATATTCTATTTCTCCTCTGTTCTTCTTCTTCTCACTGTGATCTGTAGTTAAGCCTTCATCAATTGGTATCAGAGCTCACGACCTGGCAACTATGGCGGAAGGGATAACCACTCGGTTACAGAAATATGTGAATCAAACACAACAAGATGTTTCCAAGCTCCAACCGGAGATGCAGCTAATTGATCGGAAGCTAGAAATAAGTTTGAGACCTTTCGGGTGGAAATGAAAATGGAACTCAAAAATTTGTTTGAGCTTTTTATGAACAAAGGTGGAGTTTCGAATGGAAAACGCATCTTGGGGGAATCACCATCGCACAGTGGATTCTCAGAGAGGGAGTCGATGAAGGCTAAGGATGAAGGGCTGGATCTTATGGCCTCTGCTAAATAGCCACATACCGACAGTTACTACCATCGGCCTTACAAGTTAAAGTGTCCCAAATTTACTGGGGATGACTTCAAGGGCTGGATGATGAAGATTGAACAGTTTTTTGAAGCCGAAAGGGTGCCTGAGACTGCTAAAATCAGAACTGCGATGCTCAGTCTGGAGGGAAAAGCATTACAATGGCATCACTATTTCACCAAGAATTTGGGGGGAGTGGAGAACGTCAGTTGGCTGGAGTATTACAAGGAAATGCAGGAACGGTTTAATCCAGGGTACTATGAAGATCCAATGGCTGAATTGGTAGCCTTGAAGCAATCGGGTTTTGTGGATCAATTTCATGAAGATTTTCTAGGTATCCTCAATCTCCTTCAACTCTCTGATTCTTATGCATTGAGTGTTTTTATTAACAACCTGAAATTAGACATCTCTCAATCTGTTAAACTATTTAGACCCAAGAACCTCAATGAAGCCCTACACACTGCCAAACAGGTTGAATCCATCCTCTACCGAACCATTAAGAAAACCACTATGCTCCCGCGCTATCAAACCAAGCTACCCTAGTTCCCTTGGAGGAAAACAACCTTCTTACCTTAAGCCTAGCAATCTTTCACCCTTACTACCTACTCCTAGAACACCACCAAACACATTCCCTCCTAAACCATACCCCAATCGACCTCTGTCCTACAATACTTCACGACCCTATAACAAAGGCCCAACTCCTACTGAGATTGAGGATAGAAAGAGGAAAGGCCTCTGCTACTGGTGTGGAATGAAGTACACATTAGACCACAAATGTGTACGATCTCAGTTATATCAGATTTTGATGGAAGGACGTGAGGAGATGAGTGAGCAAGAAGTGTTCTCAGACTGTGTTGACAGTCTTGAATTACTGATGACTGAAAGTGACAATGTAGAGCAGCCAGTGCTCTCTCTTCATGCTATGATAGGATCAGCAGGGTTTCAAACTATGAGAGTGCAAGGGGATATCAAGGGCAAGAGTTTCATTATCCTAGTAGACTCTGGCAGTACCCATAACTTTGTGGATGCAATAGTAGCGAAACAATTGGGGTTAACTGTATGGAAAAATTGCAAGTTGAGTGTCACCATAGCTGATGGTGGTATCGTTCGAACTTCAGGAGTATGCAAGCTAATTAACTGGATTGTTCAGGGAGTTTATTTTTCCTCTGACTTCATGGTGCTGCCCTTGAAGGGCTGTGATTTGGTTGTCAGGGTCCAATGGTTAGTGACATTGGGACCCATTCTTTGGGACTTTACTGCATTAACAATGCAGTTCCAGCTCTGCTCAAACTGGCGAATGCTGAGAGGGTTACAACTTGGGCTGATCCATGTTGTGAGTGAGAACTTGCTTCCAAACTGCTACTTCCATTGGTTACGGGCACTGGACATCAACCGTGTCCTTATTTGTTGACTGCTACACCTCAGAATCAGCTATGTACTATCATTGCTGAAGGGACAACTGATCATCATGAGATGTCAGCACTGACTCAGCCGCTTGCAGAGTATCAAGAGACATTTGCAATACCAATAGAATTGCCCCCTTATCGAGCTCATGACCATCGGATACCTCTAAAAGATGAGAACCAGGTTGTAAGGATAAGGTCCTACAGATATCCTGCTATCCAAAAGACTAAAATCGAGAGGCTGATCAAGGAACTGTTGGAAGCTAGGCTTATTAGAGACAGTAACAGTTCATTTGCTTCACCGATAGTCATGGTGAAGAAAAATGATGGATCATGGAGGCTCTGTGTTGATTACAGACAATTGAACCAACTCATAATCAAAGACAAGTTTCCATACCCTTTGTGGATGAACTGGCAAGTGCAACTTATTTTTCTAAGCTGGACTTGAGATTTGGCTATCATCATATCAGAATGCGTGAAGAAAAAAATTCATAAGACAGCTTTTCGAACACATGAATGCCATACGAGTTCATGGTGATGCCTTTTAGGCTCACCAATGCCCCTTCAACATTTCAGAGCTTGATGAACTTGATCTTTAAACCATACTTGAGGAGATTTGTCTTGGTGTTTTTTGATGACATACTGATTTATTCAGTAGATTGGAAAACTCACATGGACCATTTGAGACTGGTTTTTGAGTTACTCAAGGATAATCAACTCTTTGTCAAGAAGAGTAAATATGAGTTTGGTGCCAGGAGGTTAGATTATTTGGGGCATGTGATCTCTGGTATTGGAATCGAGATGGACAAGGGCAAAATACAGTGCATCTTAGACTGGCCAATTCCGAAATCAGTGAAGGAACTAAGGGGATTCTTGGGGTTAGCTGGTTACTACAAAAGATTTATTATAGGCTTTGGAATCATTGCCAAACCTTTAACTGACCTACTAAGGAAGGAAGCATGGGGATGGAATGAGGCTGCCACTCAAGCCTTCACTCAACTTCAGTCAACCATGACCACAACTCCTGTGTTGGCTCTTCCAGATTTCTCTGCAGATTTTATTGTTGAAACTGACTCCTCAAGATTGGGAGTTGGAGCTGTGTTGTCCCAAGGAGGTCGACCTTTAGCTTTCTTCAATAAGACACTGGCACCTTGACATCAGGTCCTCTCCATCTATGAGAAGGAGATGCTGGCTGTCCTTATGGCTGTTAAGAAATGGAACGCCTATTTGGTTGGTAGGCACTTCATCATCAAAACTGATCACCAAAGCTTGAAGTTTCTTCTCGACCAGAAAGCTACCACCCCTACTCAACAGCAATGGGTTACCAAAATGATGGGCTACGACTACAAGGTCTGCTATAGGAAGGGAACCACTAATACGGTTGCTGACAGCCTATCCCGGAAGCCTACTGTTCAGGACCCTCGCTTGATGGCCTTATCTATAATGACTACTAGTATGATGCAAAGAGTTCAAGACTCTTGGAAAATAGATCCTAAGTTACAAAAGATTATCACTGATCTTGAGAATTGCCCTGATCAGAGGTCCAAATATACTTGGACTGGTCAGCAGCTGCGAAGGAAGGGTAAGTTATTGGTAGGCAATCAATCGGATTTGAGACAGGAATTGATTGTATACTTCCATGGAAGTCCCACTGGTGGTCACTCAGGAGCTCAGACAACTATTAATAGAATTTCTAGTGTTTTTTTCTGGAAAGGGTTGAGAAAAAAAGTAAGAAGAGTGGTGAGGGAATGTCCTACTTGCCAACAAATCAAATATGATTCATCCGCAAGTCTAGGGTTGTTGCAACCCCTTCCCATATCTGACAGAATTTGTATGAGATTCATCGAAGGATTACCGATGTCTGGAGAAAAAAGTGTAATTCTTGTGGCGGTCGACCGATTATCCAAGTATGCTCATTTTGTAGCTTTGGCACATCCCTTGACAGTAGCCCAGGAGTTCCTGAATAACATTTTAAATTGCATGGTGCACCTTCCAGTATAGTTTCAGACCGTGATAAGATCTTTATGAGCCAATTCTAGCAGGAATTGTTTAAACGGTTTGGCACTTCACTGAAGATGTCAACAGCTTACCATCCGCAAACTGATGGTCAGAGTGAGGTGGTGAATCAATGCTTGGAGTCTTATCTCCGATGTATGACAGGGTAGAGGCCAAGAGAACGGAATCAATAGTTAGCATTAGCAGAGTTGTGGTACAATACTTCACATCACTCTGCCATCAACACCACTCCTTATGAGTCTGTGTATGGTAAAGCACCCCCGGTGCATCTTCCTTATTTGGCAGGCGAATCACTAATAGCTACGGTAGATAGGAGCTTACAGCAGAGAGAAGCAGCTATCAAGATGCTTAAGTTTTATCTTAAGAGGGCACAAGATCGAATAAAAAGCCTGGCTGATAAAAAAAAAAGAGTGACAAGGAGTTTCAAGTGGGTGATCTGGTATACTTGAAACTGTAGCCTTACAGGCAACGGACTGTAAGCCACAGAAGCTGCATAAAGTTAGCTCCTAAGTATTTTGGGCCATTCCAAGTACTTGAGAAGGTTGGGAAAGTGGCCTATAAACTACAGTTGCCTCCTGGATCGAAGGTTCATCCTATATTCCATGTATCTCAACTGAAGAAGTTTATTGGTAATACTCCTTATCTTTCTCAGTTACCAATTGTGGGCAATGATGGTACCGTGATTAAGGAGCCTGCACAGATTTTAGAAAGGAGGATGGTGAAACAGGGAAATTGTGCAGTTACAGAGGTATTGGTGCAATGGACAAATATTTTTCCTGAGGATGCTTCTTGGGAAGTCCTTCATGAGCTTCAGTTGAAATTTCCAAACTTCAATCCTTGAAGACAAGGATTGTCTGTACTAGGGATGGCAAAACCCGATCTGACCGATCCGAATGGAGAGGTTTTTTTTTTTTTGAACAATGAAGGCGGAGCGGGGCGGTGCGGTTTTTTTTGTTTGAAAGGCGGGGATGGAGCAGTTGTGGTAATTGCCTGCTCCGCACCGCCCTGCCCCGAATACTGAAATTACAATTTTACCCTTAAATATTTAGCTTTTAAAAGAATAATAAAATAATATAATTAAACTTATTATTTTTATTTTTAAAAACTTAAACCTAATACTTTTTTTTTCTTCCTAGATTAGAAACATGTTTATATTGAATTTATATTAAAAAAATTTTATAATGCTTTATTATTTGAAAAAAAATAAAAATAATTAATAAATATCAAATGGGGCGGAGCGGGGTGGGACGGTTATGGATGTAACCGACATCCATGGAGACGGTAGTGGTATTGAAATTTCAACATCCACGGTGGAGCGGGGCGGAGGGCGGGGCAGAGCAGTGCTATGGCGGGGCGGGGGCGGATACTGCAAAATCCGCCCCCGCCCCGCTCCATTGCCATCCCTAGTCTGTACGAGGTATTGATGCTGACACAATTCCGATGGTTAATGAAATGATGCGTTTCAATAGATTTATATAACTGTCAGCAAAGTGATGCGTTTTGAGGACAGCTAAGTTTGTTATTGTTTTCCTTTAGCTGAGTTTGTTATGCATTTCTCTTTATTTCCTTTTTCTGTTGTTGATTTGGGAATCGAGATTCCTGGCGGTTATATACTGTGTGACTCATATATGAATATACATGAGTTTTCCTGCCTTTTTTATTCTCTGAATTCTCTCTCTCTCTCTCTCCCTTCTTCTTCTTCTTCTTCTCCTCGACTGACTCTATATTCTATTTCTCCTCTCTTCTTCTTCTTCTTCTCACTGTGATCTGTAGTTAAGCCTTCATCAGATTGCTGCGGCGATAATTGTTCATCTTCTCCGATACTCACCAAGAAATTTCGTTGCTAATTTATCAATCAATCCAAAAAGAAAAAATAACTCCTCAATCAATTAAAGTTTATTATAATATAAAGTTGCATTGCAAAAAAAAAGATTTTATTTTTATTTTTTACCTTCAGCTGTTGGAGGAAGAGGACGGAAGAAGAGTGAGCTTGAAAGCCGGAATTGAAGTTAAGGCCGCGGTCGAGGGGGCTAACAGTGCTGTCTTAACAGCCGATCACCAGCTTTCCTCCGCCGCTGGAGCAACACTCGATTTTTCCACCGATTTCCTCTGGGATTTTGCATTTCCCTCCCCCCCAATTTCTCCTGGAAGAACTCGAATTTCCTCCACTGATACATTTCCCCTTTCTCGATGACGGATCAGAGTCCGAAAACTAAAACCCTAAAAATTTATTTATTTTTTAAAATGTTTAATCTCTAATCCTTTACTCTTTTCGCGTGGAAATGCAGCGAAATTTGGTACTGGTTTCTAGCCTTTCCGGGGGTAAATTAGTTATTGCTATTGCCAAGACGGTAGTTTCTGAAGTTTCTGAGGAAGCACAAGGCAAATGACGATTTGTCCAAGCATCCGACTCAGCTTTCAGATCCTCGACGACGACGTATCAAACAAGTCCAGTCCAGTCATGGGCTCCCTTTGAGTTTCTTTTTATTTTGCTGTGGGCCAAACTTAGGCTCCTCGGTATCTGGTTTTAGGCCGAAACTGGACCCATTACCATGTTTGGGCCTTAGAGTATAATACACCATAACAGGATTAAATCTTAATATCTTAATAAATCTTATACAATAAAATTAAAGTAGTCCTCTCAATTGAGGGATCAATCGATCCCTAGGCCGGCTTGTCACGTGGCGAGTAGTTTTAAATTTTTTTTTAATTTGTGTTATATTTATATATTTTTTTATTATAATCGTATTAAGGTATTATATATATATATATAATTTTTGATATATTATGTATAAATTTTGACACATTCGTTCATTCGTGTTGGGTTAGTGTTATTTTTTCGTGTTATATTGTGTTTTAGTTATTTTTTTCGTGTTCGTGTCGGGTCTGAAATTGCTAGGTCTAATTGGCACTATTCAAATACTCCAAAATTTGTGTCGTGTTGATAGATTTTGACACATTCGTGCATTCGTGTTGTGTTAGTGTTATATTTTCGTGTCGTATTGTGTTTTAGTTATTTTTTCATGTTCGTTTCGTGTCCGAATTTTTCAAGTCTAATTGGCACTATTCAAATAATCCCAATTTTGTGTCAAGTTCGTTTTATATAAATTTCGACATGTTCGTGTATTCATGTCGTGGTCATGTTATTTTTTAGTGTCATGTAGTATTTTAGTTATTTTTTCATGTCATGTTTGTGTGTGACACTATTAAAATAACTTTTAATTTTGTGTCACGTGTAGTATGATAATTGGTTATTTATTTATTTTTAAATAAAATCATATTATTTTTTTTATTTTTATATTATTGAATAAAAAATTATTTTATTTATAAATTATCGGTAAAAATTAAAATATTGAATGATAATAGATAATTGTTTAATTGGGCTCAATTTGATTTAAAAAAACAAAATTGGATTAATGAATTGGTTTTTTTTAAATCAAACCTAATTAGCATAGAAATTTAATCGACCTCTATCGAAATTTCAAAAATTCAATTCGACATTAATTTTTTAAATTTCAAAATCTTCATTTTTTTAATATTATTCTAAAATTATAATTTGTTTTTATTTTATAAAATATATAAAAAAATAAAATGGAAAATAATGAAACAGAATCAAATAAACAGAATCAAAAAATCTGAAACGAACATTGAATCTCTAATCGATATTTGATTTACTTTTACACGTTTTTCAAACTCTAATAATGTCTCCTTAGCTTCAACCATATGTTGTACAAACATTTTTATTTTGATATGTACATAATATAACAATCTTAACATCTTTCTCAACATTCAGCACAAATTACAACCAAAGTTTTATTTTGAGATATAAACACTAGTTATATTTATTTTAATCTCCACTTTTGGCCTTAAATTATTTTAATCTCCATTTGATTATTGTTTTTAATTTTTATTTTATATTTTGAAGCCCAAAAAAAGTACTTTTTATTCTACCAACATAGTTTATTGAGTCTAAAAGTTAACGTAATTTCTTATCTATCATAATATATAACCTTTCGAATATAAAATTTATATAAATATATAATATTTTAAACATTACCATGACAAAAAAAAAAAAACGAACATAATACAAATACACGAATTATCAATTCAGTATATATAATATTTTTGAATAAACTGAAAATAAAATTCTATTCATATTTCGAATCAAACTGTACTTGAACAATCATAAAATTCATGAATATATTATCTATACCCTAATTTTCATTGCTTTTTACTGCCTTCTAAGGTTAATTTTGCTGGTTAATTCACCGGCAGTTGTGCGCCACATACATATTTGTGACTTGTGAGCCAAAGAAAAAACGGCTAAACTCATTAAACCATTCTTATACTATAGTTAAAAGTGTATTTTAATTTTTATATTATAAAAATAAATAATTTAATCTTTATACATTTAAAATTGATGCAAAAAAGTAAAATTGATAACAGTGTTAATGAAAAATCGTCTAAATGCTAACATGGACATGTAAAACAGACATAAAAGATGACTTGAAAAAAAATGATGACGTATCAAATTTTGTTACTCAAGTAAAATTTAGAAAAACGTACTTTTTTTATCTCAAATCCCTCATTTATTCGTAAAAATATATTATCATTTTTTTCGAAGACATCTATTATGTCAGTTTCTAAATTTCACATGAGCAAAAAAATTTGACACGTTATCATTTTTTTTCCAAATCATCTATTTTATCAGTTTTACATGTCCACGTCAGCATTTAAACGATTTTTCGTTATCAATTTTACTTTTTTACATCATTTTAAAACGTATAAAAATTAAATTACTAACTTTTATAATATAAAAATTAAAATATATTTTTAACTATAATACAAAAATTATCTAAATACTATAATCAAGAAAAACTGAAATGAATCATGGAATCTTGGGTGAATAGATTGAGAAAGGTGTCGGGGGGCATAACAACAGAACCCAACCGTTTCCTTCCTACGAGTTTCGTAACAAATCAGAGAGAGATATTACTGCCTCTACATCAAGAGACAGGAAAAACCGACCATCAAATATTTAGGTACGAGGTACCGGTCCATAACTACAATTAACAAACAGAATCAACGAGGCCATAAAATTAATTCTTTAAATTTCAAAACAATAAAAAAAAACATCCTCAGCTAAATCGGTAACATAAACATGAAATTATGGTGAAGACTGCAGTGCGCTACTTAGCTTCAAGGTTAAAAAAATCGGATCGAAAATTAAATAGGTATGATTTTCAATTACAGATTTGATTGGTTGGATTGGTCGGTTTGAATTAAAAAAATTTTAAATATTAAAAATACTTTTAATATTAAATAAGTAAAATATATTAAATAATTTATAAGAACATGTATTTTTGCTTAGTTCGTATGGTCTGTAATATAAATTTAAAAGATTATGAGTTCAAATCTCATCACTTACAAAAATATTTTTGAAATAAAATTAAAAGATCGATTTTTTACCGAATCGGTTCAAGTAACATCCGGTTCTATGTACATTAGACCTGACAAGCCTTCGATCCAATCGGCTGGTCCACTCCGATTTTTTCGTCACTGCTTAGCTTAGCTTAAATAACGGATTGAGAGTTCATTTTTGATATACTGATAGTGAAGTTTTTTATTTCATAAATGGCTCAAGAGATTGTCACGTGTCTCAATTTTTTAAAATTCTTTTTTAACAAAAATATTTTAAAGACGTTTTATTCTACTAATTTCGCTTGTGAAATTTAAAAATCTCATTAATAATAATTTATCTTTTAAACAAGTGTAATAGATAGGAAATGATGAATATTTGATGTAACAATAAAAGTATTTAATTATTAAAGAAAATGATAAATTTTAAAGTTATTAAAAATTTTTAATTTTTAATTTTTACTTTTGATTTTAATTAAATTTTCAAATCAATTCACATAAAAACAGAGACCAAAGCTCAATAAAGAGATTGTTGGCGATAACTTTAGGTTGAAGCGTACATAGTACATTCTCAAATCAAATCCGAGTATCCGACAAAATCATAATCGAATTCGATTATAACAAGTCATTAACAATTATGAGAGATCATATAATAGTATTGATTAAACATAATTAAAACATAAAACAAAAACAAATGCAAAGTCCACCTACTTATTACTGCTAATTATGTTGGTTGATAATGACTAAGTTGTCTAAATCACAAGCGTAATTAATCATTCTTAATTAAACATATATTAATCTTAGTAATCACTTTGCCTTGGTCACACTTTACTGCTAAAAAGAAAAGAAAAAAAATATATTTACCCCGTTAAGGTTTATTAAAAAATACATTTATCCTTATAGTTTGAAAACTACCCACTTACCTCCTGAGATTTGATGAAAAACACACTAACCCCCGAACCCTAAATCCTAAATAAATTTTAAATAAAAAGACAATTATACCTTGTTAATTATTAATTATATAATTTTTTTATTTATTTTACTCATTTTTAATTACATAATAATGAGAATTTAATTAATTTTTAAATTATCTTTAATTACTATAAAATTATATTCTAATTAAATTATATTCTAATTCAAGTAAATGCTAAATATTTTAGACTTATCTTTAATTTAATTATATATTAATTTTGAGGTGAATTCATTAAATTATTTTTATTTAAAATAAATTAATTATCATTGTTTAAAAAAAATAATGGTAAAAAAATTGATTAAAATAAAAAGAGAGAAATAAAGGAGAAGAAAAAAAATGAAAATATAACTATCACTATCATCCATGAGATTTTATTGAAATTAAACTTACCTCTATTAGTTTGAAAACCACATTTTATCCCTTTAGAAAATAATTAATGTCAGGGTTTCATTAATCAAACTAATATTTATTCAAATTTTACTTTAAATATTAAAAATACCCTCATTTTATTTATTTTTTTCTTATTTTTATATTTTGTTTTAATTATTTTTTTATCATTAAACTTTTTAAAATTATTTTAATTTATTTATTTTAAGTAAAAATAATTTAATGAATTCATCTCAAAGTTAATATATAATAGAATTAAAGATAAGTTTAAAATATTTAACATGTACTTCCATAAAAATTGATTACAAAAAGAAAAAAAGGAGAAGGAAAAAAAATATAATTATCATCCATGAGATTTTATTAAAAATAAACTTACATATATTAACTTGAAAAGTATATTTTATCTCTCTAAAAAAGTAACCAATGTTAGGATTTCATTAATCAAATTTATATTTGTTTAAATTTTACTTTAAATATTAAAACCCTAATTTTATTTATTTTTTTATTTTCGTCCTTTTTTTATTTTTTTTTTTTGTTTTGATCAATTTCATTATCACTAAATTTTTTAAAATGATTTTATTAATTTATTTCAAATAAAAATAATAATACATTCATCTCAAAGTTAATATATTGAATTAAAGATAAGTTATTTTTTTCTATTGAATTAAAGATAATTTTAAAATTAATTAAAATTTCATTATTTTGTAATTAAAAAATGAGTAAAATAAATAGAAAAATATATAATTAATAATTAATAAGTTTATAATTGTCTTTTTATTTAAAAATTACTTAGAGTTTAGGACTAGGAGGTTAGTGTGTTTTTCATAAAATCTCATGAGATAAATGAGTAATTTTTAAAATATAAAAAATAAATGTATTTTGTAATAAATCTCAGGATTAGTGTACTTTTTCCGAAAGAAAAACTTCATAACTCAAACAAGATTGACATGACAAAGGGGTTGGGATTAGACTTGTTGGATTTATGCAATTCAAATCCATCGGTTTGAATTATTATTTATCGAATAAAAAAATTATTTAAATTAAAATATCTATATCAATAAAAAATATTGTAAAATATTCTTTAATAGTAATATGAGTTTTCGGGTTGATTCGAACTGAATCTGAGTAAGAAAAAACAAAAAAGTTCGGGCCACCCCTTTTTTTTTCAATTGCAAAAATGCCTTTAATTACTTGTATGAATTTGCCAATTTGCCCCACTAATTATTAAAAATTAAAACTTGTTTAATTAATTAATTGTTTTCATTTTTCGATGTGATTACGTTGAGATTAAGAACAAAGTTATGGAACTTTGGCAGCCGATTAATTAAGCAACGTTTTACACACGAAATATTGAAGCCATAATATATAGTCTCGGATTTTGTCAACTAATTCCCTATTAACGAGGCTTATGATCCTTTTGCTTTAAATTAAGAGTTCGTTATCGATGCATTAACAGTAACAAATTTTTTAATTTACAAGCGAATTAAGAAATTGTTATATGTTTCACTTTTGTTTTTAATTAAATTTATTTTTTATTATATTTGAAAAATATGTATCACTCTATTAATACTGCTTGTAGAAATTAAAAACTCACAATAGAGATAATTTTTTTTAAATTAATAATAATTTCAAAATTCTAATCATAAAAAATGACAAAAGAGTATTCATTAATCAACTCTTGAATCCACTTTTTTTTTTGAAGATTGTGCAAATTTTATTACTCCTTATGTCCTTCTAAACAGCCAATTATTTAACAATAATTTGAATAAATAAAATGAGTAGTTGCTCTTAAAATTGATTTTTTTAACATCTTATGATATTGCGCCTATATTGAGATTTGTTAGGACATTTTAGCATTGTCCATTCAAAATATATTAACGAGTAATTCTTTTTTTATTAAATTGGCAAAAAAGGCATAAACTGAAAGTACTAGCAGAAAGGTTGCAAAAAGTTACAGGAAGTTTAACGAAAAATCCCGGTTCTAACGGAGAGCCATAACAACCTCACATTTTTTCCGGCGAATTGAAAACGCAAAATCAGATCGGATTCTTCAAAATCTTATGTTCCGTTACTTCAGCGGTTAACGATAATTGGCAATCCCACTTTTCCTGCCGGTTCAACCGGTCACCACCTCATCCAATATTCCTTTTTACCGTAACTATCCTTGCCTTTATCCGTTTTGCCACTTTGACCTTTCCCTTATTTGATAAAAATGATAGTGGATCGAATCTTTTTTTTTTTTTTTTTTTTTTTATAATATATGAATCCGTAAGTCTATTTTAAAATTGTATTCGTTTATTATTCGTATTAAATCCGAATATTATTATCTGAATAGAATTAAATAATATTATTCGTCCGATATCCGAATCCGCTAAATATCAGAATTCAATAAGTAGAAAAAATAAAAATATAAAATCAAACAAAAATTAGTTTTAAATTAAAACAAACGGATAATGGATTCGGATATTCGAATTTGAATTCACAAAATAAACTGATTCAGATAGCGGATTCGGATATCCAGATCCATTATTCGCATAAGTAATGTGAATTCGGATAATGAATATCTAATGTTTCATATCCGCATCCGTTCCGAATCCACTGCGGATAGCAATTATAATATCTGAATCCAAATTTTATCCTAATCTACAAAAAATAAAATAAATAATTATAAATATTCGAACTCACACTATCCATTGTGGTCTCTATTCCTTCTCTTCTTTTTCCTTTTTATATTAATTTTGCATAGCCGAATTTAAAACAAATTAAAGATCCTTTTGTCGTTTTATTTTTAATAAAAAACAATAATGAAAAAAAAAAATGTTACAGAGACTGGGAGCATCACCACCAATCACGGGGAAGTGAACTGGGGAAGGAGGGTAGGGCCCATACGTGTCAGGTCGGATATGGGTTACCGGATGATGCGGGTCCCACCTAAGCTTTGGGGATTGTGGATCGCTGTAATATCCGTATTTTGCGCAGCCCCTGGAAACCAGACTTTATTTTTGCCATGGACTAACACGTGGCAAACAAATGCCCCGAAGTGACAATCACAGCCGTTAATCTGATTTACTTTGATCCCACATAGAAGGATGATTGATCCAACGGTGAGATTAAAAATTAAATTCTTGAGCCATGACACATCTTATCTATTCTTCTCAAGAAGTACACAGACAAAAAAGGATGTTGGTTTTATCAAAGTGTCCGGTTAACGTCTAATGTCATTCGTTAGTTAAGTTAATGTTTAAAATAAGTTTGTATTAAATGTATTATTTTTATTTAATTTTAAAAATAATATATTAATTATATATTTATTGTAAAATTATTTGATACACTGTTAAATAATTTAAAAATTTTAAGAGCAATTTTAAGGATAACACATATTCTTATAAGATAAAATAAAAAATATTAAAAAATTAATATAAAAAAAGCTTATTAAATTTTTAATGCATTTGTAAAATTTAAATTTTTTATCAGTGATATATAAAAAAACAAACTTTATACTTATTTCCTTAAATGTCATTTTTAACCGATAACAGTAATGACAATATTTACTTTTATAGAACCTAATTAGTTTATCTGGATCGATTTTCTTTCATTATTTTTTAATATAATTGACGGGTACGATTTTCATAATTTATAAAATGAATCTTACACATATAAACGTTATTTATAATTTGAATATTATTAACAAGTACGACTTTTAAGTCCTACACATATAAACGTCATAATTCATGGATGAATCTTATATATATAAACGTTGATGATGATACATCAAAAAGTAATGGATAAAACAAATATAAGGGACAAGATCCAACCCATTTACCGCGTAGATATTTCCCAACAAGTTGATTTAATTATTTGTTTGAAAAATAAAATAAAATAAAATAATCAAACAAAGACCTGCATGGCCATTTTGAAAAATGATTAAGGGCAGTAAAGTCATTTCAAAAAACAAAACTGTTTCGAAAATCCAGGCGCATTTTCAATAAAATTCCCGCAATTTTCTACTTAAACTACAACCTGGAATTTTTTTATTTATTTTATATATAATATAATATATTAAATTAATTTTATTTATCTTTTTATATTATTATAAAAAAAATGATTGAGTTGATGTCGTAATACGAATTAAGTAACATCAATTCAGTTAATGAAAATACAAAATAATCAAATAAAAAAAAATACGTATCTTTTAATATTTTATAAATATTTTTTAATAAAAAGTTATCTATTTACTTTTAAAAACCATCCAATCTTTTAAAAAGTTATCCACTTAAAAAAGCTATCACATTTTTATCTACTTTTCTAAAAACCTATTCACTTAAAAAGATTATCAATTTTTGTATATTTAATTTTTTAAAAATAATTTATTTATTTTTAAAAAATATATTTTCATAGAGAATTTTACTATATTTAAAAGGGATTTTGTTAACGAATATTTTAAAATATTAATTGATATATTATTTATATTAAAAATATTATATTAAATACAATAATTGATAATTTTATTAATATTTTTGATATATTACATGAAAATATTATTATATATAACAACATTAAATAATATCTTTAAAACATTGTTAGTAAAATTTATATAAAAAATACTTGACAATAAGAAAACATTTGAAAATCTTTTTTCTTAAGTAAAAGAAAAAGATAAGAGCGACATCAACATCCACAATAATGGAGAAAGTAGTGATTTTTTTTTTAATTAAATAAATAAGTCAATGAAAACTAATTCCTCTTTACTATTACTAGTATATATAATATAAGTAGGAAAATTAATTATATATATAATAATATATATATATATATATATATATATATTTTCATGTGAATTTTTTAAAGAAAGGAGGAGAAGAGGTAATGGCCGTATCGGGAAATAGTTTATTTATGAAGTGTGTGTTGATTTGAACTAAAGACAAGGCCAAGGCGCTCTTTAAAAGGCTATCCTTTCTGTCATTTTTCATTTTTTTTAAGAAGGGGTGTCGTTTCTAGGGGAGAATTAAGAATTATAGAAGATCAGAAAGAAGAAGGTAAAATTATTAGTGGTAGTAGCAAAAAAGAAAGTAAACTCCAGAGGTAGGAAGAGAGAGAAAGAAAGAAAAGAGGGGAGAAAATAGTGATGGCCATGGAAGAATTTGAGGTCTTGGATTGGTTCGTTTGATTATTTGTGTTTTCTTCATCTTCAGAGACCTGTTAGATTTGGTGGGTATGTTAGATCTTTGCTCCAAAAAAAAAAAAAGAGTAAGCTTTCAAAGTCTGCTTTTTCAATGGACTGTTTTTTTTTTTTGGTTGGTTTCTTTGTAATGGTTAATTCTGGCAAAATTTGTGTTGTTGGACATGGGTTTTCAAAGAAATGTGGCAAAGACTTGGTTTTCCTTTCAAGTGTTCATATTTTTCTGCTATGAAATACATTTTCAGTTGTTCACTGTTGTGTTTAAAGCGAAAAACAAGCAGAAACTCTGAACATTTTTGGCCTTTTTTTTTACTGGTTAATGCTTATAAATTTTGAACATTATCTTGCTTGAAAAATGTTTGTAAATTAATAACCAAAAGGTGTTCAATTTGCTGGAGTTTCTTATTAATAGGAAAGGAGAAGATAAATAGAAAGGTTTAGAAAAAAAAAAGAAAAGGAAAGTTAATATTTGCTATCTCTCTCTGTAATTTTCTTTTCTGGGGTTTCATAATTTTTTCAAATCCAATCATTAGAACTATTCCAAGTTTAATTTTTTTTTTTTTGATTTTTTTTTCTTTTTTTTTTTCAAATTTGTAAACTCAGCGGAAATTTTAACACAAATTTTCTCTTGGTTTTATGGTTGATGTTTTAAGTCATAGTTTGGTTCAAGATTTCAAGTCAATTTATGTTACCTTTAATGCTAAATACAGACGTGGATGTAGCTAATTAGCTCTTCTGTAACTGGCAAAATTTCCAGCTTTAATTTTGCTGTCATCTTTTACTTTTTACCTGGATCCATACCTTTTCTTAGCCATATGGTTTGAACTTTGTGGTCATCTATAAGTATTAATGTTAATGCTATTTTTGGACCTGAAAGATAAGGGAAATGATAATTCCGAACAGGTGATGTTGGTGGATTTTCCCTGCCTAGTATCAATTGTATTGGTATCTTTTTCCAGGCTTATTTTTTTTCCCTTCTTTGATTTGCAATTATTTCATTATAGTCCTTTTTATACCCCTCTCTCTCTCTTTGTTAGTGACTTGTATAATTGGGGTGTTGACTGTTTCCCGTGTATGAATATGTTAATGCATTTTACTTGCACTTGCAGGGTTGAGAAACTGAGATGGATTTTACAGAATCGACCAAAGTTGTTTACAATAGAATCCAGCAGCTAGAGCCTGAAAATGTCTCTAAAATTATTGGCTATCTTCTTTTACAAGACCATGGGGATCGGGACATGATCCGCTTGGCTTTTGGCCCTGATACTTTGCTCCACTCTTTGATCCACAAAGCCAAATTTGAACTTGGCTTAAACAAAGCAGCCGTTTCTGTGCCAATCTCACCCTCTCAGGTGAACCCAACCGCTGTCACCGATCTCCCTGTGCAGTTCACACCTTATTCCCCTGCTTCATCGCGCGCGGTTTCAACTCCTGCAACTCCTTTCTGGGATCGCCAAGTGACTGCTGATCAACATGTCAACAATTTGGAATTTGTCCCACCAGGGTACTCAAATGCTGTTGCTGAAGATTATCGCCTCCAAAACCAAATGCATTTCTCGAATATGGAAGATCAGTTAGAATCTGCCAATTCTGTTAGTTCTGAGTTTTTGAGTAATTACTATTATTCAGAACCTGCGTTGGGTGGAAGAACTAGCCGGAGGTCCCCGAGCTTGCCTGAATTTCCTATTAAGATTTGCCATTACTTCAACAAAGGGTTCTGTAAGCATGGAAGCAATTGTAGGTATTTCCATGGCCATCCTATGCTAGAGAGTTTTTCTCAGATTTTCAGCCCAAATTCGAATGAGGTTGAGAATGATGATCATGTAGTCTCTCCTAGGGCTCTTGAAAAGCTAGAATTTGAACTAACCGAGCTTCTAAAAGCAAGGAGAGGGTTGCCTGTCTCTATTGCCTCTTTGCCAATGTTGTACTATGAGAAGTATGGGAGGACACTTCAGGCTGAGGGGTATCTTACAGAGAGCCAAAGACATGGTAAGGCTGGTTATAGTCTGACAAAACTTATCGCTCGATTGAAGAACAGCATTCGTCTCATTGACAGGTGCGATATGTGAATGTTATGTTTATTTTGGATCTTGCTGTTACACAATTAACAAAAAAAAAAGTTGTATTAAACTGTCATTTTTCATTTACAGGCCTCATGGGCAGCACTCAGTGATATTGGCTGAAGATGCTCCAAAGTACCTGGAGTATGCTTGCGAGAGGAGTGATCCTGGTGGAATAGTCGCTGGTTCGAGGCAGATATATCTTACCTTTCCAGCTGAGAGTACCTTTACAGAACAAGACGTTTCCAACTACTTTAAGTAAGGAAATCATAATGAGATAATTATTAGTTCCTTTTTTTTTTTTTTTTTTTGTATTTGTTCTGAATTTGAGATTTTTTTTTCTAAATTTAATATGTTATTTTAAAAAATTATTTTGTAGCAAATTCGGACCTGTTCAAGATGTCAGGATTCCATGCCAACAGAAGAGGATGTTTGGGTTTGTCACTTTTGTTTACGCAGAGACAGTGAAGCAAATTCTGGCTAAAGGAAACCCTCATTTTGTATGTGGGGCTCGTGTTCTGGTGAAACCTTATAGGGAAAAGTCAAGGCTTGTTGACAGGTAAAATTTCCAGTTCCATTATATCTTGTCTAGTACTTCATCTTGTTTAACCTACACTTCTATACTAATATATAATGCACATTGCTGAGTAGTAGGTGTGAGGAATTCTAGTTTCTGATAATGTGCTTGTTCTTGATTGGATCCACCAGAATAACAAACAGAATATCTGTTTCAGAAATTTGTGGACGTGATGATTTTAAACATAAAGCATTGGTGGGTCAGCAACATTAGTTATTAGATTTGACTAAAGATTATGGTTTACTTAAACCTTATCTCTCTTTACAATGTTTCTTATTCACGTTAAATATGCATCATTGCCACACAGTTGATTGTCAATTTACACTTTAAACTTCAATTCAATATATGTGTGCCCCAAACTTCAACCTTTTGTTATCAGCATTTGACTAGTAGTTGGGATGTCCTAGTGGTTAGAATTATTCTAGTTTTGAGTGAAATATGGTAGTTGAGGGTGAAAATGAGTTAGGGGATATGTTTAGGTCGATCTTGTTTAAATTAAAAGCTTGTGGTGCAAACTCAAAGCCAGATTTGTGATGTGTGCTTGACTGTTCATGTTTTAATGACATTTTTAAAAAAAAAATTCCGATGAGTGCTACAACTGGTGCGAATCAGGGATGGCAAAATCCGATCCGACTGATGGATTTCGCACCGATCCGCTCCGAATGGAGAGATTTTTTTAAAAAGCGGGGGTGGGATGAAGCGGGGCGATTTTGGTAAATACTTGCTCTACTCTGCCCGTCTTTTGAAATTACTATCTTACCCCTTAAAATATTTTATATTTTCCCTTATATATATATGTATATATATACTTTTAGTATATATATATATATATGTATATTATATATTAAAGAATTTAATATACTAAAATTATGTTTATGAATAAATTATAATATAATTTTTTACAATATTAAATTAAAAATAATTAATAAAAATTGGGGTGTATCGGAGTGGAGTACCGTGGAGCGGTTATGGCTGTGACCGACATCCATGGAAGTAGAGGTTTTCAACATCCATGCAAGAGTGGGACGGAGGTGGATAAGGCAATCTCCGCCACCGTCTCGCCCTGCTCCATTGCCATCCCTAGGTGCGATTTCCTTATGTGCATATTGCATGGATTCTAATTGCAGTTACTTTAAGGGCAGCTTGTGTGATTCTTGGATTTTGCTAATTACTGTTTTAGAATTTTTACTTTTCAAAGTCTTTTCTTGCAATTATTTCCAAATCCAGCACCAATAATGTCTGCTAAAGATCAGAGAGACGTACTGAAACCTTTGAACTTAAGGCAAAAGTAATCATAGGTTTTTGTTTCGGTAAAGGAGTGCTTTTTGGAGCCAAGAATATGACTTGGATAATCTTTGCATAAATGCAGATGATGTTGAAAATGAACCTTTTGTATCTTTCTAATTACTAAAACCATTAATCGGCTACTTCCAGCTGGCTTGTCACACTAACTTTATTCTTCCCACATGGTAGGACCAAATGGTTTGCTTTATTTCTTCCATCTCGGAGATTACGGAATTCTAATGTCTGATAAACCTTCTTTGAGAATAATACTGAATCAAAAGTTTCAGAGTTATTTTATCTTTTTTTATTGCTTTCTCATCATCTTATTGGACAAGTATCTTGATCAATATTTTTGCCTTATAATGCAACAATTATTTTCTTAAGTTTACTATAGTGTCCTTCACTATCTACTGTTTCTTGTGTTTAGTTTTCAAAGCCCCATCGGAGCTTACAGATTTTCTGCCCTCTCCTTTTTGCAGGAAGTATACTGAGAAAGTACAGCATCCTATATATTACAGTCCACACTTTATAGATGGAGATATGGAGCCGCAATCAAGTCAGTATTTCTTTTAATTTGATGCTTGTTTTATCTTTTATTATTTCCGTTCTTGATTGCTTATTTTTCTGATGCAACATTGAATTGCCTGTCCTTTTATAGTGCCAAGAGTTTTCGATAATTCAAGATTATTTAGAAAGCAGCTTATGGAGGATCATGAGCAAGCACTGGAGTTCGAGAGAAGGCGCTTCTCTGAGTTGCAATTAGCAACCAAGCAACATTTGAATAATCACTCCTATTTCGGCTACTCAATGGATGATCTGAAGCAGACAGATGGTATAGTACTTTTCTTGGTGAATTAATCATTTTGCCGGTTTCGCCATTTTTGCTAACTAATACAATTATGGCCCTAGCCTGTGCAAAGCAAGCAGATTTCCCTTCTGCAGAGTGTTTCAATTATTTGTTGGATGTTCTGAATACGGGTTCCACCGGTCAGGAAAAAATCCGGCAGGCAACTACCAACTATATTGGCCCGGATAGGTATGATTATCTTTCCTTTCTTCTCCCCTCCTTTCCGAAAGCAGCACATGTCACATAGTTTTGCTTTTCGAGTCGTCATTATTAAAATTTGCTATCAACAAATTAATAAAGCATGATAAAGCTTTGCGACCTTTTAGGTTATATATTTCATGCCTTTTTTTTGTTTCTTTCTGAAAAGCTACTGAGTTCATGCCATATGCTTTGTATGTTGCTGTTGCGCCGTGTTTTAAAGGGACTAGGAGCTCTAGATTTTCTCCATAACTTCATTAAATTGCATCCCTGAGGTTGATTTTGTTTGGTTTTTCTTGCAACCCTTGCAGCAGCCAAGGACTCAATCTTCCTGAGAGCCCCTTTCCATCAATAGGGAGTGGCATTTCAACAGTTACATAGAGACAGGAAAATCAGGAATCATAGAGGTAGAGGACCGGATTTCAACAGGAATTTCTTTTTCTTCCCTTCGTTTTTTTCATTAAATTTTAGCTCAACATCATCGGTCCGACGGGCATCCGTCATAGATCATACCAACTGTAAGGACAGAAACACTAGAAATTCTCCATTTTTAAAGATTCCAAAGAAAAATGACTATAGAAAGCTAATATGTAACAGGGTCTAAGTCCTTTTTTTTTTTTTTTAAGAATCAAAGAAAATCAGCTAGAGAGCTGTGGGTCTTTACTCTTTAGAAGAGAATGTAATGTAGTCTTCTTTCAGTTGAAAGAAGAAAAGAAGGTCAAGTAGAAAACATATATGCTGGCAGGGTTCAGAAGAAAGAGAATATGCAGAAAATAGAAATCTCTGCTACACTGAGTTATTATAAATAATAATAATAATAATTCTAATTTATACATAGTTGCACCCTTACCTTGCCAACCTCTTGGGTACAATACAATATGCATTGTCCTTTATTGGATTTTCTATTTTGATTTTAATTTTGATTTAATTGTTTTTGTGAAAAGTTTTATAAATTAACTATAAAAAAGTATTAATTTGAACATCATTTTTTAATGTATTGAAAATTATTAAAAATATTTCAAATATTTAATTCAATTAATCAATATATAATATTTTTATTTAGAAAATAGAATTCAAATTTTATTAAAGTATTTAAATGAATTTGAGTTTAGTTCCCTTAATTTATACAATTATTTTAAAAAGTGACATTCAATAAATTTAGTATTTAAATTTTAACATTTACAATTTTTTTTATTTTATATTCTTATATTGTGATCTCTTTTGTATTAAAAAAAAATCCTTAAATTAGGGAATTAAAGATGGGTAGTGATGATTAGTGGTTCATGATTGTGTCTTGAGTCATTATTTTTTGGGTTTAAAATATATATATTTAGCCACTTGGTATTAAATATATAAGCCATTTTCATGTTAGTCAATTTGTTGTTGAAAAGGAAATGAAGTTCCTCTTTGGGAACCAATCAGATTATTTGACTTTATGAAAAGTGAGGTTAGAATTGCATGTTCTTAAAGTGGGGTTTGATGGATGAGATAAGATAAGATCAAAGTGGACCTCATTTTGATTTTATTCTAGATTTCTGGGCCCTCATAATGTCCCAACTCTCAATCCCATCCCATCACTGTTCATTTTCAGATTTTCTTTCCTTTGTAATTTGTAATTAACCAAAGTTGATAAAAAGTGTTAAGATTTTCTTTAACATTTACTTACTCTTTTTAGCAACATCTTATGCTTTATTTGAACAACCATTAGGGACGTCATCTAATCGTTTTATAATTAAATTTTAAAAATTTAATGATAAAATGACGGGACGATACAATAAAAAAAATTCTCACAAATTATTTAAATAAGAAAATAAAGCATTAATCGACGGTGATACAAAGAATTCAGGAATTTTTTATATCAATAAATTCCAAATTATGGGTAAAGATCTAGGATCCTTTTTCTCAACTGCGACTATCAATAAAATAAAAAAATAAATAAAAACTAATCGAGTTCTAGGTTTGCTTTGCTATTTGTTAAGTGATACCAGCAAGTTTATTAAATTCTTTAAACAAATGTTTTGGACCTTGCATTCTTGATATTTCTTTATAATCTTCCAAATTCTGCAAATAATTGCACATGTTTGATGGAAACTGTTTTATTTATTTTTTTATGTATTTATTTTTTTTTTATAAAAAAAGAAAAAGATATAACGTTAAATTTAAAGGTGTCTAAGAATTAGGATATTTGTTTAGGACTATCTAATCGTAGGCTTGTTCATAGGTTAGAACACGATCCAATTTTTATTTTATTTTTTATCTAGATTCAGATTGGATCGGATCCGGATCGATTCAAAAAATTATATCATTTTCCAAAATAATATTATTTTATTAATTAATAGGTAATATATTTTTATTAATTTAAATTCTAAAATATAAAGTAACATTTAAAATTGCTAATGGATGAGTTGGATGGTACTCTAACTTGACTTATAAAAAGATAGACTCGACCTAAACTCGATTAAAGTTTGATCCTTTAACACCTCTAAATTTAAGCCTTACTCAGATCAATTAATTTTCTTACATCCTAACTTTTTCTATATAAAAGAGTAGACTAATCTAGGAAAACCAACACCGACAATATCATAAACATAAGAGTCTTCACATCATTATGGGAAACTATAATTTCATAAAAACTTAGAGGTTGTTGACTTGCATAAGAAGTCATCCAATCTGCACAAAAGTTAACTTTTTTTTTATAGTTAATTTGGCCTTCAATATATTATTTTTGTTGATATCGTTTAAATTTAATGAAAATTGATAATTTGTGAGTAAGAAACTAATAATTTCATTAAATTTAGGCTATTTTTATAAGAAATTGATAAAAAAAACATAAATAAACAAAAAATTGATAAAAAAATTTAACATTTTCATTAATTTTATACTAAATTAACTGAAAATAATAGCATGAGGGTTAAAGTGATTCAAATAAAAAAATAAAGGTCAAAATGATTTAAGTTGCATACTTCGAAGACCAAATTTATATTTATGTCTTTTTAAAATATACTCCTAACAAGCTTTGATTATACTAATTTTTCACTTGACGATTAGTGCATGATCTTTACTCAAAATTAAGGTTTAAATCTTCTTTTTTCCAAATAAAAAAATTGTTTTTCTTCTAGGCCAATAAATATAGTTAAGAATAGTTACTAAATGCTCGTTGGCAGTTAACTTCGAATAAAAGATGAGCCATTACTATTAGATATACACACATTTACTATGAATTAAGGTAAAATTCAGAAACTCCCTTTAATCTATAAACTTCTACACAACCTTGATTTAGTAATTTTATGCGTTTGTTTTTGCTTCCCGAAAAAGGAATAGAAATTTTTTCCTTGTGATAGTCTTAACACCTGCACTAGTTAGATAGATAGCTAGCCGAATGTGGCTGCATTAGGATCAAAGTAGGGATGGCAAAATCCGATCTAACCGATGAATTTTATATCGATTCTTTTCCAATAAAAAGGTTTTTTTTTTTTTTTTTTTAAAAAGGGATGGAGTGAAAAGGGATGGTTTTAATAAATACTTGCTCCGCTTTGTCCTGTTCCGCCTTTTGAAATTACTATCTTATTTTTTAAAATATTTTATTTTTTTATATTTTTAGTATATATATATATTAATATTTTTATATATATATACTTTTAATATATGTATGCATATTATATATATTTAAAAAATTTATATACTAAAATTATGTTCATAAATAAATTATAATATAATTTTTATAATATTAAATTAAAAATAATTAATAAAATTGGGTGTAACGAAAGAGAATATCATGGAACGATTATGGATGTAACTGACATCCATGAAAGGAGAAGTTTTTAACATCCATGTAAGAGTGAGATAGAGATAAATAAAACAATCTCCGTCGCCATCCCGTTCAATTGCCATCCCTAGGACAGAGAAAAGAGCAAGACCCTGTCTGAATCAAACATGCTGGCATTAGTTCTCAGTTTCAAAAGTGTTGTGATCATCAATAGATGTTAAAGCTCGAATGGAAAAGAAAAGCATTTTTTTTTTTTGTAACCAACAGTCAATAGATTCAGAATTGTAGATGCGTGCGTAAATACTGTTCCTCAGCAATATTACATCCTCTAAAAATCATCGCGAGTTAATGTTGCATTGGCCGCTAACCAAGTGTGAAATGTTTGTACAGTCAATCAAAATGTTCTGTAAGAATGGTAAATCAAATTTCCAAATTAATCATGCTTTTTTCCTGAATGACAAGGTTATGTTAAGCTTTTGCTTCTGTTGCAGCATGAAGAAGTTCATCTGGAGTTGCAGCCGGGTCTAAATCCCAACAATGATCGGGCAAATTACCGGATTCTCTTTGAAGTAACCAAGATGGAACCTGGTGTGAAAACCGAAACATCTCTTTCCTCGGGATCCATCTAATGGCATCCTTGTTTGTATTTCTCTGATATACCGTCTTGAACCCGACCAATTTGACGAGGGGAGTAACACAAACTCCGAGCTCTTCAGAGTAATCGGCAAGCACCTCGACCATCTCATATCGGTGCCTCACATCGTCAGGAGTTGACCTGTTCCATTCAGGTGACCAATTCCGATAAACAGCCCAAATATCTCCAGTTTTGGGGAATATGCGAACGCAGCCTCCCCTTCCAGCCTTTTCTCCTTGCAGAAGATGAGAGAAAATATTGACTTGATCAATAATGTCAGAATTCCATGCCCTGAAGTGTCCACAAGATTTAGTAAACCCAGAATCCACCCAATTCACTGACCTGAATTCATTATCAGTTTTGGAGTTCAAGTAAGTGATGAGAATCTTAAATGGTTTTACAGAGACAACCTCGCGAATCAAACAATAAAAACGAGGCATACCATCGTCTTCGTCATACAGGGCCCATATTTGCTTCGGTTTGAAGCATTCCTCTGATCTATCTTTGTCGAAATCATGAAAGTCAGAGTCAGGAACTGTAATTGAGATTGGTGCACTTTTATTTGATGCTGATTGATAAACAGAAACAGCCAAATTTGTTCTCTTGGGAGCCTTGCCAGCTGCTGCTGGTGGTTGACCATCTTCAGTGCCTAATTTAACTGCTGAAGCTGCAGCAGCTGCCTCTGAAGCCAACCTAATCTCTTCCAATTTCTTCCGAATTTCTGTCCTCGCCTTGTCAATTAACAACTTTCTAGCATCAAACGCCAGTGCCATTGAGCATTGCTTATTTGGTGGTTCACTGGGGTTGGAAAGCTTTGGATCAGGCTCAACACCATTTCCATTTGCTAATCCTGCTTCAGAAGACTTTAATCCCTTGACTTCATATCCACTTTTAAAATCGGAACCAACTATAATCTTCCTTTTCTTCTCAAGTCTACCGGTCTTAGTTCCTAAAGATTCATTGTAGCCATTGCACAAATTTGGAGTTGACTGAGTGGCAAAGTTTTTCATGGAGTGTTTTCCATTGGCACCTGATTTCACCTTCGACCCAGCTACTCTAGCATCTCCATTGGTCTGATAAATGGCATCGGTGGAAATGGCTGATACTCCATTATGGCCCACAACCCCAGTCGAAGTTCCAGAAAACGAGCTCCACTGAAATGACGTGTTAGAAACATACTCGTATCCATGCCCAGAATGATAACCTGAGACCCCATTTCCAGTAAAAAAAGTAGCATTCGTTGGGACATATGTGACCCCATTTCCATGACTTCCGTATCCATTACTTGGCACATAAGACCAAGGACAATAGGGGAAAGAACCGTTCACTGGGGCTGGCCCAGTTTCAACAGCAACGAAAGTACCTCGGCAGTTCTTACATGAAAGTCTCTTATTGACATACTTCCGAAGATATTCATACTGAACTTTACAAGATGTGCATACAGTCCAAAAAGTATCAAGTCTACCTTGTGAGGTTGATTTTGAACAGTTACTGACACATGTAACCCCAGCAGCATATGTCGAAGTTTGAACCACTCCAGAAGGCAACTGTTTGTTTCTCTTGATATCATAGGAACTTTTCTTGATTCTATCGGACAACAAAGTCCACGCTTCAGATACAAGTTTGAACGCCCCATCAGCTCCCACACATTTATTCTTATCAGGGTGGAGTAACACAGCCATCTTTTTGTACTGTTTCTTCACAGCCTGTTTATCTGCAGAAGGCTTCAACCCAAGAACTGAATAATAATCGATTTCACCATTACATTTAGCCTCAGAAGCGACATAAACTTCAAATGTGGACACCATCTGCGATATACCCTCCAATCCAGGATACAACGATTTAGCCTTTAATGCATAACTCTTAGCACCTGTAAAGTCTCTTTCACAAAATCGCTTCTCGGCGATCTCTTTCGCTTTAAGAGCTTCCTCTTTGTTTGCTTCCATTTAGAAAATTTAGACAAATTTCAAAACCAAGCTATCGAAACAAAAGTTTTACGGTTCCCAACATGCTTAGCCATAAAAGAAGCTGAATTGTCATATTTACCCATCTCATCTTTTCTGCATATGGTCAACAAGACAACATTTAGATTTTTCCCAAAATCAAGCTTCGTTTTTCCAAGTAAACTTCTAACTGACCGAGTCATGCAACTTTGAAACACTCTTAATTAACCCTAATTACTTATCTTTGGATTCAAGATCTCAACTTTTTAAGTTCTAATCGATTTCTGAGAAACCAGAGAAAGGCAAGAGAAATATGAAAATTTTAAGCTAAATCAATCAATCAAAGTTAACCACATCCAAGCATTATGGAGTGTTGGGTTGTACCTTATCTTAGAGCAAAAAAATTGTAAAACTTGGAGGTTAATTTCCCTTCTTTTTTCCATCATTTCCTCAGTTAAAAGAAACCCATTGAACAAACTAAAAAATCCATAAAAAAAAAAAAAGCAGCTAAATTTGCAAAAGTTCGAAAACCCAAATCACACTAATTTCAAAGCTAAATAACAAAAAGCAAATGGATCCAAGTTCAACAGGTCAAAAATAATTAAATCAAGTATTTGACCCAAAATTTTAACTAAAGAGTTAAAACTTTTTACAGAATTAAACTGTACAAGTAGACATTTCCACATAAACTATACTTAAAAAAAAAAAAGAAAAAAAAGAAACTGAACTCACTGAGATTTGAGCAGCAATGGAAGTGAAGCAAGACCCAGATCGCCACGTGACCTTATAGCTTGAGCAAATCAAGATTTTGAGCTAATTTCTGAATCTCAGTGCAGATAAAAAATGGAAACAAAAAATCAAACTTTTTTTGGGGGGGAGGGAGTACACTGAACTAAGTGAAGGAAACAAATTAGGGTTTTAAATAGGGAATTTTGAGGGATTAAAATCGGCGGCGAGGAATTGGGGATTCCGTCGATCACCGATCAGCAAAATGGGATGGGCCAGAATTAATATTAATAATAAAAATGATAATTTTCAGTGAAAGGCAACGGTGTTAATAGTATTTAATGGTGGGAGCTGCTATTTTGAAGCCTAGTGCGTAATACGCAGTCTTTATTTATTTATTTAAATTTTGATATAAAATTAATTATATCTTTTTATTAAAAGAAAAAGACATAATAATATGTAATAATTATGATATTAGTAATAATGGAAAATTATGTTTAGACAAGGAATCAACTTACACCGAGTAAAATTAATTAATTTTACACGTTTTATTATTTAATATTTTATTGATAATTTATTAAATCGATTATTAAATTTAATAATATAATAATACTCGTTGTGCACGTAAAATTTTGAATCAGTTCGATATTTATATTATGTTGATCGATAATACTTGTTTTGATATATATTTAACGATTGTAATTTTTTATATATTGACAAAATAATTAAAATTTTTAATTTATTCAAAATTTAATGTGTACGTTTTATTAAAGCATAAATATAATAATCGAAATAAATAAATATAATTTATATAAAAAATATAAAAATATGTAAAATTAGTATAAGTAAATTTTACTTATATTTATTAAGAAAAATGGGATAAAGGATAGTAGTTTTTTTTCTTCAGTTATTTGTTTATCTATTTTAAGTAATAAATAATTCCATTGAAAAAAAAAAAAAGTTAAAATCTTTTCCTTTCTTTTGTATATTTGGTACGTAGAAGTAAAGCAAAACAAGATTCTTTTATTTCATACGTTATTACCTTCGTAGCTTAATATCCAAATATCCTTTCAATCTTCAGTACAAAATGTATTTAAGTCTTTTAACCTTTTATTATATCCTTTTTAATCTTTAGCAAAAAATTTATTTAAGTCATTAACCTTTTATTTCATGAAAATTGCTTGTCTAAGTTCAATCCAATTCATTTTATTATTTAAAATATATTAAAATATTAAAAAAATTATATTAATAATTATATATTTTTATAATTAAATTTAAATAAAATATTTTAATTATTTAAATAATAGTTGGACCGTACAAACTTAAATTATCAAAAATCTATCACAGACTTAATCTAATTCGAATTAAATCTATCCGATCGAGTGAATAACTCAACTCCTCACATATTTTTTTGCCTATATCCGATGTACTCTTTTAGTTTGCCTTCAAGTTTTTTCATTACTTTATTTCCAAATCATTTGATCAAGATATACCATGAAGATTCTAGCTAAACTCCATGAGTATGCATAAAAAAGAAAACAAAAAAAACTTAAATCAAACCTTAGATACAATGTTTTTCTTCAAGGATTTGGACCCAACAACTAGACCATGGTCAAGACATCATAGTACTAAATATATAGTTTCATTGTACTTGTAATAACTTGTTGTCTTCAAACTATTATATATAGTATAACTTGATTGATATATACCTTGTAGATATATAGTAGATTTAATGGTAATTAATGAATCTGAAATTTAGACATAAGTTGATGATTAGGACTACATAATTAGATTGCTAACTAGCTAGCCTTTCTATTTTGTAACCCCCCATTCAATTCATTAATTTGACAAGAAAATCTATCTCAACTTTTTTGGGATTTTCTCACTAAACACTACAAAGACATTTCAACTGAAATTTATATGCAAATTATTGAGTGGGCCATGAAATATATGACATTTAAGCATAACTTATCTTAAACTAGGTAAAGAAAAAATAATAATAATAATAATAAAGGCATACCTTATCTTTAAGTATTTGTAGGTCTTCTCTTCCTTGAGGGATAGGCATGTTACATATCATTTAACTTTATCAAGGATAGTATGGTTTCAATTTTTAATTTTATTATCCAGGAGATCCGTATGCAATTTGTGAGATATTATTTGTTTTGACTCAAAAATTTATAATTTTGTTTTATATTTTTTTTTGTTAAAGTTTGACCTTTTTGTCAAGCCTAACACATCATACATAGAATCAAGATCACATTAAGCATTGAAATTTTATAAGTAACTCCCACCCTAATAACTAGCATTTAACGTGTGAAATATTGTCCTTTTTAATTCAAATATCTTACGATCTTATCTCATAAACAATATCTCACAAGTTTGGACTTAAATCTTTATATATTGCAATAACAGCTCTTTACAATTTTTCAAAGTGAGGTGTTACAGTTGCAATACATCACAATATTTTTGTTTTGGTCGATTTTTTATTTTTTAAAAAAAGTTTACCCACTAACTCATTACGGTTTTGAAGTCAAAATTAATATTCAAACCTTTGTAATAGTACCTTTCTTTTAACAATTTATGTTTGGTTCAGTAGTTATTGTTTCGAGTAGGATTGAGGTCTAAGATTTGAAAACTCTTCTCCTTAATTTTTTTTTTTTTGGATAAGTAAAGATTGAGAGTGAGGTTCTTCTCCTTAATATTCATCATAAAGAAAAAAAAAAAAGAAAAAGAAGAAAAACTACTTTCTTTGATTTACTAAAGGTGACTCAATTCTTCAAAAAATAAAAATTGAAACATACCTTCACTGGAGATTGTGGGTTGATTGGAGAAATGGGAACTACCATTGTTATTAATTGGGTAGTCAAGTTTAACCATAAAAGAAATAAGCATTTGAATCAAGTATCAGAGATGGTAGGCTCACCCCAAATGAGAGTTTATATATATATATATATATATATATATATATATATATATATATATAAAAATCATAATCTGGGATAAAAAGAAAGGATTACATGTATTGAAATTTGAATTTTAAATTTATTAAAAATTATATTTTAAAAACGATTATATAAACTAACATGATTAAGGGCTAGTTTAGTATTCCTGTTGAAAAAAGTTTAGATTGAAAAAATGTGTTTAAAAAGTGTGGTGAAAAATTTGGTTTAAAAAATTTTAAGTGTACAATTTATGCTTTGAAAAATTAAAATGTAAAAAAAAAAAGATATGTTTAAAATAATAAAAGTTTAGAAATGTGATTTAAAAGTCAGCTTTTAAAGTCCAAAAGTTTTATTTTTTTGCTTTTTTTTGTTTGGATTGTCAAATCATGATTTCAACTGCAAAAATCAAAATTTTTACTTGTTTAACATTAAATTTACGATGAAATACAATTTTTAACCTCAAAAATTGTGTGAACAACAATGTAAACGAACTTAAATGAGTAAATTCAAGTTTCAAATGAGAGGGTTTTGTACTGTAACAATCAGAACTCCAGGCGCATATCTCAATTTATAAGACACTGCCAAGCATAATTAACACAATGTTATAATGCGTATTGTGTTTAGTGGATGACTAGATATGCATATTGTAATTGTAATGGATGATTAAATATGCATATTGTATTTGTAGTGGATGACTAGATATGCACATTTGGAGTTCTATATAAGGATTGATTTTTAACCAAGAAAATACACATTGAAATAGTATTAACTAGTTCATGAAGAACTAAGCTTTCATAGCTCATATTTCATTTGTCTAAATCTCTTTCCTCTTTATTCTCTTCTTTGGTTTGATTTACAATATTTGGTTTAATTTACAACACGTTATCATCACGATCAAGTCTCTAACAGTAGTAAAATCCATCAAGTTTCTTCTCACTATATCGAGGTAAGAATTTTGCTCTCTTTAACATGTGTTATCTAGAATTTTGCTCTCTCAATATTATACATGTTCTATAATATGATATGTGTGAGATGGTTAATTTAATGTCTATTTGACTTTGGGTTTTTATTTATTTTTCAAGTACAATGACAAATCTCACGAAACTTGAATTCGTTGGTCTTGATATTTCCGGAAGAAATTATCTATCATGTGTACTTGATGCCGAGATTCATCTTGATGCTATGAATCTTGGAAATACTGTTAAAGAAGGAAATCAAGCATCTATGTAGGATCGCGCAAAAGTAATGATTTTCCTTCGATACCATTTACACGAAGAATTGAAAACTGAATACCTTACTATTAAAGACCCATTAGCCCTTTGCAATAACTTAAAGGAATGATATGAACACCAAAAGACGGTTATTCTTCCAAAAGCTCGATATGAGTGGATACACTTACGGCTACAAGATTTCAAAACCGTAAGTGGATATAATTCAGCTTTGTTTAAGATTAGCTCTAAACTGAAATTATGTGGAGAAAAAATTACTGATGAAGATATGTTAGAAAAAACATATTCAACTTTTCATGCCTCGAATGTGCTTCTACAGCAGCAATATCGAGAGCGTAGATTCACAAAATATTCTGAGCTAATTTCTTGTTTACTTGTGGTTGAACAAAACAATGAGCTTTTGATAGAAACCATCAATCTCGTCCTACTGGCTCAACACCATTCCTTGAAGTGAATGTAGTAGCATTTTCTCAAAGTCGTGGACGAGGTCGTGGTGGTAAAAAGGGTCTTGGTAGAAAAAATTATTGGACCCGTAATAATCTTCCTTCAAGTTCTGAAAACAAAGGTGCTAAATAGAGTCAAAAGAAATGGGTCAAAAATGAAGAAAATTCTAAAAAGATTAATAAGGTGCAAAACAATGATAATGTTTGCTATAGGTGTGGAACTAAAAGTCATTGGTCTCGAATATGTCGAACTCCAAAACATCTAGTTGATCTTTACAAAGCATCACTAAAAGAAAAGAGAAAAAATGCTGAAGTAAATTTATTTGAACCTAGCTATGATAATGAATCTTCCCTAAATGTTGATTTTGATGTTTCTGATTTTTTCGAAGACCCTAATGACAAAATTGATCATTTGTTTAGGGATGGAAATATCTACTAATGAGATATTTTTATGTTTATGTTATTATCATATGTAAAGTCTTACTTATAATATGAATAAAAATTTCTTGCATATTTCATGTTTATTATCTCTTTACAATTTCTAAAAATATTTCTTTTTGTTACTAGATAATGCAAAATAAACTTGATATCATGGAGGATGAAATATGTTTAGTGGATAGTGGTATAACTCATACAATTCTTCGTGATAAAAAGTATTTCTTGTAATTAACATTAGCTGAAATTGATGTTAATACAATATCTGGTTCTGCAAATATAATTGATGGCTCTAGAAGAGTCCACATTATGTTTCCAAATGGAACAAAATTATATATTGATGATGCGTTATATTCTAGTAGATCCCGAACAAATCTACTAGTTTCAAAGATATACGTCGTAATGGTTATCATATTGAAACAAAGAATAAGGGAGATGTTGAATACCTTTACATTACCTCTACAGTTTTGAACCAAAAGTTCATATTAGAGAAACTTTCGAGTTTTTCCTTTGGCTTATATTTTACAAAAATAAGGATGATTGAATCAAATCTTGTGCACTAGAAGTGCTCAGATCCTAAAACTTTTATACTTTGACATGATCGTCTTGATCATCCAGGTTCAACCATGATGCGACATATCATTGAAAATACACATGGACACCCATTAAAGGATCAGAAAATCCTTTTGCCTGATGATTATTGATGCACTCAAAAGAGTATATCTTATTTAGCCTTGCACTAAAAAGATCAATTGTAAGTATAATAGTTAGCAAGGGTCGAGTCCTCAGGGATTGAGTTTTAGTTTATAAATTATTAGTTTATAACTTAGATTCAAAGAAAACAAAGTAAAGAGAAATTTTTGAAAGAGTTTAAAAGTAAATAAAACAAGAAAAGTAGAAAACAAGTAAATAAGTAAATAAGAAACAATCAACTATGAGAAATATGGTTAAGGTTTCATTCTCCACCACTAGACAATATTATGAATCAAATTCAGAACTATCAACATCAATTAGCTATCAAAGTTAACAACAGTAGATAACAACATCCCGTGTTACCCCAATCCTTCCTTAGTTCGTCGTTAAGCAGGACGAACGCCACTACTTAATCTCTAATTATCTAACAACCTAGGATAAACATCTCTAAATTTAATTTGACAACAGCTTTATGATAAGAAAGATAGGTTGAGCTAAGCAACAAAAGCATGAACATGAATTGTTTAACTTAGATTATGTTCCACTTTGCAATTAGCGAAAACTTGACCATAATCATTAATCACAAATTGCCACTTATGAATAGGAAATCAAGACAATTACACGGATCAAGACTCCTAAAGTAGCAATAGATAATTATCAAGATATATCTATCATGCAACCTAAACAAATTAAGACAACATCATGAACAATTCTTATAGAAGAACACAAGCAACTTTGATAGAAAACTAATAATAGATAGATTCTCAAAGTCAATTACAAAACATGTCTAGTAGGGCTTTGAAATCACCCTTAACAAAAAAGAAGTTTAGCATAGCATAGGCATAGATAATATATACATAAAACTAAAAAGAAAAAAAAAAAGAATGGAGAAGAAGAAGAAGAAGAAAATTGATGATTCTTGAGTCTCCTCAAAAGATAATGATAGTTTATGGCTCAAAAGATGGTATTTATAAAGCTTTTTGGCATTAAAAACCCTTTCTTGCTGATCAAGGAAGTTAGGAGGCAAAATAAGGTAAGTTTGGACTTTTTCCCAGTTTTTCTCAGTTTTGGAGGTAGTAAGGTCGGTGCCGCAGCGCTGAGTGGGCTGACTTGGTGATTTTGCTTGCTGACGTCGGTTTCGCGACTACTACACTGTCTCGCACTTCGTCGGCTGATTTGGATGACCATCCGTTGTCCGATTTAGGCGTGTAAACTATCGTTGGAAGGTATTCAAGTCAGATTCAAAAGTAAAGAAGGAAGTTTCTTCAAATAATGACTTTAACATAATTATTTCCTTGCAACAAGCTTCGGAGGTCAGATCTGCCTGATCATCTAGTACTAAGAAATTGATATTTTTGACTCCCAAATCTTCTTCCATCTTTTGATTGTAATTTTGTAAGCTCTTTACCATCATTATTGATATCTTTTGACTTCATTCTCCTTATTTTACCTAAAATTCAAAAACATAATATAAGTAATCAAGATAAAGATTGAAAACATAATAAAAACTAAAGGTAGAAAGGCATAAAATGTATATTTTATGAGCTTATCAAATACCCCCACACTTAGATTTTTGCTAGTCCTCGAGCAAAACAAAATAAAAATAAAATTTAAGAAAATCTAATCTAATCTAATCCACTTTCGTAGGAAATCACATTGGCACTTAGCATGTGACACAAGCCTTTAAACCCCTAGGTGTCCCTAGTGGACGAGTTTAGTCTCGTGAGGGTTTACTAGGACAATACCCACAAACATTGGAAACATAAAATAATATTAATAAATAAATAAATAAAAATAATAATTACAACTAATCCTTCAATATAAATTAGAGATAATCATTGGACAAGTCTTATAAACTAATAAATAGCTTAAAGAAACTCACAAAAAATCATGCTTGAATGTAAATAATTTGAGTTAAGCCAATATTAACATAACATATTTCATTCAAAATAGTGCATATTCAAATTTAATCTCAACTTCTCACTAGGATACTCTCATGATTTTCACTCATTAAAGTAGTGGTAAAGTGTTTATACTCAATCAATCTCATGAAAACAGTTTTACCATATGCTTGCTTGTCCACCGATTCTCCACTATTTAGATCATATAACTTCATAAATCAAGAGGTTTTTATTCAAGGTTGTAATAGGGCCAAGGGGTTGTAATGTGGTTAAAGAATAAAAGGATAAAGATATCACAAAGGTTCCAAAGATTTCATAGAGTTTAGAGACATAATAAGATCATACAAATAAAACTTCTCAAAACTCTTATAAAGCACATTATAACATAAGCTAAATATTCATGTTGAGCCTTTGCTTCATTCTAACCAACTTTGTAACATCTTTTCTTTAACCAAAAGTTCAAGAGATGATTTTTTTTATTATATGGAAATGTATTTTTACAATGTTCCCATTTCTTTTTCTCTTGACTTTTACCTTTCTCCTCCCCCACACTTATCTTTTGTTCTAACCCAAATTTTCAAAAAGTATCCCTTGTTTTTGCAATATGTCTCAAACATTCTAGTCCATCTTTAGAACAAGGTAAAGATAAAAATGTATTTAGGCTAGGTGTAAGATGTGGTTACCAATAAAATAGCATATTCAATATAGGCTCAAATTGGCTCACTAGGGGGATGTTCTCTTGGAACATCAATGGGGATGACTATTTGGCCCTGGTTGTAATCCTATTGCCTCTATCATATTCATGTTGTTACATGCATCAATATAGTCTCAAAAAGGTTTAAAGCAAGTTCTAGAGAATCATGTAATCATAAGAGCATTCAAGAAAAAAATTAGATTGATATGTATAATGCATCAATCATATAGGCTCAAAACTCACAAGGATGATTATACAAGTCAATTTTAAGTCTAAACATGCTTCTTTCTCAATCAACATATCATATTAACATTGGCTCCATGAAAAATGGTATCAAGCTTAATTCTCATGAAAAATCTTCTCACTACTAAATTAGTTTTAGACCTATGCAATTCATATCTCATCATTATATTAGTAGGAACTAAAACACACTAAAAATAAACTAAAAAGACTCAAAAAAAAATTGACAACCTAAATTAAAAAATTAAACTAAAAAAATCCTAAATTCTTCCCCTCACACTTAATTCTTACATTGTCCTCAATGTAATACTATCACCCAACATGCAAGAATTATGTGTAAGAGAAAAGAAGTACTAAATAAAAGAAGAAAAATAACTAAAGAAAATATTAGAGTGATGGAGAGTAAGAAATAACAAATCTGATTATAATGTGTGCTCTCCATCCAATTGGGTTGCCTCCCAGTAAGCGCTTGGTTTATTGTCCTTAGCCTGACTTATTAAAACACAAAAACAAACAAAATTATTAAAAACTCAAAAAAAAAAAAAACAAACTAATGAAACTTAAATAAACCTAAAAAATTAAAACGAAACAATAAAGAAAAAGAAAACAAATCTGTTATGGCAAGTTGACAATCTTTTCATTAATTGGGTTGCCTCCCAATTAGTACTTGATTTAATGTTTCGAACCTAACCAACACCCCTTCTTGGTTTTTAGGCTTGTCAGGCTCATACATGAAACTTCCTAAATTTGTGTGTTTGATAGGAAGCTTCCTTTGCACAACAGTGGATGGATTCTCCATTACAAGTATTATTCCATCATCCATTGTGGTGCGTAGCTCATCAAGGAATGGTGCATCTTTTGGTACTTGTTGAATGGCATCCACAAACAAATTGTTTAAGGTTTCCAGCATGTCTTATTCATGTTCCTCCTCCTTGAACTTCGCGAATCTACTAGGAAAAGGTGGAGAAGAAACATTAGTAAAAATTGGAACCTTAAACGTTACCTTAGGTGTCGAAGTACTCTTATTTGGATTTGTGGCTTCATTATCCTCAAGAATAAAGTCTATCTCTAATTTTGTATCATCCTCATCTTGTTCCTCATTCCTCAAGGTCACAATAGTAGCATTCTCCTTTGGGTTAATCATCGTTTGGGCAGGGATTTCTTCGGATCTTTGTGCTACCCATCCCACCATACTACTAGCCAATTGGCTCATTTGCTTTTCCAAACTCTGGATGTTTGCCCTTGTTTCCTGTTGAAATTGCAAAGTATCAGTAACAAGAGAATAGACAAGATCTTCTAAAGAAGTACTTGAGTTTTGAGTCATATATGGTGGCTGAAAAAAGATTTGATTCTTGAGACCATGATTGATTGAAGCAAGATGGATGAGTGTAATTGACATAAGGCTCTACTTCTTGGTAATTTTTCAAGTAGCCATAATTAGTATGATCCCGCCATCCCTCATGGTAAGTGTTTGAGTAATGATCATACTGTTGGTCTTGGAACCCTTGATGGTCTGGACATTCTCCCATGGCCAATTGTTGAACTGGGGAGGTGAGATTGGCTTGTTGATTCTCCATTCATGTATGCCACCAACTCTTCAACTATTAGATTGCTTAATTTCATTGTTTTTTTTTTTTCAAAATTTGAAAAGAAAAACCTGTATGTACAAGAAAATAAAACTAATTAGAATTGAAAATAAGAATAAACCAAGTAACAAATAAACTAAAGAAAGCAATCCCCGGCAATGGCGCCAAAAACTTGATGCCCTCAAAAGAGTATATTTTATTTGACCTTGCACTAAAAAGATCAATTGTAAGTATAGTAGTTAGCAAGGGTAGAGTCCTCAGGGATTGGGTTTTAGTTTATAACTTAGATTAAAAAAAAACAAAGTAAAGGGGAATTTTCGAAAGAGTTTAAAAGTAAATAAAACAAGAAAAGTAGAAAACTAGTAAATAAGTAAATAAGAAACAATCGAATATGAGAAATATGGTTAAGGTTTCATTCTCCACCACTAGACAATATTATGAATCAAATTCAGTTCTATCAACATCAATTAGCTATCAAAGTTAACAATCGTAGATAACAACATCCCGTGTTATCCCAATCCTTCCTTAGTTCGTCGTTAAGCAGGACGAACGCCACTACTTAATCTTTAACTATCTAACAACTTAGGATAAACATCTCTAAATTTAATTTGACAACAACTTTACGATAAGAAAGATAGGTTGATATAAGCAACAAAAGCATGAACATGAATTGTTTAACTTAGGCTATGTTTCACTTTGCAATTAGCGAAAACTTGACCATAATCATTAATCACAAATTGCCACTTATGAATAGGAAATCAAGACAATTACACGGATCAAGACTCCTAAACTAGCAATAGATAATTATCATATATCTAGTTTGCAACCTAAACAAATCAAGACAACATCATGAACAATTCTTATAGAAGAACACAAGCAAATTTGATAGAAAACTAATGATAGATAGAATCTCAAAATCAATTACAAAACATGTCTAGAGCTTTGAAATCACCCTTAACCAAAAAGAAGTTTAGCCTAGAATAGGCATAGATAATATATACATAAAACTAAAAAGAAAAGAAAATAAAATAATGGAGAAGAAGAAGAAAATTGATGATCCTGGAGTCTCCTCAAAAGATAATGATAGTTTGTGGCTCAAAAGATGGTATTTATAGAGCTTTTTGGCCTTGGAAACCCTTTCTTGCTGATCAAGGAAGCTAAGAGGCAAAATAAGGCAAGTTTGGACTTTTTCTCAGTTTTTCTCGATTTTGGAAGCAGTAAGGTCGGCGCCGTAATGCCACTTTCCGGCGTCGCGGCGCCGAGTGGGCTGACTTGGTGATTTTGCTTGCTGACGTCGGTTTCGCGACTGCTGCATTGTCTCGCACATCGTTGACTGATTTGGATGGCCATCCTTTATCCGATTTAGGTGAGTATAGTTGGAAAGGTATTCAAGTCAGCTTAAAAAGTCAAGAAGGAAGTTTCTTCAAATAATGATTTTAACATAATGATTTCCTTGCAACAAGCTCCAGAGGTCAGATCTGCCTGATTATCTAGCACTAAGAAATTGATCTTTTTGACTCCCAAATCTTCTTCCATCTTTTGATTGTGATTTTGTAAGCTCTTTACCATCATTATTGATATTTTTTGACTTCATTCTCCTTATTTTACCTAAAATTCAAAACCATAATATAAGTAATCAAGATAAAGATCGAAAACATAATAAAAACTAAAGGTAGAAAGGCATAAAATGTATATTTTATGAGCTTATCAATTATTTTTGTTCTTCTTGTGCTCAAGGTAAATTGATTGTTAGACCTTCTCCATCTAAATTATCTTTTGAGTCTCCTACTTTTCTACAAAGAATACATGGAAACATTCGTAGCCCAATCCATCTGTCTTGTGACCATTACGGTATTTCATGGTTTTAATTGATGCTTCCACACGATGGTCACATGTTTGTTTACTTTCAACTCGTAATATTGCCTTTGCTAAATTCCTTGCTCAAATAATAAAATTAAGATCAAGTTTTCCTGACCATTCTATTAAGACAGTCTGTCTAGATATTGCAGGAGAGTTTACTTCAAAAGCAATTTATGATTATTGCATGTCTATTGAAATTAGTGTTGAACATTCCATTGTACATGTTCATACTCAAAATGGTTTAGCAGAATCTTCATTAAACTTTTGCAATTTATTGCTAGACCTATGCTTATGAAATCAAAACTTCCTATATCTGCTTGGGGACATGCTATAGTTCATGCTGCATCTTTAGTTCGTACCCGACCATCTGCATATCACAAATTTTCACCTTTACAGCTTGTATTTGGTCAACAACTAAACATCTCTCATCTTAGAGTTTTTGGTTGTGTTTTATATGTCCCCATTGCACCCCACTCAACGAACTAAGATGGGTCCCCAACGACGTCTTAGAATTTATATTGGTTTTGATTCTCTATCTATTATTAGATATCTTGAACTTTTAACTGGTGATCTTTTTAGAGCAAGATTTTTAGATTATCAATTTGATGAGTCATTTTTCCCATCATTAGGAAAAGAAAAAGAATTTAAGGCACAAGAAATTTGTTGGTATACACCAACATTGTCCAAACTTGATATACGCACAAATCAATGTGAACTTGAAGTTCAAAGAATAATTCATTTGCAAAATGTCGCAAATCAATTGCCAGATGTTTTTACAGACACCAAAAAGGGTCACTAAATCACATATACCGGCTGCAAATACTCCTGCACGTTTAAATGTCCCTACAGGACATCCTATAAGAATGGCAGCCAGTGAATCTAAAGTACGCCAGAAGCGTGGTAGACCTTTTGGTGCAAAGGATTCTGTTCCTCGAAAGAAAAAGGAAATGAAAACACTTCAGAATGACACTCCAGAAGAGGTCATAGATCAACAACCTCATATTTCTAGACAAGTAACCCCAGAAGTGGTTCCGGTACCGGCAAATTATGAGATCTCATTAAAATCTGGAAATATGTGAGAAATAAATGAAGTTGTTGTTGGTCATATGTTTGCATATACAATTGCTTCTAATATTATCAATGATAATGAGGCTAACTTCAAACTGTCGATGAATGTCGACATAGAAGTGATTGGGCAAAATGGAAAGAAGCAATTAAGGTTGAGCTAGACTCATTAAACAAACGTAAAGTATTTGGACCAGTAGCCCAGACACCTGAAGATGTCAAACCCGTTGGGTATAAATGGGTTTTTATACGTAAAAGAAATGAATTGAATGAAATTGTGAGATACAAGGCAAGACTTGTAGCACAAGGTTTTTCACAAAAACCTGGTATAGATTATGAAGAGACATATTCTCCTGTTATGGATGCAATTACTTGTAGATTCTTGATTAATTTGGTAGTCTCTGAAGGACTTGACATACGTCTAATGGACGTAGTGATAGCTTATTTATATGGATCATTAGATAATGATATATACATGAAAATCCCTAAAGGATTTCAGATGCCTAAAGCATATAAATCAAGAGCTCAGTAGATGTACTCTGTTAAACTACAAAAATCTTTGTATGGGTTAAAGCAATCTGGACGCATGTGGTACAATTGTCTAGGTGAATATCTATTGAAAAATGGATATGAAAATAATGCCATTTGTCCTTGTGTTTTCATCAAGAAAACAAATTTTGGGTTTGCTATAGTCGCAGTATATGTTGATGACTTAAACATAGTAGGAACTCCAGAAGAGATCTCAAAAACTGCTGACTACCTAAAGGAGGAATTTGAAATGAAAGATCTCGGAAAAACAAAATTTTATCTAAATCTCTTTCCTCTTTATTTTTAACCAAAAAAAATACACATTGAAATAGTATTAACTAGTTCATGAAGAACTAAGCTTTCATAGCTCATATTTCATTTGTCTAAATCTCTTTCCTCTTTATTTTCTTCTTTGGTTTGATTTACAATATTTGATTTAATTTACAAACACACAATACTTGTTCTTATTTGGTCTATTCATCAATCGCTATATAAGCCTATAACTTTTCGTTGTAGACCAAGGATGACAAAGTTGAGGCAATACTCGATGGTAACGGCTAGTGTCGTTAGTCGTATCTTTTCTCGAGAAGGATATAGAAAAGATTTATTATCTTAGCTAAAAGTCCAAATTAAATTTGGTCATTTTGTCAACTTTCGTTATCAAAACCAAAACAATTCCATTTTCTTCCAATTTATACTTAACTAAACCAAGAAATTAGAAAGAAAAACAAAAATCAATAGCAAAAAGAACTTATTCATTTTTCATTAGTGAAAAATCTAGTAACAATTCACAAATAATTATAACAACAAAAAATAATAAAAAGTTATAAAGAATTTTATCATCATAATTTTCATTTTTAAGGTATGCTAAATTGAAAATAAGTAAGAAAAGACGACGATTAATCAAACGTTCACGGGCTTGCAAAGGAACATTAGAGACGACGGTGACGATTCCCCGACGACCCTCCCGTTAGTACTATTACTTCCACCAACGCCGCCAAGCCTTTCGTAGCAATCAACGCAAAACAAAGACAACGAGAGCTGGACCTCGTCGCGAGTCCAAGAAGCCTTCCTGACTCGCCCGAGTCGGCTCAGCACGGGTCTCACGCAAGCCATGTAGAGGCGTTTGTAGCCACCCAGGGCAACAACGACGGAACGCACGCTTGAAGGTGGAGGAGACACGTGGCGGAAGCAGAGGTCTTCCCAGAGGGAGTCGTTGCGAGCAATGGTGCACCAGAGACGGCAAACGCAGGCGGCGACGCCAAGGGAACGGCCGTCGAGGCGTTTGAGGATTTCTACGAGGATGTCTACGTGTTCGTTGATGAAGAACTTGGGTCTTTTTTCCTTGCTCTGTTCGACTGTCTCTTGGTCTTGAAGGTGGCGATTGCGGTGGTGGTACTGTTGCACCATTGTTAAAGAAAAAGAGAGACAGAAGAAAAAAATATATATATAAGAGATAACGTTAAGAGGAAAAAGGAAAAAAAATGGTGGGTTATATATAGGAGAAGCGCTATAGGTGTAACGTAAAGTTTAAGGGATTTGACTTTAGAGAAAGAAAAAGAGACAGTTTGTATCAAGGGAAGAAACATGAGGAAGGATTTAAATTGGGGTCACATGTAAGTTTTTGATCGATTTTGTTTATCATAGTTGTAAAACTAATAAATATTATCGTCGATTAATTTTAGTAAAAATTTATATTTGAAATATTGTCAATATATATTTCATTACTAAACAAACTTAAAAGTTTATTGACATTTATAAATAAATATTGCTAAAATTCTAATTAACAAATATAAATGAGTTTATATTTGATGCATTGATCGTCTATAAATTTTATACACTGTCAGTGCACTAAAATACGACACCTCATTAATTAGCAAAGAAAGAATATAGTGAAGGACTTATAAATAAATAAACATGCACTGTTTTTTTTCTTTGCTCATTAATGAAGTGTCGTATTTTAGTGCACTGACAGTGTATAAAACTTATACACTATTACTGCATCAAATATAAACTCATATAAATTAACAGTTAACAAATTGGGTTTAACAATATTTATTTATAAGGATATAGACTTTATACACTAAAAATTAATCAAATATAAACTCTTTCAATAATTATCGAAAAAAAAAAAAACCAAAATTATAAAATAACAATTATAATACAATGTTGGAACCGTTATTTAAATCGATAGGGAAAGAGAGAAATTTTTAAGTTTTTTCTTTTCTTTTCTGGGTTGTTAAGACAATTTAGATATAGGGTTTTTCATTCTTGTAATATAGAATTTGGCAAGAATTTTTTACAAGAATTTCACTTGCATGTGGAGTAAAAAAGAATTTTTATTTACAGTGTGCATGAGTTGGAGGAGGGAGTAAAAAATTTGGGTAAACGAGAGAGAAGGAGGTGGCCCAGTGTGGGGTATCGAGAGAAGAGGAGAAGGGGCCAAGGGGAAAAGAGCCAAGCCAAAGAACTGGAACCGATGCTGTGCCTTTTTCTTTAATTGCTTTTGTTTTGTATATTGTTTTCGTTGTTGTTTGCGTATTTCAAAAGGCTTTCATTTTTCTTTACTAATTTGTGAAATCACTTTAACTTGTGATATCAGGCAGAGAGTTGGGGTTTTTCTTCAGCTATTCATCGATGCTGCTCAGCAACTCTATGTTGTTTTTTTTGCAGTTAAAATATCTAGATAGTTTTTATACTATAGTTAAAAATATATTTTAATTTTTTATTATAAAAGTGAATAATTTAATTTGTGTATTTTTAAAATTAATGTAAACAAATAAAATTGATAACAGTATTAATAGAAAATCGTCTAAATATTGATATGGATATATGAAACTAACAGAATAGATGACTTGGAAAAAAAAATGATGACGTGTCAAATTTTTTTTGTTTAGGTAAAATTTAGAAACTGACAGAATAGGTGACTTTGAAAAAAAATGATTACATGTTTTTACGGGTAAGAGAAGATTTGGGTAAAAATAATTATGTTTTTCTAAATTCCACTTGAGTAAAAAAAATTGACACGTCATAATTTTTTTTTTAAGTCATCTTTTCTATCAGTTTCACATGTTTATATCAGCATTTAAATAATTTTCTTTTAATATTATTACCAATTTTATTTTTTACATCAATTTTTAACGTATAACGATTAAATTAATTCTTCTATAATATATGAACTAATTGTTTTTTCAACTAAAATGCTCTTTTAGAGACTGTTTAAGTTTTTTAACTTTCCCCCCTCTCTATACACTCAAATTTGATCAGATAGGATAGGACCATATGCAAGTAGGGGTAGGGATGGCAAAACCCGATCCGACCGATGGATTTCGAACCGATCCGATCCGAATGAAGAGGTTTTTTTTTTTTGAACAATGGAGGCGGGGCGGGGCGGGGCGGTTTTTTTTGTCTGAAAGGCGGGGATGGAGCAGTTGTGGTAATTGCCTGCTCCGCACCGCCCCGCCCCGAATAGTGAAATTACAATTTTACCCTTACATATTTAGCTTTTAAATGAATAATAAAATAATATAATTAAACTTATTATTTTTATGTTTATATTTAATTTATTTTTAAAATGCTTTATTATTTGAAAAAAATAAAAATAATTAATAAATATCAAATGGGGCGGAGCGGGGCGGGGCGGTTATGGATGTAACCGACATCCATGGAGGTGGTAGTGGTATTGAAATTTCAACATCCATGGCGGAGCGGGACGGGGCGCGGAGCAGTACAATGGCGGGGCGGGGACGAATACTGCAAAATCCGCCCCCGCCCCGCTCCATTGCCATCCCTAAGTAGGGGGATAGTTAGGGATGGCAATGGAGCGGGGCGGGGGCGGATTTTGCAGTATCCGCCCCCGCCCCGCCATTGTACTGCTCCGCGCCCCGCCCCGCCCCGCTCCGCCATGGATGTTGAAATTTCAATACCACTACCACCTCCATGGATGTCGGTTACATCCATAACCGCCCCGCCCCGCTCCGCCCCATTTGATATTTATTAATTATTTTTATTTTTTTCAAATAATAAAGCATTTTAAAAATAAATTAAATATAAACATAAAAATAATAAGTTTAATTATATTATTTTATTATTCATTTAAAAGCTAAATATGTAAGGGTAAAATTGTAATTTCACTATTCGGGGCGGGGCGGTGCGGAGCAGGCAATTACCACAACTGCTCCATCCCCGCCTTTCAGACAAAAAAAACCGCCCCGCCCCGCCCCGCCTCCATTGTTCAAAAAAAAAAAACCTCTCCATTCGGATCGGATCGGTTCGAAATCCATCGGTCGGATCGGGTTTTGCCATCCCTAGGGATAGTTATAGAAAAGCTTAATGGGAACTGAAATGTGTGTGAGGCCCAGCTGTTTAGGGTTGGGGTGCAAAGGCCAAAACTTTGATTTCAACTTTATGAAACAGTGAATAAAAAATCAGATCGATCGATAGGATCAATTAAATTAAAAATTAATGATTTATTCGATTCGATAGGTGTAATAAAATTGAATTTGATCGAATCAGTCAAAAATCGGTTTAATCGATAAAAAATTATTAAAAAACCGGTACAAAACTGGAAAAAAGAGAAAAAAATCTTTTTTTATTTTTTTAATTATTTTTTTAAATTTTTTTTTTTATAATTCATAAAATTTGAACGCATAACTTCTTAGAAATATACTAAAGACCATAATATTAAGCTAAATACTTATTTTTATTTATTATTTACTATATTTAATATTTATTTAACATTAAAAATATCTTAAAAATTTTATTTAAAATGTATAAACCGATTTAACCGATTCAACCAAATAAACCGATTAAATCAAAAATTAAAAATCACAATTCAATCCCATTTTTTCAACCTTCAATATTTTCTTACAAAGTTTTTTGTACTTCGGATTCCAAAGACAGAAGAGAGGAAGAAAAGTGTAAACCAATATGTCATTTCAACATCGCTGGAGCCTGGAAGCAACCTATAATTGCTATCCAAAAAGTTGGGATGGCAATCAATTATGAAAATCGAAAATCTGATATTATTTTATTCGGTTTTTATGGATTAAAATATTGTAGATTTCGATTATTTTCAAATTTAAATATTAAATTTATTATTCATGATAAATTCGGATAAAATTTTTTAAATATTCGATATCTGAATTCGATTTGATTTGGATGATATCGAATATTCGAATTCATTATTCAAATTTATTATCAAAAATTTAAATATTTAATAAATTCGAATATCCGATGAATATTATTATTTAATTCAAATTTGTATTAGAATCAAAAGAGAATAATGTAAATTAAATTCAAATATTTAAAAAAATATAAATATCTAATTCATCGTCATCCAAAGCATGCTGATTGGAACCAGAAAAGAAATTGAGTCCTCAATAGCAGAACCAAAGAATTGTTAGCTGATATTTCTCATTGCTATTGGCATATTTTCCTGTTGGTATCTTAGTTGCCCTTCAGTTCATCCTTTTGCAAATGCAAAGTCAACTTTTGCTCTAATAAAAAGTGGGTTCAAATTCAGAATTATTGGCTGTGGAGGGCTAGAATATAGGCAGTACGAGGATTTGGTGAGATTTACATTATCTGGTTCTTCTTTTGTCTGTTACTAAAATAAAATAAAATAAAATTAACTGGAATTCAGATTTTTTGTGATAAAAGAGCTTGGCCATACAAATTCATATTTGGAGAAGAAAATTCAGATTCAACTTTCTTAAGTTTGAACTGCAATAACAGTTTTTTTTCTTATATATGTAAAATATGTATGTTTGCATATTTAATATATATATATAATTATTATCCTATACATTGTGAAGTGGATTTTTTTAATTTCACAAGTGGTGCTTACACGCTTTCATAATTTTTTATATTATTTATATTTGTACAAACTGATAGTTAGATTTAATAATATAATCGTACTCGTCGTGCACGTAAAGTTTCGAATCGATCCGATATCCCTATCATATCGATCGAGAATACTGTATTTTTCAATATATATATATATATATATAACGGTCAAAAATTTTTTACATCGAAATAAATAGTTAAATATTTTTAATTTACTCAAAACTCGACGTACATGATCTACGCGAATAAAACATGAAATACGACGGTCGGATTAAAAAAATATAAATCGTATAAAAAGTTACAGAACCGTGTAAGTCGCGTTTGTAGAGTTAAAAAAATCTACTGGCAGTGCACAAGATAATAATCCATATATATGGATTATTATTTTGTATACCGATTGTGGAGTTTTTTAACTCCACAAGCGGGTTAAAAAACTGTCACATGTTCTATTTATTTATTTTAATTTTTTAAATATAACTTGAGGACATGTGGTAGTTTTTTAATTCCGTTTGTGGAGTTAAAAAACTTTATCATCGATGTACAAGATAATAATCATATATATATATATATATATATATATGTATATAAGTTGCACCCAAATATGATAACAGTTTCTTCCATTGGACACCAAAAATGTCATATCAAAGCATCTTGTGTTTGATCTTCAAATAATAAAAATGAGTAACCAAAGCAAAAAGAAGACCCTTAAGATCAAGGTGAGGAGGCAATTAAACCTGTGTATGAACTATGGACCGAATCAGGGCGGGCTCGATTAATGAAAATTTTGTTTATTTAAGGTTCAATCTGATTCATATAATCTAAAAAAGCTTAAATTATTATTCAAAAAATATAAAAATATTATTTATTTATTAAACAATAATCCAAATCAAACAAACCCTAATTTTAAAAATCTATCTTAAACCTAATTGAATTGAACAAATAACCCGATATTTACACAGATTTAAAAACAATTATTTTCGGTTGTCTTTGGGTGTTGGATTTGGCCCAGAAAGGTAAACCCCAAGTCCCTTTGAGACAGAAAGTATATAATAAAATATCATTAAGATAAAGGGGTTGAAAATGACATTAGATTTTCCAAAGGTTTTTCTGCTCTGTGAAAAAAGGGGTGTCTGGGGTCCTCTCCTCTAACCCCACCAATATCTTAAGAGAGATTTTAGTGGGAGACTTGTTCTGTATTGTATTGTATTGTGTTGAACTTGTTTGTTGGACTCATTTGAGCAGAGCAGCCACTGTTTCCTGTTCTTTTCTGGGAGGAATTTGATAATTGCAAGATCACAAGGAGAAACCCCGTAAAGTGCTCCAAAAAAAAATTCACATTTTCACTAACTCCTTCCAACATTTCACACCAGAGTTTTCACCATTTCTCTAAGCCATGCATCCGTCTGCAGATTCTGCACCACTGTACAACTAAACTACAAACATGGACCATCAAATTGACCATTCACTCAAATTTTCACCTTCTATTATTTTTTTTGGTACAAAGAAGTTCAGAGAATAAGAAAAAAGATTACAGAGATTTGAATTTTAAAATTTCTGCTAATTGTCACTTCTTAAAAATGATTGAATAAACCAACTGAAATTAAATCTCGATTTTCCCTTTATTTTTATTTTAAACTGGAGTTAGATGGGTAAATCTCTTGGATTTGCATGAACTATATATATATATATATATATAACTCAACCATTTGTATGAAGGGCAGAGACTGAAAGTGGGTCAGTACTGTTAGAAGTAGAGAGATAGCCAACTGGACTAATATTTTTTGGCTTCTTGATTTTTGATTTGTTCACTTGTTTCTTGTGTGAGGTATCTAGGAAATTGTGTCATTTACAAGATTTAGGACAAGAAGATGTATTGGCTTGTGTAACAATTCCCATACAAAATACCAGAATTTCTCAACCAGAGAAAAAAAAAAAAACCAAACCAAATTTATCTGTTTGAAGGTATCCATATGGCCAGGTTCTCTCTGTAGTTTTTGCAGGAAGGACCATTTGCATTAATGCCATTAAATATGCAATTTTTTAAAGTAATAAGCAAGGTCAAGAGATATAAATATTAAGTAAAAGTTGTTTCGAAAAAACTCGAAATTTTATTATCATAGATGACATTCAACAAGTTTTGAATTTGAATTCTAACATATTCAATCCTTTCCCTATCCTTAACCTCGATCTCTTTTATAACAAAAAAAAAAATTAAGTATTTTTTAAGTTGGATCATTGCACTGAATCCATAGAGGATATTTTAAATGAACATGTAAAGAAAGCAAACAAGCAGATAAAAGGTAAACAGAATAGGACCTTGAAAAACAAACAATGAAATTAGAGCCAGCTAGGGTTCTAAACCAATGCTATACATGACATCTTTCCCCCCTAACTGCTCTCTTAGCTTGAAGTGATCCATCATGGAATCTGGAGTACTCATTATTTTAAGAATTTAGCTACAAATGGTTGTACTTTTTCTTTGTGGTTTATGTTCTTCTTCCAAAGGGTTAAGAGATTTGGTCGGACTTTCCTTGTTTTATGTGTTACTTTTGGAAGGAAACTTCTAATCCAACTTACAAAAAGATATTAACATACTGACAATTTTTATTGTTTGATAAACTCTGACTTGGGTACCTTTTTTAGTCTTTTTTTTTTCTTTAAAACTTATTTTCAAGCCAATTTCTTTCCAATTTCTGCTAAAGGTTTTCAGAGTGTAAAGCTTTCGATTTAAAATCAACGTGTAATAGATGAAGATATTTAACTTGAATTAAGATAAAAAAACTCAAGATTTAGTAGATGTTGAATAACACCATTTTAATAGATCTCATCATGTGTAAACAAAAATAGAGGAACCTAATACGTGACAAACTTAAAAAGCTTAACAGACAAGAGTAACATGCAAGAAAAATTAAATATAAGCTTTGATACCATATTAAATATCTAATTTAAAATCAATTGATAATAAATAGAAAAATGAAAGATCCAATCTGAATATAAAATTACAAAAACTTAAGACTTAACATACGTATAATAATACTACTTTAACCCAAAAAAATTAAGCATGAAAACAAGCTGGATGGGTAAATAACGTTATGAGTACACTTTTAATTAGATAAGAAAATAAATAATTAATCATGTGACTAGTCTTCATCATGCTTGGTTGGGCACTAATGCGACAAGATATAGTGTTTAGGGTTCAAGAAATTAAGAGCAACATTAACTTGATTTAGACCAAAATCTAGCTGTAAAGAATGGATTAAGAAAAATTCTGAAGTATCATGGAATTATTTTGTCTTCCGGTCCACATTATTAAATAAATTTAAAACTAGAATTTTGTCTAACATCATGTTACTGCTAATCTTCAATAGCTGAGAGAAAATATGACCTTTTTCTTATACATGTGAAAATCTCTATTTTACTTGTAATTAAGTCGGATAATGTCGGAGATTTTATGACATTTATTTTGCATTTTTTTTTTTGTCAGAAAAAGTTTAGGTGAAATGAAGTTACCCTAGTACAGAATTAAAACATGTCATAAGTTTCGGAGAAGATTAATAGTGGTACTTACAAATTACCAATCAAGCGAGACTAATGATAAAACTCGAACCCAAGTGTTTGTTAAAAGGTTAATAAAATACTCAAGCCTAGTTTAGTATTACTATTGAAAAAAGCTTGAGTTGAAAAAGATTTGGGTTGAAAAAAATGTGGTGAAAAATTATGGTTTAAAAACTTTTAAGTGTTTAGCATTGCTATGAAAAAATATTGTGGAGAATTGAAATGTCAAAAAACTATATGTTTAAAATAATAAAAGTGTAGAGATGTGAGCATAATAAAGTTATTTTATCCAAAAACCAGCTTTTAAAGCCCAAAAGCTATATTTTTTGGCTTTTTTGTTTGGTTTTTCACACTATAATTTCAACGGCAAAATCCAATTTTTTTATTTGTTTAACATTGCATTTACGATGAAATGCAGTTTCTAACTTCAAAAACTATGTCAGAAGCAATGCTACAAGGCCTCAATCAACTTAACCAACAAAGTTGGCTACGTTTATTTTGCTTTTCAATGTTCTGAACAACAAGAAGCGGATTATACTTCAAGTCTTGCAAATGCACGCAATGGAAAACGAAGCAGAATATAGTCATGCATGCAGGGGCCTGGAAACCGGAAAAGGGGACATTTAACAAATGGTACAGTTTTTTATATGAAGTAAACTTGTGTGTAGTTTTAACTCCTACGACGAGTCATACAAACCATAGCTCATATATAAGATAAGAAGGAAACAGAGCAGATCCAAACACGAATATGAAACTGAAAGACAATTGTGGGTTATTAAAAGCATTAGTTCTTGAACCTCCTCCGAGTTTCCCTTCGTTTCTGTTCAATCAATCCTTCTAAGATACTTCATGAAACCACTCATTTTTATTCGGGGTATATATGCGCCCAATAGCTACTCCAATCACATGATTTCCAGAATCCAAAACATGCTTTGAAATGACAATACGGATACGTTTGTTTCACGGAAAATGATTTTTGAAAAAGTTGATATTTTTTGTTGTTTCATTGTTTGGACGATCATGTTCCAACTCAAGCTTGCACATGAACTCAAAGCACTTATTACAGTGTAACTCAGAAGCATTAATCCAGTTCTTCTCATTGCATAGAAGCTTGTGAAAGCATCTTCAAAACAATCATTTTGGTCAAGACCAGAAATCATGGTATTCCAAGAGACCAAATCTTTATTAACCATAAGTCTAAAAACAGAACTAGCAGCAGCAATATCACCACATTTAGCACACATGTTAATAAGCCCATTTCCAATTGCAACCACAGTGTCATTTAAGCCCCTTAATGATTAATCAGACATCTGGCTTACCCTTCTTAATGATTATTTTCATTCTATTCTAGGTGAGGAGATCCGTGCAATTCTTCTTGGATAATCTATTGGACCAGAAGCCGGATCAGGATACTACTTTGGCTGCTATAGGAGAGGTGTGCAAAAGTGATTTTTTTTTTTTTTTTTAATTTAGCATCTAAGCTAGAGAAGTGCTGTGTAATTAAGTAGATAAAGAGAAACAAAAGAAAAGAATACTAACCGATCTATGTTACTCAGATTCGGGTGTGAGTGTCGGATATGGGTATGCATTCGACACAGGTATGTTTAATTTTTTCTAAGATTTTTATGTATTTGGAAGGTTTTTGGAAGATCATATCCCCATACCTATGTCCTGATATGAGTCGAACATGGATACTTAAAAAAAAAATAAAGAAACGGAGCAACATAGTAACCGATAGCTTCCTTGCTCCCATGTCATTGTTTTCCCAGTTAGACCGATAGCTTCCTTGCTCCCATGTCATTGTTTTCCCAGTTAGACCAAATAATATGTCAATTTGAGGAGGTTCAATTTTGCATTTTGATTAATTTGATAACCAGTACCCAGTATCTTTTCTCCAAACTTAAGAAAACTAAAGCTTGGAACATGAAATCCAATTTAAAGGTCAATATGTTGAAGTGGGTGAATTCGTAATATTTAATACTAAATAACTGTATGTAAATAACCCTTCCATAATGTATAAGTTGTAATACGAGGTTTTTGTTTCGTTTTTTTCTTTTCCACAGGATTTGTTTGCAATAGCTCAGGATCAACCATTTCGGTTCCCATTCACATTTAACTTTGTTTTGAGGGCATTTTCCACACTTGAAAGTGTGTCTCAATAATCCTCATCATATTATTTGAACTCAGTCAGTAGGCAAATCATGTTATAAGAACAATAATTTTGTTTCACCAGAACTCTCTTCTGAAGATCATAATTTCCTCGCAGGTATTGGCTACACACTTGATCCAGATTTCTCCTTTGCAAAGATTGCTGCACCCTATGCATAGGTTCTTAACATTGTTCTAGATTATCATAGTTTTCTCTCAATGAAATTTGCAATGCCTTGGCAATTAATTTGAAATGCAATTAATTTGAAAAATGTTTAGCCCTAATGTTTCATGCTACTATACATGGAGCTTCTAGATATTAGACAAAGGCAGCAAACTGGGACACAGCTGGTGGTGGAGATAAGGAAACAAGCAGATGATGATGTACTACACTCCTTACCGTGTTTCTCCAATTCCTTCAATTCCTTAAGTTGTTGTTATGTTGGTCCTGCCTTTTTATTTTTTTTGAAGTATTCATGTCCGATACATATTCGAACATGAGTATGAGGATATGATCCATCAAAGATCCCTCAAATACATGAAAATTTTCAAAAAAAAACGAATATACCCGTGTCCGACACTTACACTCGAATCCGAATAACATAGTTTTGAAATAAATATGAACATTCTTTTTAATTTATTCATCATTTTTGATACAAGCACCTACGGATATTTCAGTGGCCATGTCCTACACCTACGGATAGCTAAACCTAGGTGTCACCCTTCAGCAGTCAAGGCAGCCAAATTATTGCCGACGGATCATTCCTCGGAGCTGCTGGTGACATTCTCCATCCTACATAGCCTTCAAATTAGGATATCGAATCTTTACATGTGGAAACTAACTTGACTGACAAAAAATGTTTAATTTGTCCCAAATACAGGAGTTTTCTTGACACTGTTTCTTAGGTCAATGCAAAGGATTTCTTCCACGCATATGCTCATTTATCAGTCAGGTAATTGTCTTATTTGCACCCAATTAATTTTTACATGTAATTTTTTCCACAAATATTTGAGGGTGAAACCAATTGATAAGTACATAATAATGATAGGGAAATGCATCCCTTCTGAGAAATTAATTTATAGTTGTACAATAAGAGATATTTTGAATAGTTAGAAAGGAAAAATTTTAATTTAGTAACAGATATGTTATACTTATATACTCTAGTTTTTTGACATGTTATGTTTAATTATTTATAAATAAAAAATAATTTGAACACATGTAAAAAAATTATTGAAAGGGTACAAAGAATGAGGGCAGAGAAAATTTGTTCCTATCTCTATACTGTATAAGTAAAAGAAAAAAGGGCACCATCCCCTTCTCAACCATAGCTTTCTTCATCTCAATAGCATCATCAACACTTCCATATCCCAAAAGGCCCTCATGGATTCTTATAACACAATTCGCACCTCAAGTTCTGCTCAGTCCCAAATTATTCATATAATTTTATAAAAGAATAAAAAATAAAAAAAAATGATATTTTTATTAAATTTTAAAACATTTAATAAATTGATATTACTTTGATAAATTCAAAGTCAAATTTTTTACTTCCCACTTCCATCTATTTTAGCAATTATTTTAATAAATGGCATCATCATTGAAATTGTGTCTAATTTATTGGCTTAATCTTTTTGGAGTTTTGAATGTCTTCCCATATCAATTTGTGACCGGTTCTTGACTTAAAAAGTGACAAAATGGCTCCTTAGACAAAACAAAACAAAAAAATGAAATGAAATTATAAATGTTCAATGCTTGGACTTTGAACAAGATTTTTAAAATTCGGATGAAGAATATAATATATTAATAAATAATTCATTTTAATTAAATTTTAATATTATATTATTGTAAAAATAGTTTAATAATATAATTAACTTAAATTGACAAGACAATTCGAGCAAATTTGGATTTGAAATTTTAACAACACTTTTACATAAAACCCTTGTATTTAGTAAAAAGATGACACATTTTTATTTTTAATTCGAGAGAAGAAAGATTTAGACACTATTCTTTAAGTGCAGACAATTACACTGAACCAAACAAGACCATGATTCATTAAAAAAATGTTTGTTATGCTTTCTTTGAACTTAAATAGGGTACTTGTACAAGCAAAGCTTTCTTTGCTTTCTCAAACATTGAATGGTTGTTGGTTGAGTACCCCAAAAAAATCTTAATAACTTGCTAATAGCAATTTACTCTTTCATTTTTTTATTAGAATTTTGTTATATGTTAAATCTAGATCTGTCTAAAAATCGGGTTATTTAATTCGTTCCATTCGATTTAAATTAGGTCGCGTTTGGATAAAAAATTTCAATTTGGACTGATTCGATCCGGTCAGAATTATTATTTAATTAATAAAAATATTTTTATTTAAATTTAATTATAAATTTATATAAATATTAATATAAAAATATATTTTTAAATAATAAAACAAATTTTTTGAACCTGACAAGTCAGATCAGATCTTTAATAATCAAATTTTTTACTATTCAAACTTGACCCAACCCGATCTTTAATTAAACCGGATGAAATTACCATACATGGTTAAAGCAGAAATACTAATTCAACAAAGGCTAACTATAAATATTAATTTTGCCTCACCAAAAAATATATATATATATATATTAATTTTGAACAGTTTTTGTATTCAATGGCTGACTTTGACAAAAGCTTCTTATGGAATTGTGGAGAATGGAAAGAAAAATGTGGGAAAAAAAAAAAAAGGAGAAAGCAAAAGGAAAAATTATCTTTTTGTCCCAACTACAAATATTAGATATATATATATATATATATATATATATATATATATATATATATCATCTTTTATCTTCTGACTTGTATAACCCTTTTCAATTTATTTCTTGTATGTAATTCTTTTGACTGACTCTTTCTACTACTTCCAAACTCATGCTTATAACTTACCAAATCAAAGTAACATCACTCTACAAATGCTAATATTATTATTATCTATACTAATTATTAAAAAAAAAAAGATTGATTGAATTTAATGTCATGAGTCAAGTGATATTAACTCAATTAATGAATTTATAAAAAAAAAAATATTGTGAAGAATTAAAATATCAAAAAATATCTTTATATAAAAATTTAAATATATGAAAATAATAAAAAAAAATTATCCAAAAATCAAATTTCGAATCGTAAAATACCAATTAATTGATTTTTTAATTTAAATTGCTAAATCATCATTTTAATCAAAAAAAATTTACTCATTTAACATTAGATTTACATTAAAACATAATTTTTAATTTAAAAAATTATGCCAATAACAATTATAAAGAGAACGGCTAATAAAAAACAAAGGTTGAAACGTCGTTAGTATCGCCTTAGCGATTTATTTGAAAATATGGTTTGGTTGATTGTCCATTGATTTGATGCTCTCCACCGTCACTGCGCAGCCCCGAATTTATTATTTTCACCGAAACAAAATATCGTTTGAGATATAGTTCAAATTAGACATGCTCAAAAGTTTAGTTCAAATTAAACATGTTAAAAAGTCGAGTTATTCGATCAAATTTGCAACTCAACGTTTAGGGGAAATGGGTGTTATTTACTCAAGATATAAAAACACTAAATTTATAGCTTAATCTTAAAATAAAGATGAAGATTCAATTTGAACAAATTGAGTAATAAAATTAATAAAAATCTGATAAAGACTCAATCATTACAAGATAACAAAAAAAGTATTTATTTTTTATGGTAATAAAATTAGGAAAACCTTAACTAGTAACTAAGCAAAGGTTAGTAATGCATTGCCGGTTCTTGAATTTTATAAAAATAATATATTAAATATTTTTTTTAAATAATATTTACAGGTATTGTTAACCAAACCCATAAAAATATAAAAATTACAACATGGATTTAAGTTCAATAATGTTTACAGATATTGTTAACCAAAGTCCTAATAAATTTCCACAATATTATCTTGTCTTTACTAATTTGTATAAGTTCAAAAATGATTAAATTAAATGATAAATCTATAGATTTAAAATAATGATGGTAGATATGATAATTTTGGACATAATAAAAAAATACGATACAACAAGTTTAATAAAAATGAAAACATTATAATAAAAATAATACATTTAAACACAATTAACACAACATATTTAATACCCGTATCATACTCATTTTTAAAATTTTAATATATTTAATAATTTATATTATATTTATATTTATATAATTGATAAAAAAAAAAAAACATAAAACACGACGTGCATAATACAAATTATCACATCTAAAGGATTGTTACCCATAAAAATAAATCATGAATGACAATTTCATTCTTAGAGAAAAATAATAATAAAAAAAAAATTGAAGGGGACATTGGACACGGAGTCAATAAATCTTTTGTATTAGGTTGATTCGTAAATAAACATTCATTCCTGAGGCACGTGCTCGGCGCTCGTGCTTCTCCCCCTTTTTTTGGGCATTAGCTTCTCCCTTCTATAAATAAGTTAATTTGAAAAAATTTCAGTTCATCATTTTCTCTCATTTCTGCTCATTTTTTAACGAAATTCTCCACAGGTATTTTTACAGTTTTCTATTTTTCTCTATTTAAAACACGTTTCCCGGCGGATTCTTCCCCGTTTTTCCGTCGCATTTTCTTGCCCCACGCGAAACGTTTTATCCTTTGATTCTGCTGTTTGATCTTTTTATATTCCTTAAAAAAAAAAAATCTCGTGTTTACAAGTTTTTCCAGTGGAATTTTCGCCATACTTTCTTAGAAATTCAACGCATCTAAGAAGCAAAATATTTATGTATTTCATTTGTATTCTGTTAATTAAAGAGTATGTTTATGGTAAGAAATATATATTTATTCACGGTATAAGGTTTTGATCAGCCATATTTTACGCCAATTTGGTTTGGGACTGAATTATTGAATAAAAAACATGTTCTTTTAGATCAACCTTTGGGGTTGCTAAAAAGAAAGTGACAAAGTTTTTTTTTTGCCTTCATTTTAATGCAAAATTACCTCAGTCTTTTGCTGCGAAGTTTAATAAGAATAAGAATTAATTATCCAAAAAAAAAGTTTAATAAGATTAAAAAAAGCAAAATTTTCTCTAATGATACCCCACATAAAGTTTGTAGTTAGATTCACTGCGATTATGGCTACCCATTTAACTATAATTATCAGTATTATGTTTCTATTAATCAATAGCTTATCTTAATTTGTACTTGCTGCAGATCCATTTTAGATTCATCTATGGCTTCAGCAGCTGCAACAGCTTCGGATACAATAAAGCCTAGAGGTATTAAATTTTCTATGTTTTGATGCATCTAGAAAGTTTTGCATAATTGATAACTTTTATCATTGGATTATTACTTTATACATTGGTGGTCGAGTTTAAAAACTCCACCAGCGGATTTATACACTTGATATATATCAACTTAACTAAATATGTTATGATAATAATTGAATAATGTTCCTTATTTATAGGTAGAAAGATGTGTGCTAAGTGTATAAATCTGCTTGTCCACTTGCATAGATAATAATATTTTACCATAAATGCTTTAGCATATAAAACTATTGAGATCATTTGAGGACAATAGATTGATTTATTCACTTACCTTAAGATACTAAAACTTCAAATTTCGGCTTGCTGATGGTTCGTTCAATGTTCGTTGTATATTTTGTACAGATGTTTGTGTTGTTGGTGTTGCACGTACTCCAATGGGTGGATTTCTTGGCTCTCTGTCATCTTTATCTGCCACCAAGCTTGGATCGGTAGCTATAGAAGGTTTGATTGGAAAAACCATGGTTCACCTGTCTGATAATTGGGTTCGTTTTTTTATTTTTAGGATGCTATTTTCCATTTTTCTTAATTTCTATACATGTCAACTTGCAGCTGCTCTTAAGAGGGCGAATGTTGATCCATCACTTGTGCAAGAAGTTTTCTTTGGAAATGTACTCAGTGCAAATCTGGGGCAGGCTCCAGCTAGACAGGCTGCACTAGGTGCAGGAATACCTAACTCAGTTGTCTGTACCACTGTGAACAAAGTTTGTGCATCTGGGATGAAAGGTGTGCACTTTACAATTTAAGAGTTGTTGTTTTGAAATCTTTAAAAGGAGTATTTAAATGAGTCTTTCTTTTCTTTTTCATTTCTTTTTGGTTGGGGGTATTGCAGCAACAATGCTTGCAGCACAGAGCATTCAGTTGGGCATTAATGATGTTGTTGTGGCTGGTGGCATGGAGAGCATGTCTAATGCACCTAAATATTTGGCAGAAGCAAGGTTAATACCTCTCTCTCATTCATGGTTCCTTTGTTGTATTCAAGTTGTGATTTTCTGATTCAGTAGTAGCATGCAGGAAAGGATCTCGGCTTGGGCATGATACTCTTGTTGATGGAATGCTGAAAGATGGACTATGGGATGTTTATAATGATTGTGGCATGGGGAGCTGCGCTGAATTATGTGCAGAGAAACATGTTATTACAAGGGAGGACCAGGTATTGTGTTCTCTACAAGGGTCACTTGATGAAACGGGCTTTTTTGCTTGGCTAGGAATTTGGACTTATATCTTCGTGATTTCTGCAGGATAACTTTAGTATTCAGAGCTTTGAGCGTGGTATTGCTGCCCAACAGGGTGGTGCCTTTGCATGGGAAATTGTTCCGGTTAGACATATTCTTAATATTAAGTTTGTGCATTGTTATGTATATACTACTATATATAACTAAATTTGGTACCGTGCAGGTTGAAGTTTCTGGGGGAAGAGGAAAGCCATCCACCATAGTTGACAAGGATGAAGGTTTAGGAAAGGTAAACAAAATTTAGAACCTTCTGTCACTTTTCATACTTAGCTGCTTCCTGTTCTTTTCTTCTTGTTTTTTTTTTCCATCTCTTAAATTGCCTCAATAAATCACATAGAATCATAGATATTAGATCACTTCAGTAATGGGTATTTTCTAATATTGCTTTCATTTCAGTTTGATGCTGCAAAATTGAGGAAGCTGCGACCAAGTTTCAAGGAGAATGGCACTGTCACTGCTGGCAATGCCTCCAGCATAAGGTCAATTACTTAACATCTTTATTCACTTATATACGTAGGCCAGAATTTTGTTTTTTTCAAACCAGCATCAGATTGGGAATGCTTAAGTAAAAGGCTCACCCCTTGACTGAATGCTTCAATAAACCAATTTGGTTGTCCTATATGGATAGCTTATATTCCACTTTGATAAATCATGCAGTTGCCTGTTTGGTCAAATACTACTTTTCAAGGGTTCAAAATTAAGGAATGATTTTCAATTTGACCTCATAAGTCTTTTAAGGACATGATCTGGAATTTGTAATTAAAGTGAAGTTGATCTTATTGACAGTGATGGTGCTGCTGCTTTAATCCTAGTGAGTGGAGAAAAGGCACTTAAGCTAGGACTGCAGGTGATTGCGAAGATTACAGGATATGCAGATGCTGCTCAGGTACTTTGCACAACTACGTTTAAATTTGAAGAAATGTGTTAGAGAAACTGCCAAATCAGAAATCTCAAACTTTACTTTTGACATTAACTGTCATACAACTTGATACTTATGTGAGAATGATTCCAGGCACCAGAGTTTTTCACAACAGCTCCTGCCCTTGCAATACCAAAAGCCATTTCAAATGCTGGCTTGGATGCTTCTCAAATTGATTACTATGAAATCAATGAAGCCTTTGCTGTAAGATTCCGTTCCTTTTTCTAAATGTATTATTTTCTTATTCATGAAGTTGGCAGTTTCGAAATAATGCGCCATTTTCTGCAGGTTGTGGCTCTTGCAAACCAGAAACTGCTTGACCTTAATCCAGTGAGCTCTCTATCTATCTCTTTCGAAAGCATCTGCTTATGTATTTCAAGTTTAAACACGTGAATTGATAGGATGAAATGCTACAAGTTAGACACATATGTATGTCATATTGTGAAGTAGTTCTCTTTTTCCCTTTCCCCAGTCAGGTTTTGTAAGCAAGAACATTACCTATTTCATTCATCTTAATCTCAAATTTTATTTTTTTCCCCCTCCTTAAATGGTTACAGGAGAAGGTGAATGTGAATGGTGGAGCTGTATCCCTGGGACATCCTCTGGGGTGCAGCGGAGCTCGTATCTTGGTCACACTTTTGGGGATACTGAAGCAGAGAAACGGGAAATACGGAGTTGGTGGTGTTTGCAATGGAGGTGGAGGTGCATCTGCACTTGTTGTAGAGCTTCTGTAAGGAGTTTTTCTTTTTAATGTTTGGTAAGTCTCATATTGCTAATCTAGCTCAATGTTAGATTATGTAGTACCTAGTAAAATTGCATAAATGAAAGATCTTCCCCTTCAATCCAAGGAAAATGGATACACCTGATATTGTTTTTAACTAGGCGGTAATAGGACTCTTGAAATCTTGAAAATGAATCAGAGTGTTAATTTTGTTTGTCAAAAGAGATGTAACTAAGTGTCAGCTCTTTCTTTTCAGGTTGGATATATGAGGTTGAAACCATCTTGCTGCTTCTTGCTGCATGTGGAGGATAGGATAAACCCATGCTCCCAACCCAACCCAAGCCAACCCAAACACAAATTATCAATGTTGTGCAATTTTTGCTTTAATCTCCAATAAGTTGTAGTAATTCTACCGGTTAAAAGATTGTTTTATTATAAGTTTAGAAAAAAAAATTACATTTAATATAGTATTTTTATTGAATTTTAAAAAAAATAAACCATTAATTATAATTTTTTTTATATATATATCATCTTAATGGGTTAACATTTCCCTTCTTAATTATAGCTTTGAGAAGAAATTTATTTATTTTCAATGATTTCGATTTTCTCTCTCCTTTGCAAATTTGATTTTCCTTTTAAAGCTCTCTCTCCGATATAAGTTTGATTTTGAGGTTTGATATAGGAATAGGAATAGACGTGGCCCAATCCTATCAGCTGGGCTATGCCTATGCCTATGTCCACCGTAATTGCAAAAAGAAAAAAAGAAAGAAGAACCCACGGTTTAGATCCCTGCAGGTTCTTTATAACAAACCAGATCAAAACATAAGATTAAGAAACTTTTAATAAAATTAATCATAGCTAGGAGTTCTTTTCTGTCAAAAATCTGATAATAGTTTTTAACTATTTTGAACCAAAAAAAAATAAACGTAAACAGATCACCTCTCACCAACGTTGAAAGTGGGTGTTTTATAGGAAACTCAAAAAGTCAAAAACTGTTGAGTTTTGAGACAGGAACTTTTTTACTTTTGTGTTACTTCTCATTGGCTGCTGAGGCTTTTTCCTCAACTCGACTCGTCAAGCTCGCTTTTGGCTCATACTTTTAGGCTTGCATGTCGAGATTGATTGGATCAGAAAGGCACCATAGCCAATAGAATGTTTCCACGACATATTGGTAGGAGCTTGGGCCAACTATTTTTGATCAATAATTCCCAGAGAAACAAAAGAGTTTCATGGCAAATAAAGGGACATTTGGGCTTTCCTATTTGTCCACCAATTTATACCATGAAAATTACTGCTACTACACTAATCTCAAATAAAAAGGGAATAAATAAACCTCGGATAGATTTAACAAATATAGAAAGATGATCTCAAAGCATGATGCTAGAGTGTTCACAATAATGTTAGACACGACAAAAATACAATATAAAAAAATAACTAAAATATGATACAAAATATGACACAAAAAAGAGACGGATATACGAACATGTCAAAATCAATATAATACAAAATTATTAACAAGTCAAAATTTATATAAATATAAAACACTTTAAATATGATTATGACATGAAAAAATACACAAACACGACACGGATACACAAATTAACAAATCTATTCACTGCAGGAATTGGGTATGATCATAACAAAATTTCAGTGGTGTTTTGATTGTACCTAATGCATTTGCTAAGTGAGAAAGGATAAAAAGAAAAAAGGGCAAAATCCAAAGATGAAGAAAAAGAAAAAGAGCAGAGTAATCCATCCTGCCTAGAAAAGACTCGACCGTTTCTGGTGAAATTGCCCAAAGAAAAAACTTTTGCAAGATGACCGATGCCCCAACTTCAAAATCTTGACTAGTAGTAGTAGATAACCAGAAAGAATCAAAAGAGTCGATTCAAAAAGAATATCATCTCCAACTAGACACAAAATACACAAAACCAACTGCCATTAAAATCATAGCAACTTTCCAAATGAAAATCTCTTTAGTGTAGTCAGCTGCACAACTCGAATGACCCAAGGATGGCTATACAACAACAAAATTTCTTTGTTCTGTCACAGTTAGGGGTAATTGACTATGTTTTTTTTTCTTCTTTCCTATACAACATATGAACATTGTGTAACAGAGTTAATGACCTTCATTTGTAGACTCAATATGCACAATATCTTGCAGCTGCAGTAGTTGACTGCTAGAGAAGGCTATGAGATACTTCTCTCTTCCATGCATAGCTTCTTGTAAAGTCCCTGTTGATGATCAATAAACTGCAAAAATAAATCCCTTAGCTCCTTAGCTTTCTTGTATTCCTCTGTCCCAGAACAAACAACCTTCAATTCATTGCTAAATCCACCACCCCTTTTGTTGAGTAAATTGTTCTGTAAAAATGTAAATGCTCGAATCAAATATTTGTACGTACTGGATAGTGTTAAAAGGCTTTGAGGTCTACTAAATGCTAGTAAGATTCTGGTTTTATAGGGCATGCATGACCATCTTTGAACCCTTTCATTCTCATGAAAATAGAACTAATACACTTGTATAGGACTTACCGGAGATCCAAGCATCGAAGTCCAATGATCATTCATTGACATTTTTTCAGTGGCCACCCATGGTCTGCAGGCAGTGATATAAAGGGATGATCTCAGAGAAAATATAAAGTATAACAATCCAAAAAAACTGGACAGAGTTTGGCTGAATGTAAAGCTAAATCGACATTATTGTATCACTTCCCAAGGCATGCAACTAAAAAGAGCTCTTGGCAAATAACCAACTTGAGTAAAATTGTTTGCAGGGAAGACAAACTCCTAAAAAAAGGTAGCCAAAGGATGAAAAAAGAACAAAAATCAACAATTTAATTACCAACAGAACGGATTATGCAAATCCAATTGAGAAAAATCCGAAAATAAGAAAAGAGAAATCAAAAGTGCAAGCTGATGGGTTTAATAAGGATAAACAAGAGAATAGAATCACTGGTTAATGAAACTAATTCTGTCTTGTATAAAGTTATAATGGTACAAAGGTAACACAACCATGCATATGTTATCACTTACCTCCCATTCAAGGATACAATGAAATGATTAGGATACTGCAAAAACCCAAACAGCTGTTCAAGATCCTTTTTGCAATCCAACATAATGACACCATTGGTGTATGGCTCCCACGGTAAACTTGGGAAAATATATACTCGTGCTGCAATGGAAGTTTGCTTATGGATGAACTCAGAAACAGTTGATGAGGGCAATTCCTTTTCAAGATTCTGAACTAATATTATGTAAAGGTTTTTATCCCCTCCTACATCAGTATCTTGTCTAATTGCACAATGAACTTCTGTCTCTCCTATAACAGTCACAAGCGAAACGCACTATTACAACAGAATATTTATTGATTAAATTGAATACTTATTGCAATATAAAATAAGTACAAACCTTCAGATGGCCACACTGTACTCAAAGACCGCCGAGCACACTTTCCCTACAAATAAGCAGACATAGCATCAGTTATCACCTTACTGATATATGCTTAAACAAAAGAAACTCTAAAAGATCACAAACAAAAGAAGTTACCTGTCTCAAACGCCCAGCAAAAGTTGGCTTCCGCTTGACAATTGGGCTACCGTTGTTTTCTTTATGTTGAGCAACAAGATTGCAAGCAAGATCATTACTAGTGGCAGAAACAGATTTACATAAGGCTTTCTCTATTTTCTGCAATGCTATCTCCATGAAAGATGCAAGTTTTGGTTGTAGCTCAGAACCCTGGAGAAGGCATACATCTGCAACTCCCTTGTCTGTTATGTTCCCAACATTAGGACCATGTAGCCAAAAGAGCAGGAAGGTGCACTCGCACTCTTCTTGTCCGTTTAAATTAGAATGCTTCTTATGCAGCACCTGAAAAAAACAGCCCACTTTCTCAACAGAAATAAGAATTCAACATAGATCTTTATACAAAATAAAGTGTATGAGCATGAACCTACTTTTCACCCCAACGAAAAGCTAAGTTACCCGGACTCGGGATAAGTGTCAAATATGAGTATGTATCTGACACGGATATACTTAATTTTTTCTATGATTTTCCATATATTTGGATGATTATAACCCGTATCTATGTCCGAATATGTGTCGGACACAAGTGCTCTAGAAAAAATAAAGAGTTCGGATATCACAGACGAAAACGGTGTCTGCCAAACGCCAATACAAAAACAACAACATTTCAAAGAATAAACAATAACAAATTTAACATTTATCAACAGCAAAATGCATGATTTTACTCTTTTAATAGTGAATAACTAAATTTCCTACTTTATAGAAGTAAAAAGCAACAAAAAAAAAAGTGAAAAAAAGTAACAATAAAATGAAGCCTTAAAATAAGTTTCATCATAAGGAAGTAATATCAGAGGCTTTATTTCAAAACACAACTTAGAACAAAAATGTGTTACATAATAGGTTTTACTGTTTTACTTTAATAATGAAAATTAAATAAACTCTAACTATCTTAGTTACCTTCTTTTCCATCAAATTTAAGAACAAAATACAAAATAATAATGACAATGTAGCAGAATTGTTTTTTTAGAAAAGGGGGGAAAATAAACACAAAAGATGAAAATGAAAACCCATTTCAATAAATGCATGAGAAGTTAGAAGAAGCCTGAGCAAAAAAGTTGTACGGACATCGTCGACAATGGCGTCGTAAAAGCGAATGTCGTCGTTGTTAAAAGATTCAGAAGCACAAACGCGCACGCCTTTGACGACCTTGGGGCAGTCCGAGTCCTGGAGCTGGGCGGAGGCTTTACGGAACCTTCCTATGAAGTCGGAAAGCTCGTCCTCGGACTTGAAGCTTTCGGCGAGGAAAACGCTGTCGTTGTCGTCGGTGAAGTTGTCGTACTTGACTCTCAGCTTGTTACCTAACTCGCCCTCCGACAAGACTCGAACACTATACCAGGCGTCATCTGGGTACGATCGGAACTCCGTGTTGTAGCCTTCCTCCGCCGCGTCGGAGAAGTTGTCGTCGCCGGAATGCGACATTGCTGACTAAAGAAAACGCGTGTTTTGTTTATCCTTGTCTAGAATTTAAAGCTCTTGTCTTTTGTTTTTGTTCGGTTTTTGGATTTTTTAAGGGATTTCTTTTTACATAAACAAATTTTCTTATTTGTAGAAGTAAAAAAATGTAAAGAATTTTGGCTTTATTTGGATTTATTTCAGATTCTAGAATCTTCCTCGAATTTATTTTTTATATAATAAAAATGTATCCCTTTATTTGTTTGTTTTTTATTTTTAAAAAATATATATGAATATGACATCTTAAAATGAATTAGAAAGTAAGAAACTAATTTTAATCGGAAGGTATATTATATATATTATCTTTTATGACATATGTAAATGCATATGATATTTTTTTAATATTAAAAATTAAATAAATAATAAAATTGATAGATAATGTTGTAGTGAAAAAAAAGAGAAAATAAAACATATAGTGATTTATTGAAAAAAACGAAAGTTAAAAAATTGATTTTATGATTTTATCAAATTGTAAATTGCAAATTCAATTTAAAAATTTTAAAATACATAAATATCTTATTTTTTAGTTTTTACTATTATTTTGATTTTGATTTTTTTTTTTAATTTTTTTGATTGAATTTGTGTCATTTGATTCGTGACACCAACTCAATCACTCTTTTTACAATAATAAAAATAACTTATAATAGAAAAACACCTGATTAGATATATTTATGAAAATTAATAAATAAATTAATATTAAATAAATTCGTGTCAACGTTCTAACTCCACCGTTTATAGAACAAAAATCAAACGAGTAATTACCAAAAGAAATCTAACTTTTTAACACTTAAAATGCGTTTGGAGAACATAAACGGTTAGTTTTGGGGTTTGTAAGCGGCGGTGATACGGTGCCGCAGGTTAGACCTGATCATCAGTATATTTTGTTATATAAATTTTGATATGTTTTTATATTCGTATTACTTTTTCGTATCGTATAGTATTTTATATCATATTTTAATTATTTTTTTCGTGTTATGTTCGTATCATATTTAAAATTATTAGGTATTGGTTGTAGGGTAAGAAAATTGTGAATTTTTCTTTTTTCAATTTTATTAATTTTTGATGAACTTTTTCTTCTAATTTTAGAAATTTTAATATCTGCAAAGGGAGTGGAGAACATAAAGAATTTTTTTTTTTGTTGGTTGTGAATATTTGTTTTTATTTAAAAAAAAAAATTGGGAGAAGGGATTCAAACCTTGCTCAAAAGCAAGAAAAGCATGCACCAATCAACTAAGCCAAAAATTCGGATGCAATTGTTAATAGTTGATAAGAAGATAATTAATAATTTGTCTAAGATTTTATTTCTTATTTTCCTATTATTATTAATTTATATCATTTAATTTGGTCCTTTTATCAATGTGTTTTTGGAAGGTGTTTGGTCATTGGCTATTTAAATATTGTTAGGTTAATAATATACCAAATTGGTGAATCTTATCAGGTTACCATTTAGTGGAAAAATACCAATCTTAGAAAAAATTTCTGTCAATTACAATTTAACATTTTTTGCTTTTAAAATTTTTTATTGTGTCATATATAAATCTATCCACAAATCAAGTTAGTATTAACAAATTTCATAACTGATTAAATTCGACCGACTTGAAGTACGGGTTTCATTATCTATTCAAGCCACCCATTTTTCAAATAGAACAATTCAAACTCATATATATATATATATATATATATATATATATATATATTACAAACAAAAAACAAAAATTATATAATATAACATAAGTTTATCTTTCAAAATTTAAACTATCAAACCAGATCGAAATAAATCTAAATGCTCTGACCAAAGCCCGATCTTGTTTAAAAAATGTGCTTCTAATTTGTTCCTAAATTTATTTAACATGTCTAACATTTCTATCCAAATTCTTTTAGATTTCGTACGAACCTTCGAATCTGACGAATAAAAATAATAAAGTGAAAATATTTAATTTCAATGCATTATAATGGATGGTAATGTTTTCAAGCCAACGAAAGATGGAAGATGGAGCATGAAAGGTAGCTGAAAATCATAAGCAAATTAATTAACGCATTTTTTATCATCAAATTAGTATATATATGGCAATTAGAAGAAAACTCTTATCGTCAAGCTTTTAGGTAAATCATTTGGCTTTCAAGCACTGTCAACAAGAATCAAACACATATGGCAATTAGAAGGGAGATTCAAGATTGTGGACTTAGGGCATGATTATTTTCTATTCAAATTTGAAAAGGGATTATAAATTTGTGCTTGAAGGAGGACCTTGGATTATCGAGGGTCATTATTTGACAGTGAGACAATGGGCTCTTAACTTTCATCCCTCAACAAACAAAATAACAAAAGTGAGAGTTTGGATTCGTTTTCCAGGTTTACCTATGGAATATTATAATCCTCTTGCTTTGTCAAGAATGAGGGATTTTGTTGGCAGGGTAATTCGTTTTGATAAAACCACTGAAGCAGCAAATAGAGGTCGTTTTGCCCGCTTGTGTGTGGAAATCGATTTAACCAGGTCTCTCGTATCTAAAATCCGAGTGGGTAATCATGTTCAACTGGTAGAGTATGAAGGTTTGCATATGATCTGTTTTGAATGTGGGAAGGTGAGTCACAAGAGAGACAATTGTTCTTTTATAAAAAATCACGAGGAGCCAAACCAGGAGGAGGACGTTCATCATCAAGCCCCTATAAAGTCGCCTAATTAGACTGCTGAAAACTTTGGTCATTGGATTATAGTTCAAAGACGGGGACGGAAGCCATTGAAGGTTCAACCTTTCGAGATTGGCAAGCATGTTGAGAATGGAAAGGACAAGATTGCAAATAGTACTAGGCAACTTTTTGCTAATAAGTTCGCGGATTTGCCGCAAGAGGAACCAGGAGCTGAGGGGATTAAAGAAGCAAGAAATCAGGGTCAACACGTTCCAGGCAAAGGGAGGGTTATAAGGGAAGCTGGGATTTTTTCTCTCATACATCATGAGTGGCGTATGTCCCACCATAAGGAAAAAAAAGAAAAAAGAAAGGTGGCATGAAAGAAGTTTGCTTGCATGATAAATTAAAGTCAAAAGTTAATGGCAATAATGACACCATGAATTTTAAGCCATTTTCAATTGACAATTTGTCTAACTTCACTTTCCAGGCTACATCTTCTTCAAAGGCTAAAAGTGGTGGGCCTAGTGCAAAGACTCTTTTAGCTCCAAATCAAATTGAGATATCTAGTTCAAGGAGCCCACGACCTTTCAAAAGTCCATGAAATCACTTAATTCTACAACAAACCCCATTGCCCTTCCAAAACAAAATCCTCCTTCTTTGGGTGAGAATTATGATAGTAACATGTTGGTAGACCATGTGGTTCAATATAAAAGTCCAAATGATGGAGATACTGGTATGGCTAATTCTATTGTATTACCAATTTCCATGTAAGATGTTTGATTATAATGGTGCTTCTATATATATATATATTCTTTTTATGTCAGTTTTATTTTGGAATAGTAGAGGTTCAGGGAATTTGCATTTTCTAAGGCATGCTCGTGAGCTGGTTTTGTCTCATCAAGTTGATGTTTTGATTATTGCGGAGCCTCGTATTAGTGGAGGTAATATGGATAAGGTAATAAGGAAGTTATGTTTTGATTCCTTTACAAAGGTTGATGCAAAGGGCTTTTTGGGTGGTCTTTGGATACTATGGAAGAATAATATAGGTAGGGTGGATTTTTTGAAAAAAGTAAACAATTTATATCAGTCTTCATAACAGATAATTGGGTTTTCGTTGGGCTCTCACAGCTGTATGTGCCAGTCCTATTCCGTCTTCTCGAATGTTCTTATGGAATTATCTTAAAGATTTTAAAGACTTTGATCATATACCGTGGTTGCTTATTGGAGACTTCAATCAAATTCTTTCGGTTAATGAAAAGCAGGGTGGTACCTAGGAGAAATTATGGAAAATGATGCATTTTTGGGAGGTAGCAAACAGGAGGAATCTTATCGATTTGAAAGTTGTGGGTTGCAAATTTACGTTGTCTAACAAACAGGTGGCGTCGACTGGTCTGATTAAGAAAAGACTGGATAGGGCCTTATGTAATTCTGAGTGGAGAATTCATTTTTCCAAAGCGTTTATTCGTAATTTACCTCGGGTTCATAGCGATCACTGTTCGGTATTACTAAAATTTCATGATTCAATTGCTTTTTGTTGATCTCAATGTTCGTTTCGTTTCGAAATAGCCTGGCTCACACATGAAACCTTTGCTGAATTTATGAGAATCAATTGGCGTTCAAGTGATGCCCTGAATAGTAGCTTATCATCCTTTACAGATGTGGTCAAGGTTTGGAATTCGTCTATTTTTGGTAATGTGTTTAGACGTAAAAGATAGTTACTTGCCAGACTTGATGGAGTTCAGAGAAAGTTGGAGATAAGTCCAAACTCGTCCTTGTTCATTAGAGGAAAATATCATCTCAGATTATAATACACTACTGCTCCAGGAAGAACTCATCTGGTTTCAAAAGTCGAGATCGAAATGGGTGCAGTTTGGTGATAGAAACACAAAATTTTTTCATACTACAACAGTGATAAGGAGAAACAGGAATCGAATTTTGTCCATTAAGGACAACAAAGGGAATTGGATTACTGACCAAGTATTGATGAAAGACTTGGTTTTGAATTTTTTTAAGGAAGTTTATTCTTCTGATTCTTCTAACGTTGATAGTGATTCTCTTTGCCCCAAATCTCAGTTTGGTTTTACTGAAGATCAGATTCTTTCTCTTATTCACATTCCACAAGAAGAAGAGGTTTTCAGTTCTCTCCGTTCTATGTCTCCATTCAAAGCTCCTGGACATGATGGTTTTCAAGCTGGGTTCTATCAGTCCAATTGGGATATTGTCAAAGAATCAGTTTGCAGTTTTGATCGTGATGTTTTCCATTCAGGATCCTTTGACGCTTCTTTTAGCAAGGTGTTAGTGGTTTTGATCCCAAAGGTTGATCACCCTGAGATTGCTGCACATTTTCAGCCGATTAGTTTGTGTAATGTCACGGTGAAATTAATGTCAAAGATTATTGTTGGGAGATTACGACCTTTGTTAGAGAATTTAATTGCTCTTACTTAATGCAGTTTCATTCCTGAGCGTAGTAGTACGAATAACATTGTTGTGGTTCAGGAAGCTATTCATTCTCTAAGGAATAAGCGAGGTAAATCTGGGGGCTTGATTATGAAAATTGATTTAGAGAAAGCATATGATCATGTAAGCTGGGACTTTTTACACTGGGTGTTACTGGATCTGGGGTTACCTTCTACCGTTGTGGCTTTAATCATGTTTCGTGTGACTTCTACTTAAATAAATTTTCTGTGGAATGGGGAGCTGACATCGTCCTTCAAGCCTATTAGGGGACTGAGACAGGGTGATCCTCTATCTCTTTATCTTTTTGTTCTATGCCTGCAGAAACTCTCGGAGATGATTGATGCATTGATAAGTAATGGTAGATGGAAACTGTTCTCTTCATCTCGTAAGAGGCCGAAATTGTCTCATCTTTTCTTTGCAGATGATTTGGTCCTTCTAGGTGATGCCTCTGTCATTCAATGCCAAGTCATGGTTGAATGTTTGGAATCCTTTTGTTCTATATCAGGACAGAAGGTTAACTTTCACAAATCTAAATTTGTTACTTCTCCTAATGTTAGGTTGATCTCACAAATCAGATTCAAGCTTTGACAAACATGCAGCACTGCAAGGATTTTGGAAGTACCTCGGAGTTCCAATCCATTCCAAGAGAGTTAATAAAGCGACTTATCAATACTTACTTGAGAAGGTTAAAAAAAGACTTTCTGAATGAAATGTTAATCAGTTATCTCTAGAAGGGTGAGCTACTCTGGTATATTCGGTGTCTAGTACGATTGCGAATTATACAATGCAATCGTCGAAGTTTCCAGTTTCAGTAGCCAAGGAATTAGATTCGATCAGTAGAGATTTTCTTTGGGGTTCGTCAGATGGGAAAAGGAAAGTTCCTTTAAGGAGTTGGGATAAAGATTGCTGTCCGAAATATTCTGGGGGGCTTGGCATAAGGAAAACCACAACTATGAATAAAGCACTATTGGCTAAACTAGGAAGAAAACTGGAGGAGAGAGATTCGAGTCTATGGGCTGGTCTACTATGAGCCAAATACTTAAAAGGGTCTTTGTTTATTAATGCTTCGATTAAAAAAAAGAGTCTCACATACTTGGAGGAGTATTTGCACAACTAGAGCTACAGTAGCAAGAGGTTGCTCAAAAATGATTGGTAATGGGCGAACCACTTTTTCCTGGTATGATAAGTGGGTCGAGAACAAATCTTTGATTGATAATCTTGGGATCTCGATTCCGATGCAAAACCAACTAGAAATGGTTAACAATTACTTGGATGAGAATGGAAATTGGAATTGGCATTAATTGGTTTCTCAGAGGTTAAGAACAAGATTTCGCTGATACATCCGATTTCTTTGAGGGAAGATCAGGTTGTTTGGAACGCATCTTCTTCAGGTGAGTTTTCCTTTAAGTCGGCCTATTACCTTCTTGTTCCTGATTCCCATAGTCACTTTTCATGGTCTCGTTTCTGGAAGCTGGATTTACCTCCCCGAATTCGTTATTTCTTATGGCTTGTTATTCATGGAAGAATTCTTACAAGAGAGGCTTATGTCAAACGAAGAATCGCTTCTTCCTCCAGATGTCCCAGATGCGATGCTAATTTAGAGGATCTTTTGCATGTCCATCGTGACTGTCATGAATCCCAGGTCGTATGGTTGATGCATCCAAAAGAGTGTATCTTTATTAAATCTTGCACTTAATATGGTTAATTATAGTAAAGTAGCAAGCAAGGGTCGAATTCACAGACATTGGGTTTTAGTTTATCAATCACTAGTTTAAAACTCAAATTCAAAGAAAACAAAAGTTAAAGGGGTTTTGAAATCAGTTTAAACTTAAGCAAACAATAAAAATAAAAAAACAAGTAAACAAGAAGTAATCAAATATGAGAAATATGGCTAAAGGTTCATTCTCCACCACTAGACATCGTTAAGAATCAATAATCAGATCTATCAACATCAATTAACTATCAAAATTATCAACCGTAGATAACAACAAGCTTTGTTACCCCAATCTTTCCTTAGTTCGTCGTTAAATAAAACAAGCTCTCTATTTAATCTCTAACCATTAGACAACCTAGAATAAGCTATCTAGATTTAATGTAATAGCAGCTTTATGATGAGAAAGATAGGTTGATCTAGTGAACAAACATATAAGCTTGGATTGTTTAACCTATGTTATGTTCCACTTTGTAAATTAGTGAAAACTCTAACATAATCATTAATCACAAATTGCCACTTATGAATAGGAAATCAAGACAATTACATGGATCAAGATTCTTAAACTAGCATTAGATAATTATCAAGATCTATATAGTTATACACCTAAACAAATCAAGACAACATCATGAACAATTTTTATGGAAGGACATAATCAACTTTGATAGAAAATTAATGATAGATAAATCCGAAAATCAATTACAAAAATTGTCTAGGGCTTTGAAATCACCCTTAACCAAAGAAAAGTTTAGCCTTGCATAGGCATAGTTAACATAAACATGAATATTAAAAATAACTAGTAAGAAAACTAAAATAAAACTAAGAGATTAGAGAAGAAGAAGAATATTGATAAAATAATCAAAATATGTCCTAGTTGGTGCCTCAAAAGATGGTATTTATAGAGCTTTTAAGACCTTAGGGACCCTTTCTTGCTGATCATGAAAGCTAGGAGGCAAAATAGTGCAAATATGGAAATTTTTGGATATTTTGCGGTTTTTCGGTTTTAGAGGCAGTAGGGGCGCCAACCTTGCTGACTTGTGGCTTTGGCTGCTACATCTTCGATTTCTTCGCTGCTGCATCTTCTCGCACTTCTTCGGTTGATTTGGATGACCATTTCTTGTTCGATTTGGGCGTGTAAACTACCGTTGGAAAGGTATTCAAGTCATATTCAAAAGTCAAGAAGAAGTTTCTTCAAATAAAGACTTTAACATAATGATTTCTTAGCAACAAGCTCTAGAGGTCAAATCTGCCTGATTGTTTTGCACTAAGAATTTGATCTTTTTGACTCCTGAGTCTTCTTCCATCTTATGATTGTGACTTTATAAGCTCTTTAACATCATATTTGACATGTTTTGACTTCATCTCTTCCAAAATTCTTATAATTCAAAAATATAATATAAGTAAACAAGATAAAGATTGAAAACATACAAAAACTAAAGATAGAAAGGCATAAAATGTATATTTTATGAGCTTATTAAATACCCCCACACTTAGCTTTTTGCTAGTCCTCGAGCAAAACAAAATATAAAAAAAATAAAATAAGAATATCTAATCTAATCTAATCCACTTTCAATAAAAATGAGAGACAATCATTGAACAAGTCTTATAACCAATCAATAACTTAAAGAGTTTCACAAAGAATCATGCTTGATAGTAAAGGGTTTGAGTTAAGCTAACATTAATATAACATATCTCAATCAAAATAGTACATGTTCAAACTTAATCTCAACTTCTCATAGGGGATACTCTCATGATTTTCACTCTTTAAAGTAGTGGTAAAGTGTTTACACTCAATCAATCTCATGAAAACAGTTCTATCATATGCTTGCTTGTCCACCTATTCTCCACTACTTAGATCATGCAACTTCATGAATCAAAAGGTCTTTATTCAAGGTTGTAATGGGGCTAAGGGGTTGTAATATGGTTAAAGAATAAAAGGAAAAGGATATTACAAAGGTTCCAAAGATTTCATAGAGTTTAGAGACATAATAAGATTCATATAAAGAAAACTTCTCAAAACTCTTTACAAATCATATAATACATAGACCGAATATTCATATTGGTTCTTTTCTTCATTCTAAACAACCTTCTAACATCTTTTCTTTAACCAAAAGTTCAAGAGATGATTGATTTTTTCTTTCTTTTACTTTGGGAATGTATTTTGACAATGTTCCCTTTCTTTTTTTCTCTAGACTTTTGCCTTTTCCCCTCCCCACACTTATTTCTTATTTCTAACCCAAATTATCAATAGATCTTTCTTGCTTATGCAATATGTCTCAAAACATGTAAACCATCTTTAGAACAAGGGTAAGGATATAAGTACATTTAGGTTAGGTATATGATGTGGTTACCAATAAAATAGCTTAATCAATATAGGTTTAAATTGGCTCACTAGGGGGATGTTCTCTTAGAACATCAATAATAGATGGCTGTTTGGCCCTAGTTATAATCCTAATGCCTTTATCATATTTATGTTGTCACATACATCAATATAGTCTCAAAAAGGTTTAAAGCAAGTTCTAGAGAATCATGTAATCATAAGAGCACTCAAGAAGGAAATTAGATTGATATGTATAATACATCAATCATATAGGTTCAAAACTCACTAGGGTGATTATACAACTCAATATTAAGTCTAAACATGCTTCTTTCTCAATCAACATATTATATTGACATTGGCTTATAAAAAAAATATAGTATCAAGCTTAATTCTCATGAAAATCTTATCACTAATGATTAGTTTTAGACCCAATGCAATTCATATCTCATCATAGTATTGAAAGTAACTAAAACTCACTAAAAACAAACTACAAAACTAAACTAAACTAAAGAAAATCCTAAATTCTTTCCCCCACACTTAATTCTTACATTGTCCTCAATGTGATTCTATTATCCCCAAATATAAGAATCATGTGTAAAAGAAAAGAATTACTAATCAAAACAAACAAAAAACAATAAAAGATAGAATGATGGAGAGTAAGGAATAGCAAATCTGATATAATATGTGCTCACCATCTTTTTGGGTTGCCTCCCAAGAAGCGCTTGGTTTATTATCCTCAGCCCAACTTAGACCCATGCCATCATTCTTCAAGATAATTCGGCTCATAGAGTGGTAACTCTTCGACATCTTGCATTGGAAAGTTCTCATAGTAAGGCTTTAATCTAAGACTGTTTATCTTGAATGCTTTATCTGTCTTTGAACTTTTGATTTCAATTCCACCATGAGTAAACACATTAGTGATAACAAAAGGTCCAACCCAACGAGAACGTAACTTACCTGGAAACAACTTAAGGCGTGAGTGGAAAAGAAGAACTTTTTGTCCAACAACAAAGTCCTTTCTTGATATCATTTTGTCATAGAATGCCTTAGTCTTTTCCTTGTAAATCCTAGAATTCTCATGTGCATCATTCCTTATCTCCTCAAGTTCTTGTAAATGAAGTTTTCTTTGCTTACTTGCCTCATCCATCTCCATGTTGCATTGTTTGATAGCCCAATATGCTTTATGTTCTAATTTAACCGGAAGATGACAAGGCTTACCATAAACAAATCGATAAGGAAACATACCAATGGGTGTCTTATATGCTGTCCTATAAGCCCAAAGTGCATCATCAAGTCATGAACTCCAATCCTTCCTATTTGGATTAACTGTCTTTTCAAGGATGGACTTTACTTCTCAATTTGACACTTCAGCTTGCCCACTAGTTTGAGGATGGTATGATGTGGATACCTTTTGTGTGATGTTATACTTTCTCAACAGTGCTTCCATGGTCCTATTGCAAAAGTGAGTACTTCTATCGCTGATTATAGCCTTTGGTGTTCCAAACCTTGCAAAAATATTAGTCTTGACAAAATCTGACACAACTTTAGAGTCATTAGTCCCAGTGGCTTTTGCTTCCACCCACTTTGACACATAATAAATGGCAAGTAAAATATAATGATTACCAAAAGAATAAGAAAAAGATCCCATGAAATCCATGCCCCATACATCAAAAATTTCAAAATAAGTATTGGAGTTTGAGGCATTTGATTTCTAGCACCTAAATTACCTGTTCTTTGGCAACGATCACATGACTTGCAAATGAGGTTTGCATCTTTGAACAAGGTAGGCGAATAAAATCCAGAATCGAGTACTTTCATAGTTGTCCTTTTAGATCCACCGTCTTATGATCTGTTCGACGCAATGCTTCCAAAGGTAAGGATCATCCCAAATATAGTATTTGGCATCACTCTTGATCTTATTTCATTAGGCTATGGTCAACTTCTGTGGCAACTGCTTGGTGACTAAGTAATTAACAATATCAGCATACCAAGGAGTTGTTGTGCTCATGGAAAAGAGTTGCTCATCAGGAAAATTCTCATGCAACGGTAGTGCATCCTCTTCATGAACTAAACGGCTAAGATGGTCCGCGACCAGGTTGTCACTACCTCTCTTATCTCTTATCTTCAAATCAAACTCATGTAAGAGAAGTATCCATCTAATCAATCTTGGTTTAGCCTTCTTCTTAGTGAGCAAATACCTAAGAACTGCATGGTCAGAAAATACAATTACTTTAGTACCAATTAAATAAGAAAGAAATTTCTCTAAAGCAAATACAACAGCCAAAAATTCTTTTTCAGTAGTGGAATAGTTTAATTGAGCATCAATAAGAGTTCGGGAGGCATAATATATGGTATGTGAGGCTTTGCCAACCCGTTGGCCCAAAATAGCTCCAATGGCATAGTCACTAGCATCACACATAATTTCAAAAGGTACATTCCAATCTGGTGGTTGCATGATAGGAGCTGATGTCAAGAGTCCCTTCAAGGTTTCAAACGCCTCTTTGCATTTATCATCAAAGTCAAAATTCATATCTTTTTGTAACATCTTGCAAAGAGGTAGTGTTATCTTTGAGAAGTCTTTGATAAATATTCTATAGAAACCTGCATGTCCAAGAAAAGAATGAACCTCTATCACATTTGTGGGAGGTGGTAAAGAATGCATAATATATATTTTAGATTTATCTACTTCTATTCTCTTAGAATAAATAACATAGCCTAAAACTATTCCTTGTTCTACCATAAAGTGACATTTTCCCAATTCAATACAAGGTTAGTTTTCATGCATCTTTTAAGTAAAAGGGTAAAGTTCTCTAGGCATCTATCAAAAGAATCACCATAGATACTAAAATCATCCATAAAAACCTCTATGATCTTTTGTACATAATCTGAAAAGATGCTAACCATACACCCTTTGGAATATAGCTAGTGCATTACAAAGACAAAATGGCATATACCTATATGCAAAGGTACCAAATAGACATGTGAAGATGGTTTTCTCTTGGTCCTCCAAAGCAATTGCAATCTGATTGTAACCTGAAAATCCATCAAGAAAACAATAATGAGAATGGCCAGCTAACCTTTCAAGTATTTGATCAATAAAAGGTAAAGGAAAATGGTCTTTGCGAGTTGTTGAATTAAGTTTGTGATAGTCAATACAAACTCGCCACCCTGTTTGAATTCTAGTGGGAACAAGTTCATTCTCATTATTTTTTACAACAATTACACCAGACTTTTTAGGAACTACATGGATCGGGCTCACCCATTTGCTATCCGAGATAGGATAGATCACTCCAACATCTAGGAGCTTCAGTATCTCATTTTTCACAATCTCCATCATAGACGGGTTCAATCTTCGTTGTGCCTCTCTTGTTGATTTTGACCCTTCCTCTAACAAAATTCGGTGCATGCACATGGAAGGGCTTATTCCCTTGATATCTGTAATTGTCCAACCAATTGCTGTCTTATGCTCTCTAAGCACCTGGATAAGTCATTTTTCTTGCAAAAGTGTGAACTATTTTGCAATGATGACCGGTAATGTGTTCTTTTCACCTAAGTACACATATTTCAAATGATCCAGTAATGGTTTCATCTCCAAAGTTGGTGCTTGCAAAATGAAAGGTAGAAGTTTCTCATCAGATATAGGTAAGTCAACATAAGAAACATCATACCTCTCATCAAGAGATGGCAACACTTGTAGAGATGTTAATGCCTCTTTCACATGTTCACTCAACATTAAGCCCTCTTTACATTCAGAATTTTTCATGCCGAGATGCTTGCAAATGGTTGTTTCCAAACTATTTTCACCATCTAACTTATAAGCTTGCAGCACTAGGGAATCAATTATATCAATAGAAAAAATAAAGTGTACATCACTAAGGTATCTCATGGCCTCAAAAATATTAAAGCGAATTATCTCGCCATCAAATTCCATAGTAAGGGTGCCATTATGCACATCTATTTTAGTCCTAGCTATTTTTAAGAATGGTCTCCCTGAAAAAATGGGTGTTGGATTAAAAGACATCTCATCTTCCATCTCAAAAACATAGAAATCAATGGGAAAGACCAACTCATTAACTCGTACAAGAACATCTTCTATAAGTCCTCTAGGATAAGTGTTAGAACGATCAGAAGTTGTATTATAACACCGATTTTCTCTAATGGTCCTAGATTCAATGAAGCATAAATTTAGTATGGCATTACATTAATGGGTGCTCCTAGATCTAGTATAGCACGCTCAAACCTGGTGTTGCCTATCTTACAAGGAATGGTAAACATACCTGGATCCTTGCATTTAGGTGGGAGTTTCTTTTGAAGAACAGCTGACACACTCTTCCCTACACTTACCTTTCCATTCCCTTTTAAATTCCTTTTAGAAGTGCACAACTCTTTTAGAAACTTGGCATATCTTGGCACTTGTTTGATAGCATCTACTAAAAGAATGTTCACCTCTACTTTCCGGAAGGTTTCCAAGATTTCCTTTTCTTGCTCCTCCTTCTTGGACTTTGCTAACCTGCTAGGAAAAGGTGGATGAGTTATATAAGAAGGAAAATATGATTTAGGAGTTACCTTTTGTAGTGGCTCATTGGGATGTAAAGATGATGCCATGGTGTTGTCCTCCCCTTGAGCACTATCCTATTGTGGTGTCTCAAGCTGTTTCCCATTTTTTAAAGTTATGGCATTGGCATTTTCTCTGGGATTCACTATAGTTTGAGAAGGTAATTTTCCGAAATCCCTTGCTTGTGATTGACTCATTACTGTTGCCATTTGACTTTCTAAATTACGGATACTTGCCTGAAGACCTGTCCTTGTTTCCTGAATGTTTGCCTCTATTTTCTGTTGAAATTGCAAATTATTAGTAACAAGAGAATTGACAAGGTCTTCAAGAGACTTACCTGAATTTTGAGGTGGTGGCACTTGTTCAAGGGTTTGGAATGGTTGTTGCGTTCTTTGCTGAAAACCCGGTTATCTATTATCAAATGGTGGATGAGCAACTTGTGATTGGTTCCCTCCATAATTAAAGTTTGGATAATCCCTCCATCCTGGATTGTAAGTGTTTGAGTAGGGATCATACTTTCTTGGTTGGCCCAAAAATCCACCCATAGCATTAACATGTTCATTTGGATCATCTTGAAGTGTAGGACATATCAGTTTAGTGCCCCATGATTGAACATATACCACAAGCCTTAATTTGTTGTATTCGACCTGCAGCCATTTGTTCCACAAGAGAAGTCAGTTTATCAAATTTTTGTTCAAGGGATGATACACTTACCTCATTCACTTTCTTTGGTTGTGGTGGTAGTTCATCTATCATGGTGAATTGTTGTGAGTTGGCTGCCATGTTGGAGATAAGAAATCTAGCAGCTTTGGGAGTTTTATCAACTAGTGCTTCCCCACTTGCTGCATCTATCATGCGTCTCTCCATGGGCAAGAGACCTTCATAGAAATATTGGATGAGCAGTTGTTCACTTATTAGATGATGTGGACATGATGCACAAAGTTTCTTGAACCTCTTCCAATATTCATACAATGACTCTCCATTGTATTGTCAAATCCCACATATTTTCTTCCTAATGTTTGCAGCCTTAGATGCTGGGAAATATCTTTCCAAGAATGCTTTCTTCATCCCATTCCATGTATTGATGGTCCCGGATGATAGGTAGTAGAGCCATTCCTTTGTTGAATCAGCTAGAGAGAATGGGAATGCTCTCAACTTTATTTGCTCTTCCGTGATTCTGGTTGGTCTCATGCTAGAACATACTACATGGAACTCCTTGAGGTGCTTATTTGGATCCTCTCCTGTAAAACCATGAAAAGTTGGAAGAAGATGAATCAAGCCAGATTTTAATTCAAATGCTACCTCAAGAGTAGGATACTCTATGGACAATGGTTCTTGATCCAAGTCCGGAGTGGCTAGCTCCTTAAGAGTTCGGTTGTTTGTTGTTATCTCTCCTTACTCATCTTGGATAGTTTGGTTGAACTCTTCGTTTGTTCTATGATGGAAAGCTATGAATTCTCGAATTCTCCTAAGTCCTAAGTGAGGTTCTTCTTCTTTGGGAGATTGGGACATTCACTGAAACAAAAAAATAAACTAATTAAAACAGAAAATAAGAATAAACCAAATAACTAATAAACTAAATAAAGCAATCCCCAACAACGGCGCCAAAAACTTGATGCACCCAAAAGAGTGTATCTTTACTAAACCTTGCACTTAATATAGTCAATTATAGTAAAGTAGCATGCAAGGGTCGAATCCACAGAGATTGGGTTTTAGTTTAGCAATCACTAGTTTAAAACTTAAATTTAAAGAAAAAAAAGTTAAATGGGTTTTGAAATCAGTTTAAACTTAAGCAAACAATAAAAATAAGAAAGCAAGTAAACAAGAAATAATCAGATATGAGAAATATGGCTAAAGGTTCATTATCCACCACTAGGACATCATTAAGAATCAATAATCAGATCTATCAACATCAATTAACTATCAAAATTATCAACCGCAGATAACAACAAGCTTTGTTACCCCAATCTTTCCTTAGTTCGTCGTTAAATAGAACAAGCTCTCTATTTGATCTCTAACCACTAGACAACCTAGAATAAACTCTCTAGATTTAATGTAATGGTAGCTTTATGATGAGAAAGATAAGTTGATTTAGGCATCAAACACATAAGCTCAGATTGTTTAACCTATATTATGTTCCACTTTGCAATTAGCGAAAACTCTAACATAATCATTAATCACAAATTACCACTTATGAATAGGAAATCAAGACAATTACACGGATCAAGATTCATAAACTAGCATTAGATAATTATCAAGATCTATCTAGTTGTACACCTAAACAAATCAAGACAACATCATGAACAATTTTTATGGAAGAATATAATCAACTTTGATAGAAAACTAATGATAGATAAATTCGAAAATCAATTAGAAAACTTGTCTAGGGCTTTGGAATCACCCTTAACCAAAGAGAAGTTTAGCCTTGCATAGGCATAGTTAACATAAACATAAATATTAAAAAGAACTAGTAAGAAAACTAAAATAAAACTAAGAGATTAGAGAAAAAGAAAAATATTGATAAAATAGTCAAAATATGTCCTAGTTGGTAGCTCAAAAGATGGTATTTATAGAGCTTTTAAGACTTTAGAGACCCTTTCTTGCTGATCAAAGAAGATATGAGGCAAAATAGTGCAAATATGGAAGTTTTTGGATTTTTTTGCGATTTTTTGGTTTTAGAGGCAGTAGGGTCGGCACCGCTGCACCAACCTTGTTGACTTGTGGCTTTGGCTGCTACATCTTCGGTTTCTTGGCTGCTGCATCTTCTCGTACTTTTTCAGCTGATTTGGATGATCATTTCTTGTCCGATTTAGGTGTGTAAACTACCGTTAGAAAGGCATTCAAGTCAGCTTCAAAAGTCAAGAATGAAGTTTTTTCAAATAAATATTTAACATAATTATTTCTTAGCAACAAGCTTCGGAGGTCAAATCTGCCTGATTGTTTTGCACTAAGAATTTGATCTTTTTGACTCCCGAGTCTTCTTCCATCTTATGATTGTGACTTTATAAGCTCTTTAACATCATATTTGACATATTTTGACTTCATCTCTTCCAAAATACTTAAAATTCAAAAATATAATATAAGTAAACAAGATAAAGATCGAAAACATAACAAAAACTAAAGGTAGAAAGACATAAAATGTATATTTTATGAGCTTATCAATGGTCGAATTGGTTGCATGATGCGAATTTAGATCGTTTGAATTCTTTGCCCTTATAGGAATGGTTGAAGTTTAACCTGTTTAACAGAGGTAAGTCGATTTACCAATCAATCCATTTGTCTTTGCTTTTCGGTTTCACTTGCTGGTATATTTGGAAGTGGCGTAACAAGAGAGTCTTTGAGATTGCATTTGACTGGCCAGTTAACGCAAGGGTTTCCATCATGGCAAGTGTCAAAGATTGTTTAAAATTTCGGGCTGTTAGTAGTCCTCACATTAGCTGACACTTGCTTTATAGTGCTTGGTAGTTTCCTCTTCCAAACTTTGTAAAGTTGTATGTTGATGCTTTTGCTAAATCTAATCCAGGTGAATTAGCTGTTGGTGGATTATGCAGAGATAGTAATGGTAATTGGATCTTTGGTTTCACTAAATAGGTTGGTTAGGGATCAATCACCAAGATAGAGATTTACGCCATTTGTACTGGATTACAATTGGCTTGGGATCATGGATACACGAATATTATTGTTGAATCTGATTCTTTATTAGCTGTGAATAAAATTTTACAGTAAACCAAGAACACTGACCCTTACTTTCATATCATTTTCTGTTGTAAGCAGTTACTTTTAAAGGATTTGAATTGCTCTCTAACTCATATTTACAGGGAGGCCAACTCATGCGTTGATCTGTTAGCTCACATTGCTCATGATACCACTTTTGGTATTCACAAATTAAGTTATCCTCCTAATGCTGTAATTAGGATTTTATAGGAAGATATATGGGGTGTTGCCAGGCCTAGATCCTGTTTAGTTTAAACGATTCGATCGCTCTCTTGTACCCAAAAAAAATTAGTATATTTATATTTGATATTAAAATTCATAGAATAAATATGCTTTATAATCTTATTATAATTATGAGATTATTATTTCATTAAAGCATTATTTTTAAATTGTTCATAGTCAATGCTTTATGATATTGATTAAAACTATTAAGATTGACACATGGTTATATTATTACTTATGAAACAAGTAACGATCTCATAAATTAAAATTTAGATAAATTTGAACTAACATGTGAGTGCTTATTACAAAAAAAAAAAAAAAATCACCAAATAAATATGATATGAGAATATTATTTAGTAAATCTACTTAGTATCTACAATAAATATGAGATAATTGTATAAACAATTTTCTGACTTAAAAATATTATACTTCCTTATAATTGATTCTCCGACTTGGAATTACTAATTATAAATATTTAACATTAAAAACTTACATAAATAAAATAAATATAAAAGTATATATTAATAAATTATTATTAATCAAATTCAATATCGTAATTTAATGAATATTTATTTTTGAATAAAATTATAAAAATAAAAATATCATGACAAAGAAAATATTAAAAATGGAATAAAAAAATCTTTAAAAAAAAATCAAAATATTGTATCGACCAATATGAGCGAACCGAACGGATTGTCAAATACAATACTGATTCTGTACTAATTTTTAATTTTTTCAAAAACGATACAATAATTTATTTTTTTTCCTTCTAAACTGATACGTATCAACTGGAATCATCTATGTCAATAATGCTGGATACAGCCACAACCAGTGGCTATGAAAGCCCTCCAACAAATGGTAATGAATTGAATACATGGATTTGGTAGTTGGGGGACAAGCATTTTAGTTTTAAGATTACAGTATTCAACTCTCTCGCGCCAAAACTAGGGCAGATTTTTTTCACAACCAGGTCAACTATAAACTTCAGCTACAATAATTTATATAAAATCAGTAAAAATCTTGTTTTTTTTTTTTTTTGTCTTCTAAAAATACAGAAAAACTTACAGAGTACCCACTACAGATTTCACAGAATTATAAGAGCATATCATTGTGAAATACCGTTTATCATGCATGCATGCATGCATTATGTATTACTCGTACAACTTTTGGAGTTCATCTTTGAACTTGGCCTTCACCTGTTCCCTCTTTATTTTCAGAGCAGCAGTGACTAACCCAGACTCAGGTGTCCATGGATCTGGTACCAATTTAATCTTTGCAGGTATTTCAAATTTGTCCAGTTTTGCATCCTTTCCCACCTGCACCATGCAAAACTCTCTCCAGTTAATAACTCGAGCATATGTGAAAAACTTATCAACTGCTTTATATGATATAGAAAGGCAAAATAAAGAAATCCTCCTCCTCAGAGGATGCATGCTAACTCAAATAGGCTTATAAGTCGGACGGCAAGGCATCAAATTTTCCTTTTTCCTTCTAACAAGCGGAAATTACATCGAGCAAAAAATTAATGGCAACAACTTATACCAACTCGATCGAGTTCGAACCGAGTTTCGAGTTTTAAATTCCGAGTCGAGCTCAAATTTCTCACATCTTGAGCTCGGCTTTGATTATACTGCTACTGATGGCACGCGTGCAACAGCGTTACAAGTCGTGAAAAGATCATCAAATGTAGATTTGGATATTTGTGTATAACGATAATGACTTCTAAATGTGATCAATTCCTGATTTCAAACTTATTCCGGTTCTCAGAAAAGTCGCAGTATGTAAAATGAAATAAACCAACCTTGGAAAGAGATTTTTGGACCTCGCTAACACTTTCAGCTTTGCCACACAGCTCTGGAAAATCTTTGTATTTTATGCCAGCTTCTTGTGCCCACTTCTCAAGAACCTGGTGTGATGGAACAATCAAAGCTACACAATAGTTGCGAAGCGGATCTGCATATACCATCAAATTGTCGACGAAGTTACTCGACATCAGTGCTGCCTCAACCTGCAATCGGCATTTAAAACGAAATGAGCATCCCATCCAGTATTTGCAAAGAAGTAATGGACAAAGCTTTTTTTTATAAACACCTTTCCAAGAGATATATACTCTCCATGTTGAAGTTTGACAATATCCTTTTTCCTATCAATAATCTCGAGGCATCCATCGGGATGAAATTGTCCAATGTCTCCAGTGTAAAACCAGCGTATGCCCCTCTCATCAACCTGCAGGTGCAAGTGAACAAAAGTTCATATTTGTTGGTACTCACAGGCTATGTTGCTCTAACTCTTCATTTTCTTGAAGTACTCGTGTTAGACGCATATCCAGACATGGGTATGGGGATATGATCCTCCAAGAACCCTCCAAATACATGAAAAAACTTAGAATAAATCAAATATACTCATGTCGAACATAGCTCACAGGCTATGAGACCTAGTTGCAAATACATTTAAACCATTTACACAGTACAAACAATACATGGACTCTTTACCTTGTACACCTCATTAGTTTTCCCAGGATTGTTGAAATAGCCAGTAGTTACACTAAATCCCCCAACAACAACCTCTCCTCGAGGCATCGGTTTGTCAGATGTTGTATACCCACCTTCTTCCCAAGTGATAAGCTGCAAAATTAACCCAATTCTTAAATATTTTACATTATGCACCTTGAATAAATACCAGCACTAGTAACTAGTAAAACGTAAAATATCAGGTCCTTAAGTCAATTTGAAAGCCACACAAGTACTTTCATCATTATTGTTCATTAAAAATACTCCCAAGGACCCAAGGGCATAAGCCACAAGCTGAAATGTGCTGGAAGCAATAAAAACTTTTATAACCTTTTTCAGAAAGCAAACAAAGCTGTAATTCAAAACTAACTTGATTCTTTTATGTGGCATACCTTAATGTAACAACAAGGAAGAGGTGGCCCAACTCGGCCCACATTTGTGTCATCCCACTCAGTAAAAGCGGCTCCAGCACATGTTTCTGTCAAGCCATATCCTTGACCTATGGGGGCCCTAATAAAGAAAATTGGACATGGAAATTGAATTTTATCAGAGAAAACTAACCATGAGATTATTTAAGCAATTTACAAGAGCAAAGCCATTATACGGTAGAACAGATGTTGAACTTCCTAGAGTGCTTCAATCTTCATTGCTCTACTGATTCACGTCTTTCTTAGATATACCAACATTTCACGTACTTTAACTTCAATACCAACTCATAGCCAGACTAAAACTTGATACTATCCAATTAACCATATATTACAACATGTTTCCAGTAACTTTCATAATCCAAAAATGCTTGACGCATAACATGTCTGAAGCCAGGAATGTGCCAATCCACTTACAACATTAATCACATAACTTTTCACTAGGTAAACAAATGTGAAAGAAATCAATGTTTTCTTCTTGTCATTGGTAATTTTTTTTTTTTTTGTTCATAATTGTCATTGCTAATTCAAAGACTTCATCATTTGTGGTCCTAAAGGCAAAACACATACACAGAGAAGAAAAGGAAGAGAAATTGTTTGTCTTGTTCAAATGGAAAATTGCAGATAATGAGAAACAAAAAAAAAAGGAAAAGGAAAAGGAAAGGAAATAACATTATAAAAGCATATTCCATGAAAATAAGAACTTTAAAACACATTAATTAATGATTGTCTACTCTATTTTCACCACCTCATAATAAGAATTTGACATACTCTGATCTGTAAGTAAACTTCTACAACCATCTGATCATTCAATGCTTTAATACCTCCAAAAGTTGGTTAAGTCATTCATGCCCCACTTGAACGCAAACAATGCAGTGACTGGAAGAGCAATTCCTCCAAAACTATAACTACCTAGAGACACTCTTATAGGCCAGTTAACAGCTAGCAACAGTCTAAAATGATATGTGGTGAATACAAGCACAGTAAAGTAGTTGATGTAATGATATCTGTATGGATATTTCTACGCAACAAAATGAATGCTTACAGATTGTCACACCAGCACTCTAAGAATCTACAGTTACATAAATGATTTCTGACTAGAAAGCTGAAACTGGTACCTATTAATATTCTACAATCCAACTATTTGGCATCAGCATTGATAGAAATGAGAGAAACAAAATTTTCATCAAACTATATGGGTATCTCAGGATGAGAGAATCATTACCCCATGCAAATGTTGATGAAGCGTTGGGAATTCCCAGATAAAGGAGCCCCACCACAGAGCATAAATCGGATGCGACCTCCAAGTACAGCACGTACCCTTTCAAAGACGATAACATCCCACAACCATCTCTCCAGTCCCCAAGCACCAAACCAGCTCCCTTCTATAGCTGCCAGTCGGCGTTTATAAGCAATATCAAAAAGTTTCTTTGCTAATCCTCCCTTCTCCTCAACCTACACTAAATAGAACTAATTAGTAAAGAGGGAAGCTGGTTGTTATCCCGGATATTAAAACTCAACATAGTGCAAATGCCTGCTCCACTATACAAGAGAGTCGACCAGTTCGTACCTTTTTCAGAACTCCTTCTCGAACACGATCTAATATAGCTGGAACGGCTGCCATGAGAGTGGGTTTCAATACAGAAGCATCTCCCTTAGTCCCTTTCATGATTCTATTAGAAGTATCTGTTAGCGTCAAAGGTGAACCATAGCCAATTGCACAACCTGCACACAGCATCACCGACTAGAGAACACAAATTTGTAAGAATAATCTCGATGGCATTGATAGGCAACAAAATAACTGGATATGAACTTACCTCAGCTGCCAGTTCCAAAACATGAGCTAAGGGCAAATATGCCAAGTATACATCATTCCTTCCCAGTCTTGGGATCACAGTCATAACTGCTGCAGCAGTGGCTACAATGTTTCCATGAGTTATCATGACTCCCTAACTCATTAAAGAGTACATCATGTTAGCCTATATAAACAAATAGAACTCCAGTAATGAGGAAATAGCAATCAGGGCACAAGTAGTTGCTCAGGTTGCTCAGTTGCATAGGACGATTTATCAGGAAAGTATAATTTCTTGGTTATCAATTCAATTAATAGTATGCAGACATGTAAACTACATTTTGAAAATTTGACTTAGAACTTGCATTCAATTAATTCCCCTTCTTTTCCAAGTCGGTCATACAAAGGTTTACAGAAACCTACATTGTCTTTCAGCATGCAATCAGTAAAGATAAATCCAACAGTTCCTGCCATTGCACCAAGGCCAATTGACAAAATTTGCTAGTATTCTTATAGGTGGGTCCCTAAGATTGCACATATAAACAAAATACTGAAGATGAAACATAAGGAACTAAATTGTGTAGCGAACCTTTGGCAGGCCTGTACTGCCGCTTGTATACATTATAATTGCTACACCATCCTTGGAGGGTAGACTAGGAGGAACAGGAGCTCTTTCTCCAAGCTTCTCAACTTCATGAAAGGAAGAAACCTTCCAGTCACTCATACTTCCAGATAAGCCAGAAACATTTGTAGTCTCATCATCTTCAAAGTAAATGATATTTGTGATCGTTTTCAGGCTTGAGCTTATTGCAGCCAACTTTTTTAACTGCTTGGATTCACAGATCAAGGTTGATACCTGGGTCTGTCATAATTTTAAAACTTCGAATGAGACAACAAGCATTGGGAAATGAGAAACGAGAAGTGAGGAAGACAAATTATTTGCCATAGAATCACATGATACATTCAATAAACCATTATGTCCTGACTAATTCAGCCTCAGAAAATAAACAAATGCAATAAATTTCTCACCTCATTGAGAGAATGAATCAAGGCATCTTCACCTAGTGAAGGATAAATAGTAACAACTGTTATATTCTGCCTAATGCATCCCTGAAAGTCAAAAAGAAATATGCCTCTGCATCAAAAACTTTAATTGGAAAAAAATTGAAAATTAACCAAAAAAAATTTGTTAAATTCAGGGATCATTGCAATACCTGAAAGGCAATTTGCCACTCTGCTCGAGTTTCAGAAAAAATTGCAGCACGAGTATCAACATTATGACCAAAATTAACAAGCCCGGATGCAAAGTTGCAAACGCGGTGATAAACCTGTCCATAAGTTTGCCATTCATAATCTCCTAGGTGTAGCTTCTCAAATTTCCTTCCATCACTAGCAGTAACAAAGTCCTTCTTAATTAGTTTTCTTGTTCCAATAAATCTATCTCGTGAATATTTTTTACAACATTGCTCAAAAAGTGCAGCAATTGTTGTGGCCCCTACCCAAGGAACCTGAACCAACTCAGTAATTCGAGCATTGCGCACAGCATAACCTCCTTCACCACCCACTTCAACTGGAACTCCTCTTTTTTTCCCCTTTTTCTTTCCCATGACAATGGAGGAAAGCAATAAGGGTATGATCATGGCAATAATAGCAGCAACCACAATCCCATATGTTCCATAGCTTTTCCCAAATGATGACAAATAATCATTGACATCACTTTCTGTCATAGGTGTGTTGAAGGTGGTTGTTCCTTCAGTATTCTCCATTCTGAATTTTATATTGAAAACCTAGAACATTCCTTTACAAGGCAGACCTGATAATGAGCTAAAATACCAACAACAACAAAAGTTAGCAACTTGATCAACATTCAACTAGTAGCAGTGAATTAAGTTTTGGAAACCGAAGTTCTCCCCAAAATAAAAGATCTTGGGTATTCAACTAATCATGAATAAATTTAAGGTATAATGTTCTTGATAGTCCTCTAAAGACCTGAATACCTAGTTATAATTTGCAAAAGTAAAAAAATCAGCTTATACTTCTATAGTTAGAATAACTAGTGAAGAAGACATACAGCTCATCTACACTTGACAGGAAATTTTAGAACCTTTTATTTTTTCTTTCTTTTACTTCTTTTGTGGCTTATAATTTGGCCATGGCTAAAAAAACAAAAAATATGCATGTATAGATGTCCAAAACAATGTGCCTGAAGCCGAGAACACAAAAACATATATGGTAACCCAAAGAGAGAGAGATATTACAGAAAGCTAAGGCATAATATAAATAAGAATTGAGCTTCCTTTAACTATTTGCAGTAAGAAATGGCAAATTCCCCACTTCTACTACAATTTCAGTCTTGAATGTACTGACTATCATGCATGATGAGACAATAAGAACAAAAACTGGTTAACAAAACCCAGATGCAAAAGAACACATCATGATCATATGATCTTTCTAATAATTGCCTGATCAACAAGTGAAATTTCATAAATCCAAAATAAATAAAAGACTAGTAGTAGGGAGAGTCCTGATTCCTGTTACAGACAAAAACCAAGAAAGAAGCAAACCAACTTGTAAAGTTTCTGGTTGAGAATTAAGATAAAGCCTTGATCAAATCACAGCTTGTTAATTTAGCAAACCACAAATATGATTGAATCAATCAAGCAAATCAAAACCCAGATTCAGAAATCATCAAAAATGTAAAAAAAAAAAAAGAAAAAGAAAAAGTTGTCACCTTGCTATGTCTAACAGCAAACTAAATCAACCCCAACAAAATTGTAGCAAAAAAAAATCTAGAAATGACACTAAAAAGGATAATATTGATGAACAAAATATATTGCTTGAGATTTACCTTTAGTGCTGCTTTAGAAAAGCTGTTAGAAGCACAAAGCAGTGGCAATGCTTTTTTGCTTTCCTATGAATGAAGTGTATAAATACTTACAACAAAAATAAAAAATAAAAATAAGGGAAAAGTTGACGCAACAAAAATGGTTCCGAAAAGGGTAATTAAAATTGAAGAAAATGACGACTCAAATACTAAGGTTTTAATGTGCTTTGAAATGGTCACTCGGATTTCGTTGGAGGGTAGTTTTGGTAGTTAAAGAATAATCAACGTCTGGAAGGAAGTAGAGCGGAGAGTCTTTTCGCCACCTATATTGCAAGGAATCAAGCCCAGTGGGTTTAACACGTGGCGTAAGGGATATGAACCAACAAATGTTTTCATTTTTTTAATATTATTATTATTATTATTACTAGAGAAATATTAAGGTGATATATATAAAAAGAAAAATATAATTAATGTATTATTTTTTACTGAATTAAGTAAAAATAATTTATTAAATGCAAAAAAAAAATTTAATAGGTAAATAAATAATTTTTAACTGATTTTTATAAGCACCAGTTAAGCGGATCCTTATTATTATTATGAGTCTGCTTAATCGATAAGTATCAATTAAAGATTATTTAATTTTGAATTTTGCTAACGAATATCTCAATAATACTCTTTAAAATTACCATATATAGTAAATCTTCATTCAATGTAAAAAAAATGATGAATAAAGTTATCAACTACTGCATTAAATACAATATTATTACTATAAATAGTAATATTAACTAACTTTAAAGGGTACTCGTTAGCAAAACCTTTTAATTATCAATTTATGATTTTTTTATTTAATATATTATTTTTAATGAATTAAAAAAAATCATTAATTAAAATTTTATTTTTATATATCATTTTAACATGTGTCTAATGACATTATTAATATTTTCCTATTATTATTATTAACATACGGGTTTTGCTAACGAGTGTTTTTAATATACTCTTTAAAGTTAGTTAATATATTATTTATAATAATAATATTGTATTAAATATAAAAATTGATAATTTTATTCATCATTTTTAATACATTAAATAAAAATATTATTATATATAATAATTTTAAAAAATACCTTTAAGACACTCGTTAATAAAATCTTTAACATAATGCACACCCATTTGATGATAAAACTAGATTTTGGCACGTTGAAAAAAATAAAATTATGTTTTAACAAAAATAATTATACGATGGATAGATAATTTTTTTTTTTAAAGTTATTTTATAGCAGATATTTTTTTAAAAGAAGTTATTCTATAGCACGTAACCTTTTTTTAAAAAAACATATAAATAAATAAATAATATTTTATAAGTAAAAGACATAAATATTTTTAATTATTTTCTTTTAGTATTTTTTTTGAATGAGACACTAATTCAATCATATAGTATTTATTTAAATAATAACAAAAGATTTTATAATTATTTTAAACTATAAGAAAAAATAATTAAAAAAGTAATTTTACGTATATATTTTTAAATAAAAAATTAAAAAAAGCATATTTTAAAATTTAAAATTATTTAAAAAGTTATCATTATAATTTATTAATATATACTTTTTGTTGTATAATTTGTTTGTTAACCGATTTTTCAAATGAGTTGGCATACCTAATTCACGATATTATAACATCAATTCAATCAAAATTAAAAAAATGTTTAATCAATGATATTAGATATTGATTTAGATGATATTTATAAATAAATAAAAAATAATATATTATTTATATTTTAATAAAATAATAATTATATTAAATATAAAATAATTAAATAATTTTTAATCGATATTCGAACCATCAAATTTCAATAATAATATAAATATATATAAATATTATATTTATCGAAATTGTGAGTGACTTGACACTTAAACAGAGACTGTGGCTGAGGCTGGCACACCCCTCAATAGCTTGTAATAAATGATAGTTTTAATTTTTTTTCATTGATAGTTGTAATAAATTATACTAATTCGTAAAATTCCATTTACATATTTTAGTTTTGAACAAAATTTAACCCTAAATCTATCAGTTTGAAAAATAGATCTCTCACCAGTTACCCCCAAACTTTTCAATAATCGAAGAAAAAAAGAGAAAGGAAAAAAAAAAAAAAAACGTAGTTCTTTAGGCAACAAAATCAGAACAATATCATCTTATATTCCTTTTTAGTTGGCTTTAATTATGCTTTATAAATTTTTATGCTTTCTTTACTTTTGATTCATGTTTGCAATAATCCCTTTATAAACTCTTTACCAAAACAATATATATCATCTCAATTAAAAGGTTGCCTGACAAGTAAGGTTTTTTCAATTAGTTTAAGTTTAACTAGTGAAAACCCGTGCTTTGCTGCGGGCGGTAAAATTTTTTAATTTATTTATTTTGATATGGTGTATTATAGCATTTCAGGGAAAATAATAACTTGACTGAACTCTTACTAAATTACAAATTGCAAAAAAAAAAAAATAGATTTTTTTATATATATATATTGAGGATGAATTTTTTAAAAATTTGTAAATGAGACAAAAAATAAATACAAATATTGTGTTTTTTCAAAATTTTATAAAAAGATAGACCTGTTATTTTATCTTTACTCCTCTAAAAATAAAGCATCTATGAATATAAACAATCTGTAATTATCTATTAAACAATATAAGCACATTTTATTTATTTATTTATTTATTTTGCTTTGACTTGTCAAAGTCCATAATAATCATAGAAATTATTTATAACATTTAAACTCAAAAGTCCTAGAATTTCGATCCAGGCAAGATGATATAGTTACTCTTGGACATAAAGCCTAGAAGAGGCACTGGTTGATAGGTAGACATCTAGACAAGCGGCATTAAAACAAGAAGTGTATAAGGATGGGTCAAGCAAATTAAGATAGTTTAAAAACTATTTTGATTTTAAGATAAAGATTATTTACCTTTATACTCTTTAACAATTGCACCACACAATACTAAAATCACATGATATTGATCTCCAAGAGTAACTATGTCATCTTCTTTTAATTGAAAAGACAATTCGCTCCAGATTGCCACTCTAATTGTTCGACCACTTGGTATAAGACAAAACAATTTTAAATACCAATTTTGTAAAAAGAATTAGAAACTTCAAATGCTTTTAGCGTTTACATACCTCAAATCTGCAATTTCCACATTCCTTTGGTCCACCAATCTACCATCGATGCTTGTTTTTTCAAGCTTGCTTATACTCATTATCTTACCAATAACATCTACAAACAAGATATGTGATTGATGTAAATTCAATTAATAGTTAACAGTAAGCAACATTTACAATTTACAATATATAATAGAATATATATATATAATAAAATTATTAGCTTAAAAAGTATATAGTATCAAAATTACCAGTTAAAAAAGCATTGTTATTAACCCGAGCATTTAGTTCACCAAAATCCACGAAGCAAAATGCAAATGATGGAACAGATTGATCATCTTCTAAATTTCGTTCAACGTGGGACCAACGATTTAAATAAATCATATGCTTATTGGAACAAGCCTTAAAATTGCTTTTAGCACGGCCTACATTAAACCTTTGCAAGGTATAACAACCACCTTCTTTCAAGAGAGGTTCAAAAATAGGCACATCTTGATCTTTTACATTTCCTTGAATTGTACATCCCTAGCATCATAGAGGTTAAATATATTAATAATAACAAATCAATATATATGACAACCATATAAGTAACTTAACAGAATAAGAAAAGCATCGAAGTACTAAATAATGAGATAACCTCTTTATCAATCATCAAAATTTCAAGGCTAAGCAGCTTGTTATTCTCCTTTGGATTCACGGCATTCCAAACTCTAATGATTCTCCCGCTCACCTTGGGATTTTTTTGACGGATATATAGCTGAGACAAAGGAGTGGTGGCCATAACTGAAAACAAAAGATAAATGATTTGAAAATATCAGATTAATGCGTATTAACATACTGTTCAAAAAATAATTGCTTTATCAATAAAAGACTTTTAACAAGAATAGATTAGAATATATAGATCTTAGATACCAATTACTAAGGTATGAACATAAATACACTTAATAACAAATAAGGCATATGACATGAACATTTACCATGATATAGTCAACATTAAGTTATCAAAAATTTCTCTATAAACAACATTTTTGGTGAAGCCTAAAGGATGGATCGAATCATTTTCAATCAAGATACGAAGACCTTCTTCTGAAGTAACGCGAGAAATGGCAACGTATAATTGCCCATGCGAGAAAACTGGTCGAGGAAGGTACAATCCAACCTTATTCAAAGTCTGGCCTTGACTTTTATTAATTGTCATGCAATAACAAAGTCTAACTGGAAATTGTTTTCTTTTAAAAACAAAAGGTCACCTACTTTGTGATACATGAATAGTAATTCTTGGAATATAAACTCTAGTGCCAGAATGATTCGCATTCATTATAGTGGCTTCAATAAGACGATTCATCAATTGAGTAACAATAAGCCGAGTTCCATTACAAAGACCAATACTCTGATTTATATTGAGAAGAAGCATAATTGGACAATTTATTTTCAACTTCAACTCATGATCAGGAACACCATTGAATTTCAATGAATTCAAAAATTCAGATGAATAAATGGCTTCGTAATCAGTTGAATCCTTTGAATCTTTGGAAACTGAATCTGAGCTAAGATATATTCGATCGATACCTGAGATCATTGCAAAGATTAATTCATTAATGATATCGACACATTTATTCATGGAGAAATTGAATCTCAGCAAAGATATATTGATCGATACCTGGAATCATTGCAAAGATTAATTCATTTACGATATCAACAGATTCATTCTTGGGAGTAATGATTGTTCTTTCTCTCAAATAGGCAATGTCATTATATCGGCTTAAAAAATCAGGGTATGTAAATGTTACCAAACTATTAAGTGGATCAACACCATCCTTGATGAGAAGAGACTCTGGGATCTTAATCCAACATTGCTCCTCATCTTTTTCAAACTGAATTGAAGGCTCCTTGCCATCACCAACATTCAAGACCCAAGATGCAAACTCACGAAGATTTGTTGTTAAGCTTTGACCAGTGACAGGCCTAAGTAAACGCATATTTACTTTTAAAGTCAAAATTGTGCAAAATTTCCAAAGAGGGGAACTGCTGATTGACGCATCAATAGTATCGTGTCTATTTCCCCCAGGAACAACAGACAATATTTGACGAAAATAACCGCCAAGCAAAACAGTCATGCCACCAAAAGGAGCATCAACAAGATTGTTTTCTTGATTGTCTAAGATGTCCCGCCATGAACGATCAAGAGCCTCGAAACAGTTCCTATGATTCATGGGTGCCTCGTCCCATACAATCAAAGAAGTTTCTGAAATTAACTTTGCTAAATGTGTTCCTTTTTTTAATTTCGCAAGTTGAGCATGGATCAATACATATAGGAATTTTAAACCTTGAATGTGCAGTTCTACCGCCCGACAATAACAAGGAAGAAATACCAGACGATGCGACGGCTAAAACAATCTGGCCTTCGGATCAGAGTTTTGATATCACTGCATTCCAAAGATATGTTTTTCCAGTCCCTCCATGACCATAGACGAAGAAAAATTTTCCACGTTTGTTGACAACAGAATCCAAAACAAGATCATATATATGTTTTTGTTCAAGATTTAAACCAGCTAATAAATCTTCGTGCAATTTAGAAAGCTCAGTCGTATCATACGACAATTCTTCGGTGATCAACCTATTCTCAACCCCTATAACAATTGATCTACTGGGCATTGGAAGTTTATGATCAGAAAGGGTTGAGAAATTCTTGTTAAAATTTTTTTCTAATTCAAGAAGAACACCATTGCGTAGTCGAGATTCAGAGATTTGCAACGTTTGAATGCCCATCATACAACGGATTCGATGAACAATGTCATCTGAAAGTTTAAGCCAATGAGCTTCAAATAGTGATAAAGGATCAACAACCTCACAATGAATAATCAAAGTCACAAATAACTCACGGAGTTCAGGCGCGGTAGCCCATATGGCAGCATCTTTAATTGCATCATTCCATTCTTTATCATCACCAAGCAAGCCTAGAGCATCACATGCAGCACGAAAAGTTGGATGAACAACACCATCAATTGTTCTAATCTCAGCGAAAGAACGAGGCCCTCGGACAAAATTCAATAACATCCTTAAATAATATAGCTCACCAGAGCTTGGATGAATATATATAATACGACCAATGCGAGACCCTCGTTTTCTTCGTGTCCAAACCTTATCACGTTGATTCCAAACCCACTTTGTAGGAAATGCAGCATATGTTAACGATCACGCATCTTCATACAATTGGTTAGTGTTCATCCATTCAGTAAACATAGTCTCACAAATATCTGTACGATTGAGAAGAGAAGACAAATCGCGAGACTCATCAAAGTAAACAACATTCATGAAAGGCAGATGAACTGTCAAGCGTTCAACGCTCGGCTCGCGAAAATGAATCGGGAATTGAAATAACCGCCATATTGATTCATGAGGTGATAGATATCTACAATCCAAATAAGTCTTAATCTCATCCATAGCATCTGCACAAGCGTGTGTTTTCTCAACCCCGTTCGACGTGACATCAGTTATCAAAACCTTTGCCCTATCAGGTCCTTTATTAATATATTTGAAAAGATACTTAATTAACATTGTTTTATTACACCATTCCACGTTAATATGAGCATCATACTTAATCAACAAATGAAGATTGTAAGGGACAACGAACCTGTTATCCATTCTTATGTTATTCTTAATGGCATAACTATTCGACGCACGACGTCTATAAAGGACAAAACCGTTGTCATCAATGGTTGTGTGATCATGTAATTGTTTTGGGTAAAACTTAGTACACTTCCCGTTAGGCATACAAGGGCATAATGGATTAGCCAAACCACATGGGCCATGTATCATAAATCTTGCAACAGCTGCATGGCCTCGGGGATCAAGAACATAATCTGGCAATTCAGCAGTAATCAATGAATCAATTTCATTTGTCGATACTTCTTTGCATTACATGATAATGTAGATGGCAGAAAGTAATTTAAGTTGAAAAAACAATACTTCATCTTAAGTTAACAGATTTTTACCCTAAAAACACTTTTACCCTTGCGTGTGAATGATTAAAGAAATTCCAAGAATGGTCTGTAGAATAAAACACAATTTCCCTCTGAAATTTTACACAACCAAATAAAAGGCACATCAACATTTAATGATATGGGCTAACCGAAAACAATTTAAATGATTAACGTAAAAAAGTATTTATTTTTTTAAATATTGAAAATATAATACACCAATACGTAATCAATAATTAATAACAAAACTGATTAAAAATTTTTAAAAATTGAATATAAGCTTTATGAGGAAAAATTCTTCAATTGCAATAAAAAATAACTGCAATATTAAAACAAAAACAAAAAAATGAAAGCCAGTTAAAACGTCTAACTGATGACATTTTAAATTTAGATTCTGTCAAAATTTGATTCTGTAAAATTAGATTCTGTAAAAAAAATAAAGCCAGTTAAAATGTTACTGATGACATAGTATGTGATGTTTGAAATTATACAATTTTGCGAAAATTTTGTATCAAACTGTATCATAAGCCAAATCTTTTTTTTTTTTTTGGAAATTAAGACTGTCAGTTATACAAGACTGCATTAAATAATATATAAATATTATCAATGTGCATTAGTAAACAATATAAACAACTATGTTTTTTCAAATCATAGGCATTTGGACAAATAAATAGCATAAACAACTTTTTTTTTTCAGATCACAGGAATCTGTATACATAATCCTGAATTAATTCTAAAACAAAGTTCAATAATCTCTCTAAAGACACACTACATTTTCCAATCAAACCTCAAGTAAATTATAGCATAATCATTCTTTTTTGTTTTTTTTTTTTATAAAAACAATAGGTCTAAAAAAGCAGCCTAGAATATTATATTAAATAATATTTGATATTGATTTAAACTACATGGAAAAATTAGATTCTATAAAAATTCACCCAACCAAATAAAAGGCACAACAACATTTATTGGTATGAAAAAATATTTAACAAACCAAATAAAAGGCAAATCAATTTAAATAATTAACATGGAAAGATTTTTTTTTTAAAACAATGAAAATACAGTACGTAATCAATAATTAATAACAAACAGGCTAGGAAAAACTAAATTTAATATTAAGCTTTGCAAGGAGAAGTTGTCTAGTCGCAATTTAAAAAAAAAAAAAAAACAAAAACAAAAACATATCAATAATTACACAACCAATTTTCAAACAAAAATAATAGATACTAATATCGTATTAAAACCATTATGAAAATTACAGCACCGAAAATTAGCAGATCAAGAAAACAAAAAGAAAAACTAATCAACATCATCAAAGCCCGCCATGATAGATGGTTGTAGAGCGGTTTGATCATGAGGAGCTTGTTTTGAAAATGCGACCCTCTCTTCCAGCAAAGAACATCGAGCCAATATATCCCTGTAACGTTTCTCCAACACGCTATAATTAAATTCCAATGAACAAAGTCTATACATAAGTGCATCTCTTGCACAACAAGCCTGACCGAGGAGCCATTTAAAAGTTTCACGCTCGGGGAAGTTGACATCAACAATGTCAAAACCCTTTTGTAACATCAAAGCCTTAATCCCAGCAGCAGCAGCTTCCTGGCCTGAGGAAAGTTTCTTTGTAGCAAAACTACCCCAAAACCGGTCAACTGATGGGACTTCAACAGAGCCAAAATTGATATCAACAAAAGCTCTAAATCGCTTTCCAGATTTTTCATACCCAAAAAAAGGGGGCCATCTTCAGTTTCTTAAGGAGATACCTAAGAAGCTCTTTGTATGATATCTCAACAGGCCACATGATTATTATGCGACTAAAAGTTCGACAGATTTAAAGAAATGAATAACGTAAGAAAAAAAAATATGCTGAAAGATTTAAAAATAGTAAATAAAAACTGTAAATAAGTAAAGTTGGATTTGTAAATTCAAGGGGGACCGAACAGTGCTCTATTAAAAATTTATATATTACCCCAGAAAACAATAAATAATAAAAAACAAGACATTTAGTATATAACATATTTATGTAATATATAAAAACTGTAAATAAGTCAAGTATATAAATTGTTACATAAATAATAAAAAACAAATAATAATAAGACCATGCTAAAGAGAAATAACACGAGAGAAGAAAAAACAGATAAAATAGGACAAAAAGAAAAGCTAGTCAGTTAAGCAAACAATACAACTAACGGACTGGTACAGCAGTAGAATATATTTAGAGTAAGCATATTACCCCAGAAAACAAAGAGAAGGAAATAACTGCTAGTCGCCGGACCTGTTTGCCTGCATTAAGTCAAAATGAAAAAAAAAAAAAAACAAATAACCATTCATCAAACTTCAACACCAAAATAACAAAAGAAATACATAACTATTAACAAAAAAAAATATGGCATCAACATTCCATAAAGAACGAAGGCAGAAAAAAGGTAGAGAAAAGAAATATTTTTTTTTTGCTAACCTTTCTATTGCTGTAAATCTAACCAATATATATCTAACCAATATAAGAAGATGAGTTGTTTTGGTATGAAGCTCGACTACTAACAACCTTGTTGCAGATGATCTGCAAGCAAGGGGCTATTTATAGATTTTTTATATGTGGGTAAAGGACCAGAACTAAAGCTAGAGGAAGAAGGAGATGAACAAAGAGAATGTGGGTATTTGATGGTGGAGACGGGGGAGAGAGGTAAAAACAAAACACACCCTTCGGACCGCTGGACAGAGGACACCGTTCGGACCGCTGGACAAAGAAAAAAAATATGCTGAAAGATTTTAACGCGTCAACTATTAATGATACCAAACCAAATATAAAAAACATGCTTGGAAGAAGCAAATTATTTCTAAATAGTGTAATAAGTAAAAGTTATTTGAGAAAAAGAAATGAATAGTTAAAAATTATTATAAATGATATTATAAAGACAAAATTACTCTAAATTTAAAAAAGTATTTTTCCTTTCTCTTACATTAACGATTTTAAAAAAAAAAATTATAATTGGAAATATATTTTAAAAACAAAATATTTAAATAGTTCTTATTAAAAAAATTTAAAAAAAAAAACAAAGCAAAATTAATTTTAGGAAAATTATTGTTATTATTTTTATTATTTTAGTAGAAAAACTAAATAAGAAAACTAAAATTTATGTTTTAAATTTAAAGAACTTAGTTTTTCAGATTTTTTTTTAATTAGAAATTAAATTAAAAAATAAAAGGAAAAGGAATGAAACAATTTTCTTGATAAAGATACTTTTGTTTTTACAACATCTTTTATATTTATTTCTAATTGTTCATCCATTTTTTAAAATAAATTTTGTTAATGAGACTATTTAACAATAACTTACTTATGCTAGTATGTTTTCCATATTTATCAATAACTTTAACGCGTAAGGTATTAATGTTTAAAAAAAAAAAAGAAAAAACAGAAAAGTAAGATAGGAAAGAGAAAGGCAGATCTTGGATATAAAATTTTATGGAAAGTATTTAATGTGGTTATAATCATTAATAATTAATATTAATTGATTAATTTTAATTAATAAAATAATAACGTGTATAGATGAAAAAAAAAGGGAACTATACAATATTTAATGATAAAGCAATTAATTATGTGTGTAGACATCCCTTTAAAAATTAAAATAAAAGATTGAAATGGGTTCGTATCTTATAACGTCATTTACAATAATAAATCCCATGAATTCTATCTTAAAAAACCAAGAATTTTTTTTTTTTTTAATTTTGATAAAAAGCATTTAATGACAAAGCATTTAATGTGCTGATAAGATAGAGTTGAGTAATTGAGTTAAAGACGAAACCATTTAGTCCGAACAAAACTGTATAAAACGCGTTGATTTCGTATTTTTTATTGCTGTATAAAACAATAAATTATTTGTTATCTCAGTTAATAATGGGAATATTTTTCATTGATTTCGTATTTTTTACTGCATTTATTGCTTTTTCAAATTTTGATAAAAAAGCATTTAATGACAAAGCATTTAATGTGTTGATAAGATGGAGTTGAGTAATTGAGTTAAAGACGAAACCATTTAGTCCGAACAAAGCTGTATAAAACGCGTTGATTTCGTATTTTTTATTACTGTAAAAAACAATAAATTATTTGTTATCTGAGTTAATAATGGGAATATTTTTCATTGATTTCGTATTTTTTACTGCATTTATTATTCACGCGTAACTCTATTACCAATACTCGGCTACCATAAATGCTTTGCGTGTTGAACCATAAACAATAAATGACGGGTATTATGTAGAGAACAAAGGATAATTTTGAAAACATGCTGTTAATAAATAAAGTATTATTAAATCGTGTAATGGATAATAATTATGATGTTTTTATATAACTATTAAAAAGGGTTCAAAATCAGTAAAAATTTGCTTTAGATTTGATAACTTTGAACACATTATGATTACACGACCAAAAAAAAAAAAAAAACATAAACACGATACGTATATACGGATAAATACACAAATTATTAAAGCATGTAATGGATCTTGTAATGTGTTTAGGAAAAAATGTTACTTTTTAAAAAGTTTAATTTGAAATAAAGTTAAAACGTAAGATAATTAAAGATTTTAGGGAAAAGAAAGGATTCAAGAAAGTAAAGGGGAAAAAATTGTTGAAAAAAAATATTTTTTAAAGACCTTAATTTAAAAAAGTAAATAATAAAAAATTATAAGTGTAAAGAAAAATTGTAGAGGATAAACTGTGGGGTAAGAGGTATGAAAATGGGGCAAGAAATGAAAAACTTATTTTAAATTAAGGTCTTATAATTATCCCCTAAATAAATCTATAGACAACTTATGTGAGATTTTTTATGTTAATATGAGGCACCAAGATTTTTTTTTTTTAATTTTGATAAAAAAGCATTTAATGATAAAGCATTTAATGTGGTGATAAGATGGAGTTGAGTAATTGAGTTAAAGACGAAACGATTTAGTCCGAAGAAAGCTGTATAAAACGCGTTGATTTCGTAATTTTTATTACTGTAAAAAACAATAAATTATTTGTTATCTGAGTTAATAATGAGAATATTTTTCATTGATTTCGTATTTTTACTGCATTTATTGTTCACGCGTAACTCTATTACCAATACTCGGCTACAATAAATGCTTTGCGTGTTGAACCAGAAACAATAAATGCCAGGTATTATGTAGAGAACAAAGGATAATTTTGAAAACATGATGTTAATAAATAAAGTATTATTAAATCGTGTAATGGATATTAAATTATGATATTTTTATATAACTATTAAAAAGGGTTCAAAATCAGTAAAAATTTGCTTTAGATTTGATAACTTTGAACACATTATGATTACACGACAAAAAAAAAATAAAAAAAAATAAACACGATACGTATATACGGATAAATACATGAATTATTAATTCATGTAATGGATCTTGTAATGTGTTTAGGAAAAAAAGTTACTTTTTAAAAAGTTTAATTTGAAATAAAGTTAAAACGTAAGATAATTAAAGATTTTAGGGAAAAGAAAGGATTGAAGAAAGTAAAAGGGGAAAATTTGTTGGAAAAAAATATTTTTTAAAGACCTTAATTTAAAAAAGTAAAAAAAAAATTATAAGTGTAAAGAAAAATTATAGAGGATAAATAGTGGGATAAGAGGTATGAAAATGGGGCAAGAAATGAAAAACTTATTTTAACTCATTACACTTTTGAACAATAATTTAATCATTCATAGCACGTTTCTTAAATTTTCCATAAACAGCAAAAGCACCGACGCAGAAACGATGTCGTTTACGTGGCGGGTGGTCTAAAAATTGTAGAAGGTGAACAGTAAGGGGACAGGTGTCAAGTTGGGGCAACATTTTCAAAAAAATATTTTGACTCATTATACTATTTAACAATAATTTGATTATTCACAATATGTTTTTGAAATTGTGTCCAACAATAAATGATCAAGAACGAAAACAAATCGTTAGGACGCAAAACGGCGTCGTTTTACGGGACGGAGGGTGCAAAAAGTGACAGATGTCAAGTCATGGCTCATTACTTGAGCTTTAATATAGATGAATAATAATTAATGAGATATATATTTATATTTATTTTATGTGGCAAGTAAATGTTATTCAAATCATTTTTTCAAGCAAAATGTACAATAAATGTTGATAATTTTTTAAAGAAATCCTTTTTTATTGCATATACATGTTTTAATTTTATTTTTTGTAGTTATAATTTATTGATTTTACAATTGAGAGCAGCATTTGAATTCAAAATAAGCTAAATTAATTCAATGACGCATGTAACGTAATTTTTTCGATTTTGTTCAAATTTATCTTTATTTGTCACAAATCCAAAGTACTTTGGACTTAAATTGTTACAATTGAAAGATTTGACCTAATTTGAACAACCCTTGAACATTGAGTCTTAAATTGAGCATTTGTCCTGAGAAAAATTAACATTCAACACTGATCAGTGATCTCAACTTCATAAAAAAAAAAACCTTCGAAAACTAGATAAAATTTTAAATAAATATTCGTCTGAGTTACCCTGTGCTAAACACTTTCCTTGAAACAATAAACAAGAAATTCACACCTTGTAACAGCCACCTAATTTCGACTAAACAAGTTTTCATAACACAGTTAAGGAGTGATTCACAAATCACAACTTACACATCTTTTATATAATTCATTCATTCATTCATTCATCAGAAAAACCATAAAATCTGAAAGAACAAAGAGTATATAATTTGCAGTTCAAGCCATAGTGGCAAAGCACATGCATGCATGCACTACCTTAGATTAGCACAAAGCAAACTTGGTACAGCGAAAACCCGTTTGTCTCGCCCCTGCTTTTACCCGAATCTTTGAGCAGAAATGCACACACCATGCAAGTTCTAAAAATTTTATCTGCACTAGTTGTTAGTGTATGATCCCCAAGATATGTACCCAAACTATTAAAAGCCATCTCACTAGCTAGTTAATTAATATCTACAAGCATTTCAAGCCATCTAAGCTGAAACAGTACAGTTTAGTTCAACATATATAGACTAGAAACTTAATTCGAGTAGTAGTCTTACCGGTGTAGCTAAAGAACACATAAATGCATCTGCTACCTATGAAAGTTACATAGTTCTTGAGATTTACATACCAGGAAAAACTAGAAAGATAAAAAGAAACAAGCTCTCTATCTATGTCAACAACAATCTAGATTCTAGTGTGTAATTACTATTACCTAAATGTTACATCCATACCTCAAAAGTGGTTCTAACTAAGCTCAAAACAAGATAGAAGTCTTTGACTACAATAAACTGTCAAGTTTGCTTTTTGCTGAGAAGCTCTAGGTTGATGCTGGTCTTACTTGGGTTCTCTAAGCAATAGATTGAAGAAAGGCAAATCTAATAGTTCCTTTGATCTTGTAGATAGTGCCCACTTGCAAAAGTGCACAGTGCCTATTGACTATGTTGCTCTAACTCTTCATTTTTTTTGAAGTACCCATGTCCGACGCATATCCGGATATGAGTATGAGGATATGACCCTCCAAGAACCTTCCAAATACATGGAAAAACTTTTAAAAAATTGAACATACCCGTATCCGATACTCACACCCGAGTCCGAGTAACATAGCCTATCGAACCATGTGATGAGAAATGCTGAAATTTTGAAAACCTGAGACAATTATGGCAGATCTTAAACACGTTCTACCTTGTGTAAGGATGATAGCGACTACTTCCTCCATATCCTGTTTTACTACCATATAATCCACCCGGTCCACCAAAACCAGCACCTGGGCCTGAATCATAACTACCACTTGAGCCTGAACCACCAAAACTTCCATAGCCTCCACCTCCACGTCCATATGCACCTATACCACTCCCACTAAGCCCACCAGCATAGGAACCGAATCGGCTAGCATAACCAAATGATGAATCTCCACGATAACAAGAAAAACCACCATCAAACCCCCCATAACTACCACCAAAATCAGCAGCACCACCACCATAACCACCATAATCTCCAAATCTACTGCCAAAACCTCCAAAAGACCTATAAGGAGCAGGACCAAAACCACCATAATCACCAAATCCACCAAAACCATTGTTGTATGAGCGTGCCCTAGATTCACTACCATATGCAGGACCAGGTGCTGGGTTTGAGGCTTTTTTTGGTTCAGCCTTTTTTATTTCAACCTACAACAAAGAAGTAAGTTAACCTAGGTTTCCTTCACCAATAAATTATCTTGACAGCCTGCCTTGAGAAGAAAAGAATCATAATAACAACAATAAACCTGCAATGAACTCAGCTAAATTGAAACTGAAAAACTATACAACTTTGAAAACCAACAGAAGTGCATGATGATATTTAACTCAAGAGAATAACAATAATGGTTATTTCCATCACTTGAAGAGTTTGACATGCCACTTTGCACTGTTTCTGTGCAAAGAGTACATACATATCTGTTTACATCAGATTGTATAGGGAACCATTGAACAAAAGTACTCACCCGAGTACCCTCCATATCTATCATGTTTCCATTGGCCAGCATATTGTCAACAACTTTTTCATTGTCAAACACGATAAACCCGAAACCCCGAGACCGCTTGGTTGCATGGTCACATATTATTGCATGTTCCACCACCTTTCCATACTTTGAGAAGAAATTCTTGAACTCATCTAAGGTTCAAACAGCAATGAAAAGGAAAAATAATAAATAAACAATATCCTCCAGTTAAAAGCATCAACAGTAACAATTAGTACAATAACATATAACACTCAATGTTACAAAAAATGTATATATATCAAATATCAAACCTTCAGTAACTGATGTTGGAATCCCACCAACAAATATTTTCTTTGTCTTTAAGTCATTTGACTGTGAAGAACCTTTTGGAACAGTTCTTTTAATCTCAACCTGTGCCAATCAATGCAAGATCGTAAAACACTTAATAAATCTCACAACAAGATCAAGCCAACTTTTCCATGAAACAAAAAAACCACATTACAGCTAAATCCACCCCAAAAACAACCTGATGCTCACTTTTTAAGCATCACATTACAAAGGACAAAGTATTTTTTTTGGCTCCTTCAATTAATACAACATTAACACTAAGAAGCTTAGCTCTGCACAACTCAAATGCAAAGAAAGTGACTAAACACTAAGAAAAACAAAAACCAAGTTCTAAAATTTATCAGACCCCAACACAGTTAAAGTTAAGATTTTTCCAAATTGTAAGCAACGGCAGAATCTTCAGATACAAGAAAGGTTGAAACTTTAGCTTACTTGTTTGCCATTAATAACATGATCCTCTTGCATACAGGTGTCAACAACAGAAGGATCAGCAAAGGTAATGAACCCGAAACCACGGGGCCGACCCGTATGTCGATCTTTCATTATAACAAAATCTGTTATCTCCCCATACTTTTCAAAGTACTTAGTAAATGTCTCTGAAAACCCCCAACAACATACCAAAACCCAAAAAAAGTCAGTAATTTGAAGAATATCCATCTAAGAAAAACAGATAGAAAAAAAAAAAAAAAAAAGCTCAGCTCAGCTCACCTAGAGTTGTGTCCTTAGCTAAGCCCCCAATAAAGATTTTCCTGCACAAAAAAGAATGAAAATGAACCGTTAAATATTGACAACGTTTGAAAATTGAAAAAAAAGGGCAAAAGGGTAAAATTTGTGTACCCAGGGCTAGCAGTCTAGCACCATCGTTGTCACTACCCTTCCTGGAACCCATGAAAGCTTGGGTTTTGAGACCTATGGAGGTCAAAGAGAGAATAAGGAAAAGGGGTCTGTCGACGGATCCGATAAGTTTGATCCGTATTTAGATCAAATTTAGATAAGATATTTTATAATTTGATCTCGTTTGAATTATTATTTAGGTTTTTTTATATAAATATAGTCAAAAAAAAAAATTTCCAAAATACCGATCTTTTTAGATTATTTCCCAAAATACGCTGGTTTTAAAATTAGCTGGGAAATCGCCACCCCCATGGCGATTTCCCAGCATCAAAATATTGATTTTGACTAAAAAATACCAAGGGAAATCGCCATGGGGGCTGGCGATTTTCCTTGGTGTTTTTTTTCAAAATTTGCTAAAAATACCAAGGGAAATCGCCACCCCCCATGGCGATTTCCCTTGGTATTTTTAACCAAATTTGTAAAAAGGATGAAGGGAAATCGCCATGGGGGGTGGCGGTTTCCCTTCATGTAATTTTATTTTTTTTAATTTATAAACAAATTTTAATTTTTTTTTTAATTTGTAAATTTTACTTTTTAAATTTAAAAATTATAAATTAAATTAAATTTCTTATTAAATTTAAATATGGAAAATTTTGTTTCTTATAAAAATTAAAAAAACAAAATAATATTTCTTCTTAAATTTGTATATCAAAAATTATATTTGTAAGTTTTGTTTTAATTTTAAAAATTTGTAAGTTTAGTTTTTTAATTTTAAAATTTATAAATTAAATTAAAATAATTTTTTTATAATTTTAAAAATAAAGAAATTTCGTAAGGTATATTTTATTATTTAAAATTTATGAACAAATTTTTTTAAATTTTGTTAATTGATTTGTATTAGATAAAAATAAAAAACAAACAAAAAAACTTGCATTACATTTTCATAAGCAAACAAGTGAAATTCTGGAAAGCAGAAAAAAAAAATTTCTGGATAAGACTGATGATATAGGTTTTTAGACAGGTTTCAGCTATATTTCCAGTCCATCAAATGGTGCAGAAAATATTGGAACTTGATTCTTTCTGCAATGGATAAGACTGATGATATAGGTTTTTAGACAGGTTTCAGCTATATTTCCAGTCCATCAAATGGTGCAGAAAATATTGGAACTTGATTCTTTCTGCAATGGATAAGACTGATGATATAGGTTTTTAGACAGGTTTAAGCTATATTTCCAGTCCATCAAATGGTGCAGAAAATATTGGAACTTGATTTTTTCTGCAATGGATAAGACTGATGATATAGGTTTTTAGACAAGTTTCAGCTATTTTCCAGTCCATCAAATGCTGCAGAAAATATTGGAACTTGATTTTTTCTGCAATGGATAAGACTGATGATATAGGTTTTTAGACAGGTTTCAGCTATATTTCCAGTCCATCAAATGCTGCAGAAAATATTGGAACTTGATTCTTTCTGCAATGGATAAGACTGATGATATAGGTTTTTAGACAGGTTTCAGCTATATTTCCAGTCCATCAAATGGTGCAGAAAATATTGGAACTTGATTCTTTCTGCAATGGATAAGACTGATGATATAGGTTTTTAGACAAGTTTCAGCTATTTTCCAGTCCATCAAATGCTGCAGAAAATATTGGAACTTGATTTTTTCTGCAATGGATAAGACTGATGATATAGGTTTTTAGACAGGTTTCAGCTATTTTCCAGTCCATCAAATGCTGCAGAAAATATTGGAACTTGATTCTTTCTGCAATGGATGAGACAAATGATGGGATTTATCAATCACATTTTGCATTGAATAAGTTATAACTTTTTCAGTCAAATAGTCCTAGGCAGAATATCAGAATCAGATTTCATCCTATACAAAGGATGGGATTTGTCATCTGGTACAACATAATGAACCATTATAAATTCATAATACTTATGAAGGTTTACAATACCCCCTACAACAGTTTTTCAATCAGATTTTTCCTGAGTGCTAAAACCTCCTCATTCTCATTCTCATCCTTCTATATTTCTTCTTTCTTTTGCTACACAACATGAGCAATAGAGTGATCGCATTGGTCTACTATAATGGCCAAATTCATAATACTGACGAAGGTGCTACCTTTGATTGTGAACGTCCAAAAAGTTTTCGTGTTGAAGACGACGTCACATTAGAGGAACTGAAGCTGCAAATTCATACAAAAATTAAAGCTGGAACTAGAAAAAGAGTTTCAGAGGTTAAGTACAGGCATCCTCTTTCTATTGGTGAAGGATGTGTCCGATATAGAACATTTCCACTTGAAGATGATGATGATGTCAGATGCATGTTTTATGCTCATGAGACATTTGCAAATGTTGGTGTCCTTGAGTTATATGCTGACATAGATGATGTTGACGATGATTGCGGCCCTTCAAATGTTCGCACAACAAAAAACTTTCCCATAGAAGATTATGATTCTGGGTCGTTCTATGTTCACACTACATACGACGTTCCCACAGAAGAAGTCGTGCCCTTATCTCAAGCTACAACTTTTCAGACTTCATTAGTCTCACAAACCCTAATTCCTACTACCCTCGAAGATGAGCCAGCTGGTGTTGATCCTGTTCGTCCACGTGGAGTCCATGGTGAAGATGTTGGTGAATTTAGTGAGCAGGAAGAGGATGCTGAATTCGCAAGTGATGACAATACTAATTCTGACCCAGACGTCGTCCCTGCTGAGATCAACACTCATGGAGATATCAACACTCATGGAGATATCAACACTCATGGAGATATCAACACTCATCGAGATATTCCCCCATATCAGGCTGCATCCCATATGCATACACTGGATTTGGAGGCAATGCATGTGCCAGAATTTCCAGAGTATGCTCATACATTAGCTATGCCTCTGACATTTGATCCATCTGCAGTTGATCTGTGTGTTGGGTTACAATTCCCAACGAAAGAGGCTGTGCTTTCAGCTATCAAGCACTATAACATCAAAAACTCTGTAGATTACAGAGTAATTGAATCTGAGCTGACGAAATATTATGCCAAGTGCGTAATGTATGGGAATGGGTGTAATTGGAGAATAAGGGCAACTTTTATGAAGAAGAAACATCTATGGGAGATTAGAAAATATGAAGGGCCTCATACTTGCACATCGGGGAGGATTTCACAAGATCATTGCAAGTTAGATTGTAACATGATCTGTTCATGCATTTTGTCATTGGTCCAAGCAAATCCGGAGATTTCCGTTTCAGTTTTGATTGCTGAGATGCGAATCCGGTATGGATACATCACCTCCTACAAGAAAACATGGCAAGCAAAGCAAAAGGCAATTGTTCGAGTATTTGGCGATTGGAAAAAATCGTACAATGAGCTACCTAAATGGTTAGGTGCAATGCAACATTTCGTGCCTGGTACAATTGTGGAATTGCAAATGGTACCTGCATATCACGGTGATCGACTGGTCCAGGGTAAGAGAATATTCCATCGACTATTTTGGACATTTAAGTCGTGCATTGAAGGGTATCCGTATTGTAAACCTATTGTGCAAATAGATGGTACTTTCTTATATGGAAAATACAAAGGCACATTATTGTTAGCTATTGCACAAGATGGCAACCGAAACATACTGCCAATTGCCTTTGCCATTGTGGAGGGTGAGACAACAGAGGCTTGGTCATTCTTTCTCAGTAACTTGCGCAGACACGTGACAAAACAGCCTGGCATTTGCTTGATTTCTGATCGACATGAAGCCATCAAAGCTGCGATTAGACGCGATGGTGGATGGAATCCTCCACATGCATATTCAGTGTACTGCATTCGACACATTGCAGCGAACTTTATGAAAAAGTTTAACAATAAGGAATTGCGTCGACAAATTGTTAACATGGGTATGGAATCAAATCATAGTTATTTTATCTCTTATATTTCGTTTAGCATATAAAATAATATTGAAATTCACAAGTTTTTTGTTTTAAAATTTATTAGGATACGAGTTGAGGCGACCGAATTTTCATTTCATGTATGACAATCTTCGTGGAGAAAATGCAGAGGCGGCTAATTGGCTTGATAGGATCCCCAAGGAGAAGTGGGCGCAGTCATATGATCAAGGAAGGCGTTATGGCCATATGACAACCAACCTAGCTGAATCTATCAATTCGGTGTTGAAGGGAACGCGTCATCTTTCCATTACTGCTTTAGTGCAATCAACATATTATAGGTTGACTGCACTTTTTGTTAAGATGGGGAACAAGCAAATTGCCATGATGGAGGGAGGGCACACATATTGTGAAACAGTCACACAAGCTATGCAAGAAAATCGCAGGAAAGCTAACTCCCACATTGTTCGTAATTTTACGCGAACAAATCAATCTTTTCTGGTTGAAGAGTTAGTTGCCCCACAAGAGGGTGTTTCTGCAATGAAGTACAAAGTTAACCTTAGTGACATGTGGTGTGATTGTGGAAAGTTTCAAGCACAAAGGTTCCCTTGTTCACATGTAGTTGCTGCCTGTGCACATGTCCATGTAGATTGCATGCAATATGTGGACAAAGTCTATAGACTGGAAACTATATTGAATGTTTATAGACATGAGTTCGAAACTGTTGGAAATGAAGGTTACTGGCCTCAATATGATGGTCCAGAAGTGTGTCCCAATCAAGAAATGCGGAGAAATCCACATGGTCGGCCAAAATCAAGTCGTATTCGTAATGAAATGGACCTCAGGGAGAAAGGCCAACCAAAACGTAGTGGATTATGCAGAAACGAAGGTCATAACCGTCGAAATTGTCCGCATCGATGTGACACATTGGGGGAGACTTCGCATCAACAATAAATGAATTACATATTTTTCTCAACTTATTATGTACTTTGGATTATAAGGGAAAATGTAATGCAAGTTTTTTTGTTTGTTTTTTGTTTTTATCTAATACAAATCAATTAACAAAATTTAAAAAAATTTGTTCATAAATTTTAAATAATAAAATATACCTTACGAAATTTCTTTATTTTTAAAATTATAAAAAAATTATTTTAATTTAATTTATAAATTTTAAAATTAAAAAACTAAACTTACAAATTTTTAAAATTAAAACAAAACTTACAAATATAATTTTTGATATACAAATTTAAGAAGAAATATTATTTTGTTTTTTTAATTTTTATAAGAAACAAAATTTTCCATATTTAAATTTAATAAGAAATTTAATTTAATTTATAATTTTTAAATTTAAAAAATAAAATTTACAAATAAAAAAAATTAAAATTTGTTTATAAATTAAAAAAAAAAATTACATGAAGGGAAATCGCCACCCCCCATGGCGATTTCCCTTCATCCTTTTTACAAATTTTGATAAAAATACCAAGGGAAATCGCCATGGGGGTGGCGATTTCCCTTGGTATTTTTATCAAAATTTGAAAAAAACACCAAGGGAAATCGCCACCCCCCATGGCGATTTCCCTTGGTATTTTTAGCCAAAATCAATATTTTGATGCTGGAAAATCGCCATGGGGGGTGGCGATTTCCCAGCTAGTGTTAAAACCAGCGTATTTTGGGAAATAATCTAAAAAGATCGGTATTTTGGGATTTTTTTATAGCTATATTTATATAAAAAAACCTATTATTTATTAAATAAAAAATATTTTTTATTTAAATTTAATTATAAAATTTATATAAATATTAATATAAAAATATTTTTTTAATATTTTTGAATAGTAAAACGGTCTTATAAAGGCTGGTCCAGATCCGGCCCGAATGGACTTAAATATGATAAAAATATTTTTCTGATTACGGCCCGGCCCATGAACAGGTTTACTTATGACTTATTTTCTTTTTAATCATTATTAATAAATAATATAAAAGAGTGAAGAAAGTGAGGTTTCTTGATGCCTCGACTTACATCAAAGTAGTTGAGAGATTCTTTTACTATATCATTTAGTGTACATTAGTTCCTCTATTATAAAACTGGGTAATTAATTTTTATTATTTTTAAATTGAAGTAAAAAAGTAAAATCACTAAGTAAACCGTTAAAAAAACTGACTTGGTATTTAACATGTGTTTAATTGATGACATGGATGTCAAATGCTTACATGGCACTAATAAAATATATTATTTTAAAATGACGTGGACAAAATAAATAACCAAGTTATTGAAAATGCCACATCAAATATTGAAATTATATTATTTATTTTGTCCATGTCATTTTAAAATAATATATTTTATTGGTACCATGTCAACATTTGACATCTACGTCATCGATTAAACACAGATTAAATGTTACGTCAGCTTTTTAAACGGTTCATTTTACATTAGTTAGTCATTTTACTTTTTTACTTCAATTATAAAAGAATAAGGATAAAATTATTCAATTTTATAATAAAAAAAATAATTTATACTAAATGATATAATACAAGAAACTCTCAAATATTTTGACCCTTGACTTACTTCCCTTCAACTTGGGAGGAACCGAGAAGATAGCTTTTTTTATAGGGGAAATATCTAATGGCAAAATTACCACTTCTTTTTCTTTTTTTTTTTTCCCTACTTATTATGCTTATATGTTTATATCATTATATGCACATTTAGCATAAAAATTTATAATTTTCAGAGCTAAATTTAATTTTTGTACTAAATAATATTCGCGTTTCGTTACGGAATATTATCGGATTTAAATTGATATTTTATAATAAATTTGGAAGATTAAAAGCAAGAAGAGTAAATATAATTTAGAAAAAATAATAACTTCTATACGACACTTGGTATAAAATTGAGAGTTTTTTTAATATGATCAATTAGATCCGGCAATTCCAAACACAACATAATTATACGATACAAACATAACATGAGAAAAATAATTAAAACACGACATAACACAAAAAATAACATGAACATGACACAAATACATGAACAAGAAAAATAATATGAATACGAAAGAATATCCGAACGTATCAAAATCTACATAAAATGAGTTATTAACATGTAAAAGTTATATAAATTTATAATATTTTGAACAGACGAAAAATAACACGACCATGAACGTGACACGAATACGCGAACGTGTCAAAATCTACATAAAACGAATTATTAACGTGTAAAAATTGTATAAATTTATAATATTATTTTGAACACACAAAAAATAATAGAAACACAACACGAACACACAATTTTTCTTCCATCTTTTTTTTCCTTTGTTTTTTTTTTCTTTATTTTTTTTTTCCTTTCCTTTCTTTCTTTATTTCTTAAAGAAAAAAATTATTAAAAATACCTAAATTAATCCTCCAACCCCACCCTTGGTTAGTTGGCAACTAAACCTACACCCAAAATTTTTAATTCTCACCTCTCATTGATTTGAGGATTGTTTCTATAGTAAGTTATAAATGTTCTATTTTTTTTTATTATGAAATGAATATGTTTTTTAAAAATTTGTGTTTGGTTTTTTTTGGCAAAGTAAAACAATAAAATCTACTCTTTTTACATTAAAAAAAAACTACTCTTTAATAAGGTCAATTCGGTTTTGATATAGTGACAGTATAATTTTTTAACTTCACAAACGAGATAATTTTTTAATTTCACACTCGAATTAAGAAATGATCACATGTTTCACTTCTTTTTTAAATTAATTTTTTCTTTTTTCAAAAATAAATATACTAAGGGTATTTATCACCCAATTAATTTTGCTTGTAAAATTTAAAAAATTTACTAATGATAGATGAGATAATTTTTCTAATATAAAAGGCAACAGAAATTACCATAAACTCAATCTCCTCAAAGATTTCAACTTTGATTTTGATATTTCAACATGAGTTTAAGTCCGACCTAACTTAAATATTTTTTAATCCAATTAAAAAATACAATAATAAAATTATATTCATTAAAGATGAATAATAAATTTGATCGTAATATAACATTAAAATTTCGTTTGATTAATGTTTTTTTTTTTTTTTACTTTTATTGTTTGTATCTCTTGTTTTCAATTTATTTTTTATTTTGTTTCACTTTTATTAAAATACAAAAAAAAAAAATTTAAAAAAAAATACCAATAAATTAGTCTAAATAAAATGATAAATTTAAATCTTATCCCAATTATAATTAAAAGTCAAACTAATTTTATAGACAAAAAAGCTTAGATTTAGGAAAATTAGTTTAAACCTTTTTTTCCTTCACATTATTCCTTAATTTAATAATGTTATAATAAACTCAATATTCATGATAAAAAAGGTTAATCAACCCTATGGATTACAAATCATTTTTATTAACTTTAAGCATGTGTTTAACAATTATATGATGAAAAAGGGGGCACACGATCATTATTAAGTCATTAAAACATAGAATAAACTTTGGTCAAATCAACTATATGTTTAACTAATAATCTACTAGTATTTTTAAAAGGCAAGGTTATACATTATTAGATTAATAATTCAATAAATTATGTCTCTTATCTATTTTAAAATCACATTTCTTTACAGAACAAATTGTATTAAAGATTTTGGAAATACTGCAAGTACTAAATTCGAGAAAAAAATAAAATTTTTATTATTTTTTTTAAGTGATGTGACTTGAACCAATTACCTCTTATTATATCATTAAGTAAAATGCATATTTTTATTAATTCTTTACTATATTTAATATTTATTTAACATTCAAATTATTTTAAAAATATTTAAAATCTTATTTAAATGAACCGATCAGTCCAACTAATTGGATTAAAAATCGAAAATCGTACTGATTTTTGACATCCGATCCAATTTTCTTAACCTTGGTTTGGGTAGTTGGTTTTGAATTTTTCCATTTGTCTTTGTAGGCATGATACTTGAAAAAATTGGTTTTAATTTAAAGGGAAGTGTCATGTTTTTTCTCTATTAAAAATTTATTTATTTAAAAAGTTAAGTTTGAATATTTTTTAAAAAAAGAATTATTTAATAGTTTATCAAAATAATAATTGGTTGATTATATTTTTTAAAAGTTTTCATAAACTCATACAAGTTGCGTGATTAAATAATTTGCTTTATATATAGATGTGTTATTGTAAGGTTTGGTTTGCTCACACACTATTTTTTGAGCAAATGATGCATATTGCATGGCTTTGTAGTTTGTAGCATGATATTTTAATGATAACAAATAATGAACAACAAAGAAAACATGAAGAAAACATAAAAGTGACAAAAAAATAAAAATAAAAAGGGGAACAACTAAAATATAGTGAGAGAATTGTTTTACATAATAAAAAAATAATAATTAAATTACATGAAAGTTTTTTCAAAATCAAACTTAAATCTACATCATCATAACTTAAAATTTCTCTAGAATTTAAAAAGAAAATTGAAATAAAACCTCACATTGTTTTTTTACGATATATCAACTATTATGTCTATATTATATATAAAATCTTTAATCGATTTGATGTCACGAGATTAGTAATACAAACAGAATAAGATAATTATAAAAAAAATCAAATAATATCGAATAATAAAATAAAAATATTATGTTTTTTATTTTTATTTTTAAGAATTGCCTAATTTTAAAAAATTATCCATATTTAACTTTTTTATTTTTTAATCACTCCAAATATAATTTTATAAACATGTTACATAACTCATAAATAGAAGTGTTAATGGTCGGGCCAGGCATATGTATGATGTCAATATCATATATGCTTGTCCAAACTCGACTCGACCCGACTCGAAATATGGGCTTAAAATTTTGCCAAAATCCGTTAATATTTATAAATGGATAGCCCAAACCCATTTAAGTCCGCCCATATTATTTTTTTTTCTAATTTTTTATTATAAAAAACATGTTATTTTTTATTTAATCTTTAGTAATTATATTTTTTATTAAGTTTTTAAAAATGAAAATGTTAACATATTTTTTAATATTTATATTATAATATTATATATATTTAATTTTTATATGTCATAAATTACATAATATATATAAAAATAAAAATGATATATTATTTAATTAGAAAACGAGTCGGGCCGGGTTGAGCTCGGACTTTGAATGTTAAAGCCAAAGCCCGACCTATTTTTTAAATGGGCCTCGTTTTTTTGTCCATGCTCATTTTTTAAGTTTAATATTTTTGTTTAAACCTTCTCAAATATTGAATGAACCTTCGAGTTTGGACGGATAATCCGATGCTTGAACAAATCTACTCATAAAACTGTGATTGGATAATTATAAAAAATTAATTGTTAAAAAAAAATCATTCACATCACCACCAACTCACCAACATTAAAAAGCAAACCCAAAAAAGAAAAAAATAAAATAAAAATGCAAGACAGTCTACAATTTGGCTTTGCTCCCTCCTCTCTTATATTTTCCACTTCCTCTTGCTTTTCATTTTTAGATCAATTAAAAAAAAAAAAAACCCCATAAAAACAATTCACAATTTTATTTTTCCCTGTTAAGTTTTGATTTCTTTCATGCTTTTCTTATGTAGCTCTCTTCAGTCTCCAACTCTCCATTTCTCCCCGCTTTGTATATACACTAAAAATAGCACAAAACAAATATTATTATTATTATTATTATTATTATTATATATTTATACAAGTCATATTGAAAAAATATAGCTACTAGTGGTATACAAAGGGAATTGGGAAGGACGAAGGAAAGAGCGCTTTGTTTGAAGGGGAAAGTGGGAAAAAAAGGGGAAAAGCGATTTTGTGAGAAGATGAGCGGTGGGGGGTTTAGGGTTTCATCAATCCCAAACAGCGTGAGGAAAACGATCCAAAACATAAAAGAGATCACGGGTAATCATAGTGATGATGAGATTTATGCAATGCTTAAAGAATGTTCTATGGATCCCAATGAAACCGCTCAGAGGCTCCTCCTTCAGGGTACTTTTTTTTTTTCTCTCTTTCTCTCCTCCTTTGAAGTCTCTTTCTAGCTAAATTTTCCATTTCTTTTTGGATATTTTGAATGGGTAGTTTTTTTTTTTCTTTGGGGAAGGGGTTGCTAAATGGGGTTGATCTTTTTTTTTTTTGGGTTTTTGATGTTTTGATGTGATCTGTGTTTTTCGAGTTTGTCTTTGATCTTAATTTCATTTTGGTGATTTGGGTTTTATTGCTGGGGACTGTAGTAGGTTATTTTTTTAGTATTTATTTATTTTTTGGGTGTGATGAGTTTGCACTGTTCATGGGATTATTAGATCTTGATTTGATGTGTATTTTTTTTTTTTCATTTTTTTTATTCCTTTACATATATCTGTAAATGTCAAGCTTTGGTTTTTATTTTTTTCTTTGCAAATTACGTGATTGTTGGTATTCAGTTTTTTTTTTTCCTGAGAGTTAGTTAAGGATTTAATGTGTCTGTATGATCTTTACAAGTAAAGGAACTTAGCTCTACAAATGGGGTTTTGATTAAATTGCTTCTTAAATGGTCGTGTTTGCAGCAATCTTGTTCTCTTGAAGCTCATTGTTTAGTTTTTCCCGCCTTAAGTTCATGAGTTAGGACATTATGATTCTGTTGCGTTTTTACAAAGCTATCATTTTCTGTTATTAGATTAGAAAAAGGTTTTCATTTTCAATCTTGTGTTCCTTCACTTACTTTATTCTTAGGCACATAGCTACTAAGTGTGGCATTTACTGTTATAACACTAATTGACATTCTAATGAATTGTGAAATGGTATGCCTGCTAAGTGAAGCTTTTGGTTAGCATTCAATGCCTCATCAAGTGTTTTGAGGAAGTTTAATGTGGTGATACGCATCTGCTAAAGGCTGTGGCTTATTAACCCTGAGGAGTTTTACTGGTTTAGGTTTTCCCATGTTTTTGTTATTGTCTGTTTTTATTCCAAAATTGTTGATATTTTGATGTTTGTCTTACTTCAGTTTGGTATCAAGTTTAGCATTGATATCATATTATGGCCTTTTATGTGATGTGAGAGTATCAGTTTTCCCTACTTCATATGAGTTATGGCTTGGTTTTGAGCAAAAGCTGTCAGATATATGTGGTTCTTAGCCCATGTTACTTTCTTGTTTATATCTGACTGCTTGCTTCTGATAAATTACAATTTTAATTGGTGCATTCTTTGTAAACACAGTACTATCATGTGTTTATCTGGGCTTTATTTTATTTTGCTTCCAAATAGATGACAAATTTGTATGTTGTCCCTCAGATCCTTTTCGTGAAGTGAAAAGAAAGCGTGACCGGAAAAAAGAGGTAAGAGATTCTACTGCAAAATTTGCAAGTGTTTACTCTTTTTTTTTTTTTTTTTTGTAAGTTCTACATTTTTTTATGTTTTGGCAATGTTGAAACTTCTTATTGATATTGGTTTAGAAAAGTTGCAATGGTATTATATGATGATTAAGCAAAGCATAAATTCGAGTAGGTGATATAGGGTAGGAGGCTTAGATAACTAGCACCTATTTTTGTTTTATACCCACAGCCAATTGCTTTTCCTTTTAAGGCTGCTCTGCAGGCTGGAGAGTTTGGGGTGTGAAGTGGTGGGGGGCATAGGGTTGGTTGACAAGAGGAGGATGAAAGGGTGAAGAGGGAGTACAAAAGGTACTAGGGCCCATGATTTGAAGAAAGTTAAGCTGTCATAGTATTTACTTACTTTTTTTTTTGAGATGGGAGTGTTGGGGGCAGAGATTACTTGGAAGTAGTTTGTCAAGCATTCCTTATATTTCACATAGAGAGTATGATAAATAATTTGTTTTCCTTTTTGCTTGCTTCAGACTCAGATTTGTCCTTTGCGGTTAATGTGCGTTTATTACTCGTTGTTGCAGAGTTTGAACAACAAAGAGTCTGCAGAGTCTCGGTGGAGATCTGGTTCACAGGGAAGGGGGAGTAGGGGCGGCCGGGGGAATTTCTCTCCTCGTTACGCAGCACATGGTAAACAGAAATTTTGGAACAAAAATCTGTTTAAGATTATTGTTTGGTGAAGACTGTCAGGCTTCTGAAATAATGAGTTGATTGTGCTGCATGAGTTTGTTTTTGTTTCATCCGTGTGACTAATTTACTACCAGGTCAATGGAGTTGCCGAGTTTTGTTTTGAACATGTTTTCTTTTCCCCTGCCCTTGCATTTTGTTGAGTTTTGTGTCAGATGTGGTTTCTGTTACTAACCTGTGTGGTGCTGATGCGGTGGTTGTTGACTTGCTGTTGTCATTATATTTTTGCAATTCTTTCAGTTTGATATATCAAATGTTCATGAATCTTTGTTAGATTTTAATATAAATATTTAATGAATGAAATTTTCATGAATCTTGTGCTAGATTTTAATATAAATTTTGAATCATTGTCAGCAATTGTGCTTACTGTAATTGTCGCCTGCTTATTTTATCAGAGGCTGGTGGTTCTAAGAGTTCTGGTCCTGGGAGAGATAATGGAACGAATCAAGTTGCAGAGAAAGGCAGTGGTCAATCCTTGTCAACCTTGCAGGAGACAAAAACTAAAGAATCTACTCTTGTTGCCAGGTGGCTACAATTTACATATCTGCTAGCTTTTATAATTTTCAAAATTTTTTATTGCGTCTATTGATGAAAATATGGCTTCATTTCAGTACAGTTTGTTTGAATTACATTTTTATTATTATGTTTTATAGCCCTGTACCTGTACATGTCATGGCCAATGGTCCTACTGGTGTAGTGGCTGAAACCTTCTCTGCACCTCCAAGAAATGCTGCCAATGAACCTCAAGAAGGTTCATCTGTTGGTAACAATGATTTCGGGAGTGCACCATCCCCTGTTGATGCAATAAACAAACCCACTATAGCATTTGGAAGTGGGGACATGAGCGTGCAGCCTGCAGCAAGCTCTAGTGACTGCTCCATGTCAACTGCTCCAGCATCTTCATCAGCAATCTGCTTCTCGTCTTCAGACCCTGTACTAGTTCCATCCAGTGATTCTCGGCTCCTTGGCACTTTGGGCACAATCAATTGCGAAATGGGAAGCAACCGGGCTTCTACAGAACCAAATGCAGTTATTCCTACTGAAAACAAATTAGCTTCTGGTCAGGATTTTGAAAAACTTAATCGGTTTGAATACCTTTTATTCTATGTAGTGATCAATCTGATTAGTTTCTTTCTATGACTTATAGCAGCTACTGAGATTAGTAGCTCTTTCATGCAAGGAAAGATGGCAAGCAAATCCTCCGGAGTAGTGAAAAATCCGCTGGGTGAGTCTGCCTTACCTTCATCTACAGCAGTCCATGGTTCCTCTGCAAGTCGGCCTTCATCCAATTATAGTGGCCGTTCGCAACAAATAATTGGCCCTCAGAAAGGTAATTGGAATATTCTAGTGATCAATGCTGTTTTGGAACTGTTTTATGTATTGGTCATAGTTGATGAAGCTTGAGATTGTTTTCTCTTTGATTTTATGAAACTTAATTGCATAAAAACAGAGAAATATATTGGATTTTGTGCTATACTCCTTCCTCCCTATACACAGAGAAAGAAGCTATGATGTACTCATGTGTTTTTACTAGATTCTACATAGATGCTTATGTTTTATAGATCTAGCATAGGTATCAAGATATATTGGTTTTGGAGATGGCATTTATGTAACTTTATTTATACAGGAAAATTTACTTGAATGTTAGCACACGTTTGCTTGAAAAATGTTCAGACTCAGTATATTGCCCCTTAATCCCTTATTATAGTTGGAATTGTTAGCACACGTTTGCTTGAAAAATGTTCAGACTCAGTATATTGCCCCTTAATCCCTTATTATAGTTGGAATCTATAACTATCTTTGATAAGATGGGTATCAGTAACCTTTTTTCCTGAGCAAGACTAAATTCAGTAGTATGTTTGTTATAATTTTTGAATGAAAATCATCATTATAACTCGGAAGGATAGGTGAAGAGTTCTTATGTAAACAAAAGTAGCACCTTAAATAACAGTGTAACTGTGAGAAAGGATAAAATGGAAAGTTATTTAGGCTTAAGATATATTATCTTTAACACAAGTTTGCTTTTATTTTTTATTTTTTTCTTTTCATATTATTTACTAATGGTTGGATGACTTTCAACGAAAATGTTTGCTCTTGGAACATATTTTGGCTGATACTGACAAATGTTTGAACCACTATATGTTCTTATCTAAAGATAGTTGAAAAGGCTTGCTAAAGATATGCAAATAAGTATTAATTCCCTATATGTCATCAACAGTTGGTTCTAACAAGGAGTGGAAACCAAAGCCAATCAGCTCTAATGTTGGGCAAGGTTCTGGAACAGCTGTTGCATCTGAAGTTCCTACTGTTTCGCTTGAAGCCAATGCTCAGTCGCTGCCTGTTTCAAGTGTTCTTGACTCAGAAGAAGCAACTTCAAAATTGCAGAAGCAGCTGGAGGAGTTGCATCTCCCACGACGTCAACATGTAATAATTCCAAACCATATCCATGTCCCGGAATCTGAAAGAACCAAGCTGAGTTTTGGAAGTTTTGATGCTAGTTTTGTAGTAACATCGAGCTATGTTGGCAGTCAGGAGAGTGATAAGAGTTCTACACCTTTGTCTGAGACTTCTCAAGATGTTGATGAAACTGCAGAGGAACAGGGTTCAAGGTTTGTTAAGAGTTTCCAATGGATGTAACTTTTGATTTATCTTCTTAGCAATGTTGACCTCTTTTTTTCTACAGAATAAGCAATGCTAACCTTTTTAGGGATCATACTATTTGGTGTGTTTTGTGTGCTTGGCTCATGTTATTTTCTTGGTATGTTACTGATTCCAGCAATCAAAATGCATTGGCAACTGCTGAGGAAGGAGATTACACTGATCATCCACAATTACCTGCACATGCACCTGAGAATTTGTCTGGTGATGGTGATGTCTCTAGTTCCATTCCAGAGTATAATGAAAACAAGCAGGAGAATGGATTGCTCTCTGGAGGCCATCAATACTCTACGGTCCATACATATCCTAACTACAGTTTTGGAATTGTGCCTCCTATGTTAGCGCCATTTGAAAACGCCGAATCTCAAGCACGTGAAGTTTCTCGCGTTTCAAGCTTTGTCGTAAGCATCCACTTCCACCCTTCTTTTCTTTAATATATGCTGCTTTATTGATGTCTATATCTTATTCAAACTTAAGTTTCTTTTAGCATGGTTTTTATGTAAAAGTAGTAGAAAATTTTATATGTTAACTAGTTTATGTTATAATCTCTGTTTGAGTTTGGTTTTGGTCATTCTGCCGATTGCTATAATCTAAAGTATTGTTTCAATAAAGTCAATTGCAGTTGTGCCAATTGTTGGCTCTAATACTACTTCTGTTATTAAATGCTTCAATCTTTAGGTTCCACAGCCATTTGATCCTGCAACTTATTATGCCCAATTCTACCGTTCAAGTGCTGATAATGATGGTCGTGTTTCTCCCTTTCCTTCTTCTGGAGTTGCCACAAAGTACAATGGGAATGTTGCAGTACTTCCTTCACAGACTTCTCGGTCTCCTCAAGAGGTTTGCAGAAATTAAGATTAAGCACCTTGCAGAATTTTAGATTGACAAATGGCTATTTTGCTAGAAATATCTACTTGTTGAATATGTTATGAAATCTGTTATCATTTGAATGATCTTATTGCTTTTCCTTCTTTAATCTACTAATTTGTTTGAGGTATGCAAATTATATAATTATTTATACTATATACCAAAGTTCTGTTGTTGGCACTGTTCTGGTAACATTGTCGACAACACATTTTCTTTGCTTTAGACATTTGGCTGCTTCCAATTGGGTCCTGGAATACTTCTTGAACCTGACATGGTTAATGGATAGTATTACTCTTTAGACAGATAATTTGGGGGAAAACACTTGGTAAAAGGATGAAACAACTGAACAAACCCTGATTTTGTGTGGGGAAAAGTAGGATTGAGTGACAAAAACTACTTGAAACTATACCTTTATTATGAGCATAAGTCGACCTTTTCCTTATTGTTGATTTTTACACTGAGTTGTATGGTTTCTTTTCAAGCACTAAAAATTAAGTTATATATAGTATGAAAAGCAATCAAATATTATTTATTTTTTCATAAACCAAAATTAAAAATGTATCCAGGCACGTAGAAATTAAAAACGAAAACTATTTATTCAAGTTCAAATTCATTTGTGCTAATTTCTATTAACCACACAAACTAGGAGATTGCCTGCGCCTCTTGCAAGGGGAATAAAAGTGAAAATTTGTAACTTCGAACAAAAACAAACCCTTTCTTTACAATGATTCTCTTTAGAGTCTCAACTAAATATTGATTATCTACCTCTAATTTTATTTATATTTCAATTTTTGGTATTAGTGATAATCTAAATTGTTTTCCATCATCACAGCAACAAGTGGGGTAGTACTGCTCGTGTTACTCTACTGTTGCAGAAAGTCTAATTGAGTATTGTTTGAATTTTGTAACCATATTGCTGGCTGGACAATGACCATGTCTGTCTTCTCAATATCATATAGTGAATGAGACCATAGATTGGCTGCATTTCTTTCTCAGGTTAAGCTTTCCATTAAAACAGGTTCATTTGGTTCCGAAATTTTTTGTTGGACTTTGATCTGTTGCCTAGAATTTTTAGTTGCTGCAAGTATATAGGTACTCAACTTTTGAACATTCTAGATAGATGAATCTGTGCTCTCCTACTTGGCTACTAGAGAAATAAGTATCACATGTTTAGGTGTTTGTTATTGAGAAGGTAGATGGTTTGCCTATAGAAACAATAACCTGCTACATGTTTATTTTTTGGAACTCCCTTGGGAGAGCTGAAGTAGGACTTAGTGAAACCCATTATCGGTGTCAAGACATGATTGTTGGACGAGGCAGTTGACTACTTACATACATATGGCATATATTTTTATTTCTTTTTTTTCTTGCTGTGCAGCATTACGTGCTATTACTGAATTTGAGCTGTTTGTTCCACTTGACACATCCAAACTCTTAACACATACATATGGCATATATTTTTATTTATTTTTTTCTTCTTCTTTCTTTCCCTCCTTTTTTTTTTGTTTTAATCAATTTCTTTATCACTCAAACTTTTTTAAGTACTGGTAATTAATTTATTTAAATAAGGATAATTTAATAAATTCATCTCAAAGTTAATATATAATTGAATTAAATATAAGTTTGAAATATTTAACATCTAGTAGAATTAGAATATAACTTAATTAGAATTTAATTTGACAGTAATTAAAGATAATTTTAAAACTAATTAAATTTTCATTATTTTGTAGTTAAAAAAAGTCTCGAGTAAAAGAAAGAATGAAAAGGGAAAAAAACAAAAATAAATAGAGAAATAAATGATTTATAATTAATAAGGGTATATTTGTTTTTCATTTAAAATTAACTTAGTAAATTACATCTCTGGAGGGTTAGTGTATTTTTTACCAAACCTTAGCAGGGTAAGAGAGTTTTTTCAAACTAAATAGGAGTAAGTGTATTTTCTATCAAACCTTAGGGGATAAATTTACTTTTCCTTTTTAATTAAATACTGTTGGAAATTGGAGCTGATTTGCATCTTTTGGCAGGGTGGAAACACTTTGGTACTGACTACAACAAGTTCAACTCCAGTAGTGACTCAAGCTGCTGGGCTGATGCAAAGTTCTATAGCTGTGACCCAGCAACCAGTCCCTGTCTACCGCTCAGCAGCTGGGGTGCATTTGCCACATTATCCTCCAAACTACTTTCAATATGCCCCCTTTTACTCTCCTTTTTATGTTCCTTCTCCCGCGATCCACCAATTTATAAACAATGGTGTGTTTCCTCAACAACCTCAAGCTGGTACTGTTTATCCTTCTGCACCAGCAGCGCCTACTACAGGAGTCAAATTTTCACTTCCTCAATTTAAACCTGGAAGTAATACAGTGAATTCTACTCATATTGGAATGCCAAGTGGTTATGGGCCATATGGCTCCTCCCCAGCTGGTTATAATCCAAGTTCCGCTGCGACAACTGGGAACTCAACCCCAAATGAGGATCTCGGTGCATCTCAGTTCAAGGAAAGCAATGTCTACATCATTGGGCAGCAGGTTGACAACATATTCCCATTTCTGTCTCTTGCTATGATTTGATTTATTATTTTTATTTCTTAAAGAGGTATTTTTGACATAAGATGAGAATGTATGAAACAATAATTTTGTAGGTTCATGTCCCAATTTCTTCTAGTTTACTTTTCTTAGTAATGATTACATGTATCTTAGAACACAATCTTTATATTATAGTATATATTGGCAAACCAACCATATATTATGGACTAAGTTTACAAAATAAGACAAGAATGTAAGAACAATAGCTTTGATCTTGGCTTATAGGTTCATGTCTAAATTCCTTGTGTTTTTTTTGTTGATAGAATCTAGTTTCTTTTTCTTAATAATGGTTACATTAAAAGACTATCTTTTGTATTATGCAAGTATTTACTGGCAAACTAGCGCAGATTGTGTAAAAGTGTTTGTCAAGGCAGACAGAGGATGGCCTTTATTTTAGTGCTGGGATTTTTAGGGGCCAGTAGTTTGCAACTGGGAAATGTCGTTGGTGTTTGAATTGTGCCTATGTTATTGAGTGATTTTTCTTCTCTTTTTCCATCTCCATACATTTCAGTTTTTAGAAGCCTGTAAATGTCAATGGACTTCTTGTTTTTCTGTTTGTTCCAGTATAGGGGGTCTCTGTGGTGAAGTTGATACATAATTTCTGTTTCATAATCAAGATAAATCCCTATCCTTTTGGACCAAAACAATGCCACATTGATGCACTGAATTCATGTTAATTTAATGCCTATCGATGGTGATCATGTTGTCATCAGTTGATTTGATTGTATGTTAAGGTTCTACATAATACAGTTGCCTGTTCCTTTCTTCTTTAAGCATTCTCTGTTCTGATATGAATAAACACATGTTTGAGAAAGAACGTCATTGGGCATTTACCATTCTTGACTAGTTTATTAGTTGTCTTTGTTTTTTTTTTATAAAAATTCTTTCCCTTCTAGGATGACTGATTTACATATTTACCTTCTTGCAGGGTGAAGGTTCAGCTGTATGGATTGCTCCCCCTGGGCGAGACATATCCAGCCTGCCAGCAAGTTCATTCTATAACCTTCCCCCTCAGGGTCAGAATGTAACTTTTGCACCAACACAGGTTGCTCCTGGCTCCTTTGCTAATATTTATCATCCACAAGCAGTAACAGCAGCAGCTGTTCATCCTCTTCTACAACAGGCTCAGACTATGGCTGGAGCTGTCGATATGGGGGGATCTGCTGCCAGTGTTTATCGGCAGCCTCAACATGCACAGATGAACTGGCCTAGTAACTACTGAAACAGGGGATAGATATGTTCTTTTTTGTAAACTAACCAAACCAGACATTCAGTGTCCAATCTTGGGGTATTTTTGGGAACTCCAACAGGTTTGAATGGAGGGGAGCATCAAGAAGATACATCATTTGCCAGAGTTGAGAGTGTAAATCTGTTTGAGGAGGCCAGAAACAAAAATTGCCAATAGTATCTTCTGTTTGCTTCGGTTGAGGGCATAAAGGATCCAGTTCGCCTGTAACTGATATTGACGGTTAGCGAAGGTAGGCAATATCAGGTCTTGCTCTTGCTCTTGCTGTATGGTATTTAGTATTTACCAATTTTCCTTTTCATAGTTTTAAAGCTTTTGCCCCTCACTTTTTCTTTTTCTTTTCAAGTTTTTGAACTCTTAGAATTTACTATTGAGTGGTGAGAATCTGTTCCATTCTTTTTTTTCCTTTTCCTTTTGTTTGAGGTTTTAGGGTTTTTGAAAGGTAAGATTTTAGGTTGGTGGAGAATTCTTTCTATTCCTTTCTTCCTATCTTTCCTCTTATCTTACCTGTAAAGTGAATTTCGATAGCAAGACAAGGATGTACTGAACTGAACTGTTGTAATTGGTATAAGCAAAGGCCAACATTTTTCAACTGTTTCACTTGAGACTTGACTGATTTCTGTCCTAAATGCTTTTCATGAGATGCATAGGCTTATGCAAGTGGAGTTGTCTGTTTTCTTGGCTTGTACAATTCCAACGTATTTGTTGTCAAAAGGTTGTCTTTTCTGTAATTTCCTTGATGTTTCTCTCGGGAGGGCGTTGTTCTTTAATCTCTACCTTCACTTATACACTATGTTACTTGAACTTTGAACTCAAGATGAGTGTTGGATACGGTTAAGTATCTGAGACGGGTGTGTTCAATTTATTTTATATATTTGGAGGATCATACTCATATCCGAATACCATCATACTTGATCTTTACAAAGGTAAATAAGATCATAAGGGATATGATAGATTGAGAAAATGAATCCTATAGATGAATGAAGCAATATACAAATTATCCACAGCTAACGAGTTACAGTTTTGCAACAACATAGAATATGGTGTGTTGATTGATCATTTGTTGAGACATAGGATCTTAGGACTTTTTCAACCAAATGTTGTAAGTGATGTTCCTGTCAGATAAGAAGCAGCCAAAAATTTTATGTTAGAGGAACCGGGATAAAAAATAGTTAAAAGATAAATTTTCGAGAGGATCAAAATAAATTTTTTACTATTTTTAACTTGAAAAAAATAAAAAAAAAAAAATTAAAGAATTTTGAAGAACCAAAGGGGGTCTAAGCCACTGTCTGCTCTCTTGAATCCGTCCCTGCTGTCATCCTACAAATACTGGGTCCTCTCTTTCCTTTTCATAAGACTTATAATTGAAAAGGCTGGGGGGAGGTAAAACTCTTCAAAGGGTTGATCTAAAAGGCAAAGCAATCTGTACAAAATTGTGGAAAAAGAAGAAGAAGAAAGGCTGTTGATTTAGATGTTGATTGGTGTGAGTGTGATTGTGATGGAAACAATGGGCAAATATCAAGTAATCAATTTTAATTGACAATTGACAAATGACAAAAGAGGAAAATTCTAACATACGTTTCTTACCGTAAGCTTTCCATCAGCTTAGATGAATTGTATCCGTCAGATTAAAAATGTAAGATCTGAACCGTTGAAATAAAAAAAAAAAAAAGGGGAAACCGGTTTACCCCTTCACTTCGAAAAAACCCTTCCCCCTAAAACATCCTCCCCCGAAAATCCCTTCCCCCCCTCTGATACAAAAAAATACCTAGAACCCTAAAATTTGTTCTTCTTTTGTGTTTCGAAAATTTGCTTCTCCCTTTGTAATCTGATTCGAAAAATTGGTTCCCCCTTTGTAATCAGTTTGTTTTCCCTTTGTATGGTGTTTCGGAAACCCCTTCCCCCTCTGATACAAAAAATTCTGTAGAACCCTAAAATTTCTTCCCCTTTTGTGTTTCGAAAATTTGGTTCCCCCTTTCTAATCAGTTCGTTTTCCCTTTCTATGGTGTTTCGAAAATATTGTTAGAACCCTAAATTTTCTTCTCCCTTGTCTGTTTCGAGATTTGCTTATCCTATTTTTTTTTTTCGAAATTTGGCTTCTCCCATTGTAATCAGTTTCGAAATTTCCCTTGTGTTTCGAAAATTCCCTTGTGTTTAGAACCCTAAATCAGTTTCGAAAACCCTAACCCTTGTGTTTTTGCACAACCGAAACCCAGATAAAAAAACCCTAACCCTTGTGTTTTTGCACAACCGAAACCCCAAATATCAAACCCAACTCTCTTCCTCTGAAAATCATCGAACCCAGACATATTTTTGTTTGGTCATCTGGTATTTTGTTTCTTTGTTGGTATTTCAGCAATTTTTTTATATTTTTTGTGGATGATTCTAATTAATTTTGGTTTGGGGTTGTTTTTTTGTTTTTTTTGGCAGAAATATCAGCATAAATTTTGGGTGGCTGCAAGAAGATAATTGGTAAGTTCTTGAATCAGCTTGGAAACATGTTTGCTTTGTTTGGTTGTTGGACAGGAAAAAAAAGGAAGGATAAGTGGATGTGTTTTGGTTTCTCTTGAGTTTAATTGAGCCAGTGTCGGTTTCGCTATAATGTGTATTTGTTTCGTCCTAATTAGATGCATGGAAGTGGAAAACATGTCATGATGCTTAAAAATTATGCCTATTATGATTCTGCTATCGAGCATTTGATATGCCTATATTGTTTAAGCTTTTTTCGCTCTCATGGCTCCAAACCACAACCCTGACAATTAGTTTGATTGGCATGGCATCTATTACTGCATAATCTTTCATCTGATTTTTGTAAACTGTTTATTTGAAATGTACTTCTTTTACAATCTGGATTTAATTTTGGTAATTTGGGTATTTGGTAATTTGGTTTTTGTTTTGTTGAGAGACTGAGATATTTTGGAATTGGGTTTTTGTTCCTTGAATGCATAAACTTGTGGTAAACTTGTCACTTTTTAGGGTGTTGTGCTCTCCCTGTTGGTTCGTAATATTGTCAAAATTCAATATTGATTGTCATCTGGATTTATATTTTGTGATTTTAGCATGCTTAGTTTTTGGAAATTCTTCACTTTGGCTCTGGTTTAGTAAGATTGTTCTTATAAAATAGTGTTAGTACATGATTTTCTGAATGGAACAGTGTTTGAGTCGTTGTGATTTTGTCTTGAACCGTTTTAAAAGTTATGATTTCACTTGTGGTTTTGTCTGGTATATATGTAACTTATGGTGTTGCTGCTGCATTCTTGTAATAACAGTGAGATAACATTTACTATAATATTTTGTTGACAATTTTATCAAATTTTATATATAAAATAGTATCTTGACTATGGGGTTTGGAATTTTATATATATCCAAAGGTTTAAAATTTAAATCATCCCACCGATAGTAATAAAAAAATAGAGAAAATGAATATACTGTAATTAACCTTATGTGCATAAGTAGAGTAGAAATTAAACAATTACAATAGAAAATGTTATTATTAATTGGTAGTTACCTTTTAGGCCAAATAAATGGTACTTTCCTTGAAAAATCAATGCAAAATTTGTAGTATATAGTTTTTACGTACCTTAGGTTTAAACAAATATATTTTATGTATATATATACTTTTTAAGATAATTGAATATGAACTTTTAATCAATAATATTGTCATACACATTCTTTAGAAAATTTTAATTTTTTTTTTCCTAATGCAATCTTGATGTAGTAATAGTTTTAACTCCTTTCTTATTTTGGTTTTAAATAGTCATGTCATTTTTAAATTTTGTCTTTTTAAGATAATTGAATATGAACTTTTAATGAATATGAACTTTTAATACGGATAAGATTATGCCTCTAGGCAGAGAAAATTTTATTAACTTTTTATGCAGAATTAGTTATCCTGATGTACTTGTTTTGTATTATAAATTATAATTTATTGTATGTCTAAAGTTGAGAAATTTGCAAACGTTTGTTTGATTTTATTAAAGATTCAAAGAGATGGACAAAGTTGATGAAAATGTGCAGCTTCAGCAGACTGAATCCAGCATGAAGGTTGTAAAACCGAGGGGTGCATTTTTGAATTACTAGTAAGTAACTATACCTGGTGGTTTTAAGTTGAATTCATTAGACATTGTATGTTGTTATATTTGGATTTAAAGAGTGCGAGTTACATATTTTATGTTAATCGCTTTATACAGCATAAATGAATGCAAAGGAGATGTAGAAGACAAAGGGAAAATGTCATTGAAGGTGAGTAATATTTTATGTATCGTTTGTGTGGACACTAAGTTATAAAGTGTTACTAAAATCATGGTTTTTTGATGTGTATGTGAATTAATTGGAATTGTTTTTTTCATAGGTTCGTAAGCTGGCAGCAAAATGGAAAGTGCTGCCTACACAGGAGAAGCTGCCGTTTATAGAGCAGACTGTTGCACAACAAGAGCAGTACAAAAATGAAGTGCAACAGTTAAAAAGACAGAAATTAGATGATGAAAAAAAGAAGGTAATAATTAAATAAAAAAATGTTATATTGAAGAAATAATAGTTACAACTGAAGTATGATGTTATATTGCTATGTATTTTTAATGAATGTACTTTATGTGTAGGGCTTTGTTGCGACACGCTGTAGCCCATTTAATTTGTGCAAGCTCTTTAAGCAATTGAAGGAAAAACATATTGAAGGTGCAGTGGAAAGCATAGGGTTCGGTCCCTTGCTACTGTTGAAAGATGGAAAGCTTCCAAGAGAGCTGTGTGAAAATTTGGTTCAGAACTTTAATGTTGCAACCAGCTCCATGGAAGTGGATGGCGAAAGTATCCCTTTCACAGTGGAGGATGTGGAAGGTATTCTAGGTTTAGCAAACCAGGGAGTAGAGGTTTCAACTGTAATGGAAAGAGAAGACGCTGAAGTCTTGTGTAATAAGTTTAATATTCCAACTCATCGAAAGATGAGTTTTGTTAGGCTAGAGCAAGAAATTTTGGAGTTCGAGGCCGACTGTGAAGAGCTAAAGGCCAGGCTCCTCTTATATATCGTTGGACGGTTTTTGTGTCCAACGACTGAAGGGGGGCCATCGAAAGAGTATTATTATTGTTTGACGGAGGATGGCCTGAATGGAAAATTGAACTGGGCAAAACATGTTCATGAGAAGCTTCTTCTTGGTATTAGAAGTTTTCATGCTAGGAAGATGAAATCATCAAAAGTGTACTTAACCGGTTGCCTGCTCTTATTGGTGGTAAGTATAATATTTTAAATCTTCGTTTTTCCTAATGCAATCTTGATTTGAATTAATTTGGAATGGAATTAAATTAGAAGTATAAGTTATATTGACTAAATTGTAATAATTTGAGTAGATAAGGTTCTATGACCATATTTCCGGAGTTCGGCGTACGAAAGAGGCAACGTCCACTTTTGTTCCTCGCATTAGTGCATGGGGAACGGATGAGGTCGTCTCTTCAATTTCCCATTCAAGAGACTTCCGTGTTGGCTTCAAATCCAAGGTGACATTAGTTATCTAAGTTGTATTAATTTATTGTTAGTGACTAAAACTTATATATGAATTATGTAGTTTGATTAATTTATGATTTCATGAAAATAAGGGTATTCATATCACCGAAGAACATCAGAGTGAGCGGCCGATACAAGAGGAGCAGAATCGGTATCATACTGACTTACAGGTAAGTCGGTTAATTAGATCTTCATGTCTAATTCATAGAGATTGCAAGAAATCTATAAATTATGTATATACTTCACGAATTGCATTAAGTGTATGTAGTATGTTTATTTTTAATTATTTTCCAGGCTTTAAGAGAGTCCATGAAAAGTCTGGAAGCCAGTGTGACAGAACAACTGAATAGAATGTCGGAAGACATGAAGTCGATGCAGGAAAAAATTAATGCTCTTTTATCGAGATCTGTTGAGGTGAAAACTGGCGGTGAAACCAGTTTGCAAAAAAAGGATGAGGAAGGAGGCATCGTTGAGGTCGGTGGGCAGAGCACGGAGTTGAAAACACCAGGTGGTGAGTTGGAGTCCTCCATCGAGATCATTGAGCGCAAAGCGGAAGAGGGAGATGGAGATTTAACTACACCAGTGAGAACTGATATCAACAATCCAAGCTCAAGTTGTCCTGCCCCACGGAAAAAGAAGGTATATATATTAACTTATTTATAATTCAATAATACTTAGATATGCTATAAAATAACTAATTTGTTTATGGCATTTTATATGATTACATATTATAGGGTCAATCTGGCAAGAAAAACCAAATTGTTAGGTCAAGGTCAACATTTGCTTCTGGTGTTAGTGGGATAGTTACGCGAGCGAGATCAACTTTCTTGTGATATTTGCACTCCCGTCCGCAGGACTGTTTATGTTTGTTTGAATAGACCAATCATGCATGTAGGCATGATATGCTTATACAACATTTATTTTTTCCGCCTTTCATTGCAATCTTTGTGAATGCATACACTGAATATATATTGATATGTAATTCAATTTATATATGTTTAAGTATATACATTTATTACATAAGTGTGATATGTATAATTACTAATTAGCAGTACCATATGCCGTATGTTTGTACAAATAAATATTTAAAGGTTACCGCGAAGAGGGCCGCTGTCAAAATTCCGAAAGAATTAGATGAACTTGATACTGCAATTTGCAATTATGTGTGGAACAGTAATGTTGATCCAAGGTATGTTGATGATATTATTTTATTTAAAACTAATGTTTTGATTTTAAGTTGATATGGATTTCGATATTTTATTTATTCTTTATATGAGTTTATATTGTAGTGAAGTTGTAGTTCAATTCGGTGCAACATTTGCATCAATCGAGGAATTTGGCTCCTTGCGCCCAAAACAATGGGTAACTTCAGTGGTAAGTGTAATATATTTTTTCATCGAACTTCATGATTGTCTTTGTAGTAGTGAAATGTGTTTAATGAGTTGTTCCTGCCCTAGATTATTGACCTTGTCGGTGAGTCAATGGCCTACTATTGTAAAGTTTCGACTTTGTCAACAAGGAGATGGTATTTTCCGGCCGCATTTTCTGTGAGTATATTTCTCATTGTTTGTTTTTTGCATATAGTTTAACTTGTTTCAAGAAACATGAACCTTATGTTTATTCTTTGCAGACTCATATCTTGTCAACCGAATGCAATGCGAAAGAGCTGATTAAGTATTTTAAAGGACAATTCATTCGTATGGGATCCTTGACTGACTGTTACAAGGTGAGGACATGGAAATCTCTTTATATGCGTACGATCGGAATTATGTTATATAACGTAATAACCTGCTAATAATGATTATGTAATTTCGTTGCAGATCTTTATACCAATGAATGAGATGAACACGCATTGGTATTTGTGTGTGATAGATATGCTAGAGAAGGAAGCGAAAGTGTTGGATACCTTGCCGCGCAATGTTGCAAATAAACAAAGAGTTGCGGATGTGACTCGTGTGGTAAGATAAATACATGTTGTATTAAATTATATTTCTTCGCACTTGCGAACATATTGTAATTCATGATTTTGGTTTACGACGAGACATTTATAATTTATTCTAATTTCACTTCGAACAGATATCCGCGTGTGCAAAATTGTTTACTGACCCTCTCATGACATCATTGGTTGGTAGTCCAATGGTGCCATTTCATGAGTTGAAAATTGTGAATCCAGAGAGGGTTCTTCTGCAAAGCAACGGGTAACATAACTCTCTCACTATTTGAATACCTTGTTTTCCATTATGTAACTGAATTATAAAAGCTACTATTCTTGAAATTGCATACAGTTATGATTGCGGAATGTGAGTTGCTGCTTTCATGCAAAATCTACATAATACTGACTATAAATTTGTGGTATGCTATTCTCATTGCTGTTACTTATTTCAATATTTTGTCATATGTTGGGTCATTGGAAAATTTGATTCCCGTTGTATGTATTCGTATGTAGCGTTTAAACGTGTGGGACAGATTTTTATTAGTCTCTGAGCTGATAAACCATGAGGAGAACACTTTACGGAAAAGGGTATGTGATGCTGCTCTAACCCTCCATAAAGCTAGGATATCTCCTCGTACAAAGCTGTTGCAGAAGTCAGTTGGCAAGTTTAAGCTGTGAAGTAGGTAATTTATTTCAATAAATCATATAATTTGTCATGTTTCGTTCTCAGTATATAGACACTGTTACATGTGCCCTAGTCGAAGTTGAAAATTGTTCAAATATGTTAGCTGTCAGGATTTTACTTTTAATTTCTTTTTTTGGGTAGGGGATGATTATGAAATGAGTTTGGGTAGATATGAAAATCTCTTTTGAGTTTTGCGGTGTTTAAAACAGATTTGAATTCCTTGCTTAATCTTAGAACCAATTAGTTAGATTATCACAGTTTGATTCTTAAAACTGTTTTAAACACCCCAAAAGAGATTTTCTGACTTATTTGAGAAGATCAATAAGGCATGCCAACAATTTTAGAATGGACATGCCTCATTGAAATAGTATGGCGAACAGTCTAATGGTTTTCATGTTTTATTGACAAAATATGCTTAAATTAATGTTCGGCACTCTTGTTTAGGTGACCTTTTAGGGGCCATATTAGCTGTTACCATATAGTAAATTTAATGTGTTTTTTCAACATCTTGTTTTCTTGATCTCTGTGTTAATGTAAATATGTGGTTTCTGGTTTTGTTTTACTTCTGCAAGGCCTAGTTATTGCAATACTATATGCATGTCAGAACTTTGTGAAAGTGTAAGCTACTTATGTTTGCGTGCTGAAAAGTTCATACAAACAAGTGAAGATCTAATTGCCTCATTTCTAGATGGTTTTTCTGACTTTCAGGGTATCCATATGAGAATTCATGCTAGTGAAAAGCGGTGCTGGAAATGGAAAAGCTTGCAATGCTGGAAAGTGTTAAGATATGGAAGCTTGCAATGCTGAAATGAGACAGATTGAAGAATTAAGATCTGGAAGCAGCTCTAGTCGAGAAAGTGTTAGAGCAAAGAGGCACGTGAGTGCTAGACAAGAAGGGGGGGAAGTTGGCCATCGACTCAGTAACAATGTCAAAATGCAGAGACCAACACCTGAAATTTTTGAAGAGGACAATGAGATGATGACAACTGATTTAAAAGGTTGTTGAGAACTGAAATTTCTGTTGTTTTTGGTTATTAAATTAGTGTTCTAGAGTTTTGGTCCGTCAAAAATCTGTTGTTTCTGTTGTTCTGGAGTATTGAAAATATGGCTACTTGGGTTGTGGTGGAGGTGGTTATAATCTCTTGTATTTTAATTTTGTTTCAGCAGAAGAATCAGTTCAGAAATATGTATTTTTTGCTCTCATAACAATATGTATTTTATATGGCTGAGTTGGACAGTGTTATAGATTGTGATGTGGCATCGTCTTTGCGCTGTTTCTCAGCAGAAAAATATACAATGTAAATGCTATTGGTTCCTCATGAGATATGCTGTGGTGAAAATAAGCTAGAACCAGTTAATGGTCACTGGCCAGACACTAAAAAATACAAAAAGAAAATTAGCAACTAGCCAACAGCATTATGCATCGGTCCCTTTCCTTTTTACATAGCCAAAGATGAAGATGCAGAAACCAACACCTTTTAGGCAGTGGTATTACTAAAAGAAGACATTCCTCAGTCATAATAAACTGTTCAAGTTCTGGCCTCAACATCCTTCATCAACCCTGCTATTACCACCAAATTACTTACTTATCTAAACAGTTATAATAAACACAACAACAACCACAACAAAAAAGAACTAAACTACACATGTTCAAGTTCTAAAAACTGATTCAAGCTATTCCATTCCTGTATTGTCTGTATTTTGCTCATTTTCTTGTTGCTCCAGAAAGATGAAGATGTGGTGCTGATGTTGAAGGAAAATTTGACTGCAAAGTTAACCCAAATAGAAAAAAAAGAAAGAAAAAGAGTGAATGATGATATATTAATTTTACACTCTCATTATGGAAACAAGTGCATATTGAACTCTCACAATTGTATCTTAGACTTCACCTACTAACTTGGTGATCTAAACCAGGTAGAGAAGTCTGATTGTTTAGCTTCATTATATCTTTCTGGGTAATTGCTGAATGAAAAAGAGTCGTTCTAAAAGTATTAAATATAACGTTAGTCATATGCTGAACAATTAATTATTTCATTGAGCGCAGTACCCGAAACCAATATAAGCGTAGAACAAATAAAAATAAACATTACCTGCATCTTCTCGTTCTCTTCAGCATGCATAGTTGGGAAAAAGGCTTTCGTCTCCACTTCACATTCTCCCTATGAGGATTTAAAGTAATTACTCACCGAACATCATACTGTTAAAACTTTAAAAACAGAAATTATAAGTAATGTAAATCTCACATGTTGTACTGAATATTGGAACTCATTGTCACTATTAGAAGTAAGGTTGTCGAGACCATCACTTTGCATTCCAAGTTTCAAAAGTGGGCAAGTAACTTTACTATGTCTCTCCATTCTGCAGTACCCACACTTTCTGACTTTTGACGGTGTTTGCTTTTTCCGTACTTCTTTCCCTTTACCCCGTCTTGTAATAGGGTCTAGTACTTTTCCCATCTTTGAGATCTCAGCTACGGGATCATTCAGCTCACACAATTCCTCCATTTCAACAGTCAATCTATTAATTTCACTTCTTGCTCTATTAAACGACTCACCTGTTTTGGATGCTACGTAGCACATTCGGTTACAACTACTACTTAGTGATGCATACCGCACCATTTGCATCATCTCGGGTGCAACATCATTCTGCACAAACGATGGGGCACACAGTTTGGCATTTTTCGTCCATCGATGCATAATCAAAGATGCAGGAATATCAGACATATCTTCAAGCTTCATCACATGAATTTGATGCCTACAAGGCAACCCAACTGTCTCAAATTTTTGGCAAGAACACTCAATAGTTTGCGCAGCTGCATCAAAGACAACTACAACCCTTCGGTCAGGTTCCCTGTACTTAGCTAAATAATAGGTCCGCGTTAATTCATTTTCTACAATTGGTTCACGGATACGATACAACGTCTCCTGCTGAAGCTCGTCTTGGAAAAGAGAGAATGATTCCCTTGTGTACATAGTTGCCGCATGACCTTCAATGTCATCTAACTTGCTTAAATGGGTTGGCCTTGTTTCCTTATTGAAGTAATCAGCCTCCAATTCCTTCGTCCGCATTCTACTAACCCCTTGATCAATTGAACGAACAAAGTCAAGATATGTTTTTTTGGACTTCAAGTATATAGCAAGCGAAGCGTTCAAGGACTCACACCTTTGTGTGGTTCGTAATGTCCCAAAAAATTGTCCTGTAATATATGCTTGTGCCCACATGTCCCTAGTTCTATCTTTTTCGACTATCCAAGGGTGCTTTTCAACATTAAATTTTCTGATCATTACAGTCCACTCACGTTCAAAATCATTCGGTGTCCACCATGAAGTCATGCATCTAGAAAATGCCTTAGCAAATAATGGATCACTGATATTTGCCTGTGCATTGCGAGCTAGGTGCCACGTACAAAGTCTGTGTCTAGCATCGGGAAAAACAGTTCTAATTGCTCTTTGCATTGCCCTATCCCCGTCAGTAACAACTGAAATAGGACGTTTGTTATGCATTGCTTCTAGGAAAGTTCTCAAAACCCACACAAAGCTATCAGTTGTCTCATCAGTAAGTACAGCAACTCCAAAAACAATTGTTTGATGATGGTGATTGACACCGACTATAGGCATCAGAGGCCTATCATAAGCATTCTTCTTATACGTGGTGTCGAACGCTATAACATCCCCAAAGCATGCATAGTCCGACCGTGAAGTAGCATCTGCCCAAAAGAGATTATGCAATCGCGTATCATCATCAGTGCTATATTTCATATAAAAACCAATATCCAATTCCTTCTTCATTTCAAAGTAAGAAATAACAGCATTCACATCGCCATCCGCTATTTCAGCTTTACTGCAGGCATGTAGCGCGTTGTATAGGTCTTTTGCAACAAAACCAACATTTTCGAATCCACCAGCTTCTTGAACAAGGTAGTTCATGATCTGTGATGTACAGACCCCAACAGATTTCATAGCTTTAGCTTCAGCTAAATCTGAATCTTTAATTTCTCGATGTGACGGAATAAAATGTTTATGCGATGAATCACACATATCATGATTATGAACGTCCTCACAGTATGTGATTACCCACTTCCCAAAACACTGCATGTTGACACGTACACTAGCCTTACATCCGGTTCTAGACAACGGTCTAGCATTTCTTTTACGATTGCAGTGTTCTATTTTGTCAATCTTGAATCCTTCTTTTGTACAACAAAATTGTTGACCTACAAGATCACCAGTATCATTACGTCTTGTACTTCCCCGACGAACACCAAAACCCTTCTGAAAAGCGTATGCCTTGTAAAATTCCCATGCAGCATCCAATGAATCAAAACTCATACCTATCATATCTTCTCTACATAATGTACTGAAATCCTTATTATTATGAGAAATTGAACCTTCACATTCAACAGCATTAGGAGATTCTGAATTCGAAGGACAATCCTCATGAAATTCTTGTGTTCTAGAATCCATTATAATTCTGAAGAAAAATAAAAACAAAAAAACATATATCATTCTTCGGCAATACATTAAATTGTACCACGTACAAAATTTAGATATTGCCTAAAGAAGTAAAATTAGCAGTGGTAAATGCTATAACTTAAACATTGTATTAAGTAACCCATCAAAATCACTACCCATGAAAATATGCAATTATGAATATTAAATAATTTATAACCACTATAATAACCGGTTTCATGAGAATTGTATTAGTTAAACATTCTATTCACTAACATTTGAAAATATTTTTTAATATTACACATTTTATAAGAAGTAACAAAGCTGATTCCATGAAAATTATATAACTTAAACATTGTATACTAACCTTTTGTATGGAATATTTGGTTGAATAATGTGCTTCAATAAAGCGGGGCTGTTGCGCTTTTGTAGAACAGAAACCACGTCTGTTGAACAATGTAGAAGCCTAAACCTGTCTCAGCAAATAAGAAAACAAAACCAATATCTCAGCAACTAAAGTAGGTGAGTAATAAGGAATGCATTTAATATAGAGATGTAGTAATTTAAACAATGTCATTAATTATGTTGACCTACCATATGTAATTCTCTGTTAACAATTTAAAGAAGTGGGTGAAGCAATATTATCCAATTAAATATGTCTATGTAAGTTAAAATAATGTTATTTTATCTGTAACTAAATCAATAATTATTTTTATTAATGTTAAGTGATAAAAAAATAATTTCTAAACATATAAATTTTTATTTTTATTTTTAATGTAATTTATTATATTTATATTTTATTTAGCACGTTTATATGTTAAGTAATCAAATTTGTAATGATTTGTTATATTTAGATGTAATTTTTTATATTTATATGTAATACGGAAATTTTTCAAATTCATATGTAATTTATCAAGTCCATATGTAATTCTCCAAGTTCATATGTAATTTTCCATGTCCATATGTAATTCGGGAATTTTCCAAGTTCATTTGTAATTTATCAAGTCCATATGTAATTCTCCAAGTTCATATGTAATTTTCCATGTCCATATGTAATTCGGGAATTTTTCAAGTTCATACGTAATTTATCAAGTCCATATGTAATTATCCAAGTTCATATGTAATTTTCCATGTTCATATGTAATTCGGGAATTTTCCAAGTTCATATGTAATTTATCAAGTCCATATGTAATTCTCCAAGTTCATATGTAATTTTCCATGTCCATATGTAATTCCGGAATTTTCCAAGTTCATATGTAATTTATCAAGTCCATATGTAATTCTCCAAGTTCATATGTAATTTTCCATGTCCATATGTAATTCGGGAATTTTTCAAGTTCATACGTAATTTATCAAGTCCATATGTAATTATCCAAGTTCATATGTAATTTTCCATGTTCATATGTAATTCGGGAATTTTCCAAGTTCATATGTAATTTATCAAGTCCATATGTAATTCTCCAAGTTCATATGTAATTTTCCATGTCCATATGTAATTCGGGAATTGTCCAAGTTCATATGTAATTTATCAAGTCCATATGTAATTCTCCAAGTTCATATGTAATTTTCCATGTCCATATGTAATTCGGGAATTTTTCAAGTTCATACGTAATTTATCAAGTCCATATGTAATTATCCAAGTTCATATGTAATTTGGGAATTTTCCAAGTTCATATGTAATTTATCAAGTCCATATGTAATTCTCCAAGTTCATATGTAATTTTCCATGTCCATATGTAATTCGGGAATTTTCCAAGTTCATATGTAATTTATCAAGTCCATATGTAATTCTCCAAGTTCATATGTAATTTTCCATGTCCATATGTAATTCGGGAATTTTCCAAGTTCATATGTAATTTATCAAGTCCATATGTAATTCTCCAAGTTCATATGTAATTTTCCATGTCCATATGTAATTCGGGAATTTTCCAAGTTCATATGTAATTTATCAAGTCCCATATGTAATTCTCCAAGTTCATATGTAATTTTCCATGTCCATATGTAATTCGGGAATTGTCCAAGTTCATATGTAATTTATCAAGTCCATATGTAATTCTCCAAGTTCATATGTAATTTTCCATGTCCATATGTAATTCGGGAATTTTTCAAGTTCATACGTAATTTATCAAGTCCATATGTAATTATCCAAGTTCATATGTAATTTTCCATGTTCATATGTAATTCGGGAATTTTCCAAGTTCATATGTAATTTATCAAGTCCATATGTAATTCTCCAAGTTCATATGTAATTTTCCATGTCCATATGTAATTCGGGAATTTTTCAAGTTCATATGTAATTTATCAAGTCCATATGTAATTCTCCAAGTTCATATGTAATTTTCCATGTCGATATGTAATTCGGGAATTGTCCAAGTTCATATGTAATTTATCAAGTCCCATATGTAATTCTCCAAGTTCATATGTAATTTTCCATGTCCATATGTAATTCGTGAATTGTCCAAGTTCATATGTAATTTATCAAGTCCATATGTAATTCTCCAAGTTCATATGTAATTTTCCATGTCCATATGTAATTCGGGAATTTTTCAAGTTTATACGTAATTTATCAAGTCTATATGTAATTCTCCAAGTTCATATGTAATTTTCCATGTTCATATGTAATTCGGGAATTTTCCAAGTTCATATGTAATTTATCAAGTCCATATGTAATTCTCCAAGTTCATATGTAATTTTCCATGTCCATATGTAATTCGGGAATTTTCCAAGTTCATATGTAATTTATCAAGTCCATATGTAATTCTCCAAGTTCATATGTAATTTTCCATGTCCATATGTAATTCGGGAATTGTCCAAGTTCATATGTAATTTATCAAGTCCATATGTAATTCTCCAAGTTCATATGTAATTTTCCATGTCCATATGTAATTCGGGAATTGTCCAAGTTCATATGTAATTTATCAATTCCATATGTAATTCTCCAAGTTCATATGTAATTTTCCATGTCCATATGTAATTCGGGAATTTTCCAAGTTCATATGTAATTTATCAAGTCCATATGTAATTCTCCAAGTTCATATGTAATTTTCCATGTCCATATGTAATTCGGGAATTTTCCAAGTTCATATGTAATTTATCAAGTCCATATGTAATTCTCCAAGTTCATATGTAATTTTCCATGTTCATATGTAATTCGGGAATTTTCCAAGTTCATATGTAATTTATCAAGTCCATATGTAATTCTCCAAGTTCATATGTAATTTTCCATGTCCATATGTAATTCGGGAATTTTCCAAGTTCATATGTAATTTATCAAGTCCATATGTAATTCTCCAAGTTCATATGTAATTTTCCATGTCGATATGTAATTCGGGAATTGTCCAAGTTCATATGTAATTTATCAAGTCCATATGTAATTCTCCAAGTTCATATGTAATTTTCCATGTCCATATGTAATTCGGGAATTGTCCAAGTTCATATGTAATTTATCAAGTCCATATGTAATTCTCCAAGTTCATATGTAATTTTCCATGTCCATATGTAATTCGGGAATTGTCCAAGTTCATATGTAATTTATCAAGTCCATATGTAATTCTCCAAGTTCATATGTAATTTTCCATGTCCATATGTAATTCGGGAATTTTCCAAGTTCATATGTAATTTATCAAGTCCATATGTAATTCTCCAAGTTCATATGTAATTTTCCATGTCCATATGTAATTCGGGAATTTTCCAAGTTCATATGTAATTTATCAAGTCCATATGTAATTCTCCAAGTTCATATGTAATTGTCCATGTCCATATGTAATTCTTCATATGTAATTTTTCAAGTTCATATGTAATTTATCAAGTCCATATGTAATTTTTCAACTTCTCAAGTTGATATGTAATTTTTCATGTTTGATATGTAATTCGTCCAAGTTGATATGTAATTTATCAAGTGCATATGTAAAAATTTGTGACCTGGTAACCTGCTACACAGGTTTCCCATTTTGGAGCTTACCACAACCTTACCGTAAGAAACTTACGGTAGAACTCCCCGACAAAAGATAAATCAACCCTTTGGAAAGTTAGCAAAAGAGAACAAAAGATTTGCATCCAAAAGAGTAAATAGCACCTATAGTCCCCCACTTTTGAGACATTATTTTGGTCCTTAAATTTCAAACGTAACAATTTGATATTTGATTAAAGGTATCATAATAAATTGGTCATTTTCGTTAGTCTTTTTGTTACTTCTGCCGTCACCAACCGGCTGCTAACACGTCTCTTCATTTTTTTATTTTTCTTTATTTCCTTTTCCTTTTTACATTATAATTTTTATAAATAAATACAAAAAAAAAATATTTTCTAAATTAATTTTTTTTTTTTTTTTTTTTTTACAAATACAAGTAATTTATAAAAATATGAAATATATATTTCCTTTAATTTTATTAAAATTATTTTTCATTTTTTCATTTCTTCCTCTTCCTCTTCCTCTTTTTCTTTTTTGATTTTTTTTTTTATAAATAAATACTCAAAAATAAATAATAATTTACATTATAATTTATAAAAAATATAAAACTATTTACTTACATTAATTTTATAAAAATTACTTTTTATTTTTTTCTTTCTTTTTTCTTTTCTCTTCTTTATATACAAATACAAAGAAAAATAAATAATAATTATATCATATTTAAATTAATTTTTTAAAAATTAAATAACTTATAAAATATAAAATATTTATTTACATTAATTTTATACAATATTTTTATTTTTTCCTTTCTTATCTTTTTCCCCTTTTTCTCTTATTATAAATAAATACATTGAAAAATAAATAATAATTTAAATTAATTTTTAAAATTAAATAAATTATAAAATATTTTATTTACATTAATTTTATAAGAAAAAAGAAAGAAAGAAAAGGAAAATAGAAAATAGAAAATATATTTTTAATAAATGAATGTAAATAAATATTTTATACTTTATAAATTATTTAATTTTTTACAAAATTGATTTATTTATAAAAAAAAAACGAAAGGAAAGAAAGAAAGAAGAAAAAGTAAAAGTAAAAGAAAATTAATTTTTTTATTATAAATAAATGTAAATAAATTTTATATTTTTATGAATGATTTAATTATTAAAAAATTAATTTAAATTATTATATAAATTATTATTTATTCTCTGTATTTATTTATAAATAAGAATAAAGGGAAAACGAAAAATTTGAAAATATTTTTATAAAGTTAATGCAAATAAATATTTTTTTAAAAATAATTTAATTTATAATATAAATTATTATTTATTTTTTTATATTTATTTATTAAAAAAAAAAGACGTGTTATAGTCAGCTAGTGATATGTGTCATTAGTTGGTTGCCAACGGAATGGTAACGAAAAAGTTAACGAAAAAAACTAATTTATTACGATACTTGTAATCAAATTACAAAGATCAAATTGTTACGTTTTAAAATTTAAAGATCAAAATGATATATGCTCAAAGTTTTGGAACTATTGATGCTATTTACTCTCATCCAAAATATTTAAGTTTGTTTCTTTTTGGAAGATGATAGGCTCATGATGGTAACCCACAATTCATCTTGAGTTAAGTTTATGTTGATCTTTATATTCGTGTTATGTTTGTATATTTTATGTGTTATAATTATATTTAAGATATTATAATTTATACAAATTTTGATATATTAATAATTCGTGTTATATAAATTTTAATATATTTGTATATTCGTGTTTTATTTGTATTAATTTTTTATATTATGTCATATTTTATTCGTGTTTTAATTGTTTTTTCATATCGTATCCAAAAATATCACATCTAAGTATAAGGGAAAAGATAGGAAAACAAAATTAACAATTTTCTTTGATGATATGTTACGAAGGAAATAAGAAGGAAAGAAGGAAAAAGAATGGAATACAATACTCCTTTCATTCTATTCTCTTATGCTCAACTCCATCCTAATTCCCAACATGCTGCCAATTTCATTTTTACTAGTATTTTTTTTATTATTATTTTTATATTTGAGGGTGTCGGAATATGCAGTTAATTTTATTTTTACAGAGTATTTTTTTATATTTAAAATTATTAAAATTTAATTTTTGATTATTAAAATTATATATTTAATATTTTATCAATATACCATACGACGGTTGATATATTTTTTTAATTCTTTATAAACTCAAGCAATATGTATAATTAGATCTACACATTTTTGTAAATAACCTAATAAGAAATTACTCAATATTATATTTTGAAGTAGTATACAAAAAATTTAAAAAATAATTTGATTTATCAAAATATTTAGTATCTTTTATCAATTTAGAACTTTTTTTTAAAATATTAGTTTAATCAATTAATTATAATATTTAAAAAAAAATATATATTTGAAAAAAGCAAAACATATTTAATTAGTACTTTTCAAGAATAAATGTTAACCAAATTATGTGTTTGGCTCTGTCGGTGTGCTTGTCTCAACAAAGCAGTTGCCTTCTTTAATTTTTACGAATAAAAATAATACAAACAAACAAATTACATCACCCGCCCACAAATCTTACCCGTCCACGTAACCCTATCATCCACGTGTAATCATCAGAATCAATGTGAGCATTATCACCCATCCACTTTTGACTAAGGCAAAGAAAAAAAAAAAAAAAAGAAATAGTCACAATTTGAGAGAAAATCTTACTAAGCCCCAGGCCCCAGGCCCCAGCTCAGTAGCTCACACTCTCTTTCACATTCACTCTAGAGAGAGAGAGAGGGGATTTTGGGTTTTCAATTTCTTCACTGTTTTTCTCTTTGCTTTAGATTCATCTTCAAAAAAGTAAGTCAAATTCCCTAATTACTTGCGACATTTTTAGTTTCATGATCTATGAACCCAGATCTGTAATGCCTTAATCTTTTTATTGAATTCTTGCATTTTAGTAATCTGGGTACTTCTGTATTGGTCTTAATAAGTAGATTTAGTTGATTGTAAGGGCTTTTAGTTCATAAAAAAATGTTGGGTCGTTCTGGATTATCTAGAACTGGAAGCTTTAGGCCAGAGAATCTAGGGCAAAATGCTTTACATATGATTGGCAATCTTTGTTTCACTATCTTTGTAATAGGTGTCCTAGTTTTCACTATTATAGCTGCTACTTATGAGCCAGAGGACCCTCTTTTTCACCCTTCAACTAAGATCACAACTTTCCTCACTTCCACATCAAATGCCACATTTCAATCGGATAACACAGTTGTTAGAACCGGAGAGGATTTTATGGCTGCCAACCAGACTGCATTTGCCACTTTTATCAATGTGACAGATGTAGTAGAAATCAAGGAGGTGAGCACGGCTGAAACTAGCTCATCTGGATGTGAGGGTGATTCGAAAGGACCACTTGATTGTAAGGACCCGGAAGTGTTCCATTTGATGATGAAAGTGGCAATTGAGCATTTTAAGGATATACACTTTTATCGGTTCGGGAAGCCGGCTCCTGGCCCTGAGGAGAATACTTGTGATATTGCGTGGCGGTTTAGGCCTAAGGAAGGGAAGACAGCTTCATTTTATAAGGATTATAGGCGCTTTGTTATTAATAGATCAGAGAATTGTACACTTAGTGTGGTGAGCATTGGGGATTATCATTCGGGCGTGAATGCGAGGAAGAAGAAGAATAAGAAACAAAAGCCTGGATTTGAGAAGACGTCTGGTAGGCAGGAGCAAGGTGTTGTGTCTTTGCCTGTTGTTGGAGAAACTGTAAATGATTCACTTCCAGTGGTTGAGTCTGAAAATGCATTTAGACGTGGGAAGTACTTGATTTATGCGGGTGGTGGAGATAGGTGCAAGAGCATGAACCATTATTTGTGGAGTTTCTTGTGTGCATTGGGTGAAGCCCAGTATTTGAATCGCACTCTGGTTATGGATTTGAAGCTTTGTTTGTCTTCAATTTACACTTCGTCAAATCAGGACGAGGAAGGGAAGGACTTTAGGTATTACTTTGATTTTGAGCATCTGAAGGAGGCAGCATCAGTGTTGGATCACGAGCAGTTTTGGCAAGATTGGAACAAATGGCAAAGAAAAGATGGATTGGGTCTTTATCTTGTTGAGGATGTTAGGGTGACACCAATGAAGCTTTCTGAGGTGAAGGATTCTTTGATAATGAGAAAGTTTGGATCTGTGGAGCCCGATAATTACTGGTACAGGGTTTGCGAAGGAGAGACGGAATCTGTTGTTCAAAGGCCATGGCATCTGCTATGGAAATCAAGAAGGTTGATGGATATAGTGTCAGCAATTGCATCAAGGTTGAACTGGGATTATGACTCTGTTCACATTGTGAGAGGGGAGAAGGCGAGGAACAGGGACCTGTGGCCTAATCTTGCGCGAGATACCTCACCTGATGCCCTTATCTCAACCTTGCAGGATAAGGTTGAAGATGGGAGGAATGTGTATATTGCAACAGATGAACCTGACACATCTTTCTTTGAACCTTTGAAAGACAAATATTCCACTCATTTTCTTAGCGACTATAAGGATCTTTGGGATGAGAATAGTGAGTGGTATTCAGAGACAACAAAGCTTAACAATGGAGTTTCTGTTGAATTTGATGGTTACATGAGGGTCTCTGTTGATACAGAAGTTTTCTTGAGAGGGAAGAAGCAGATTGAGACTTTCAATGATCTGACTAATGATTGCAAAGACGGCGTTAACACCTGCAATACTGCAGCCAGTTAATCCCCAATATATGAGGTCCGAGACTTCGTTGCGACATTTGGGTACATCCACGTGTATTTTAGCTATTGTCTTTCCTTACCTTCAATAAACTTTATGCCTTACCTGTTAGTTTTTGTCATTTGAGTGGCATTTCTTGAATTCTGTACTTGTAGTAGAATATTGACTATCAATGTTTCATGACTTGGCATCATTTTGAGGTTCTAAGACCAAGTTGTCAACTGTTTTTGATCTACCGTGCTATATTATAGTCTTGTCTTGTGATGGAATTTGCCTTTTAAATTGCCTTTTTCAAATTGGTCTTCTGCTTTTTCAAGAACCCTAAACCTTGATATGCTGATATTATGCTTCTGTCCATTTAGCCTAGAGTGGTTAGTTTGTCAAATCAGAATCAAGATGTTAAGTAGGATCTAAAAGAAGAAGAAAAGAGCTTGTAATAAAGATTGAAAGGAAAATAGCAATTCAACTTTTCTAATTGCTATAAAGGAATGCTGAAATATGCCATTTCCTGAATCTCTTTCAATCATCACTCATCTCTTTTACAGAGCATAGCCTCAAGTTCAATAAGTAGAAAACCTGGTGCTTGCTAGAAAGGGTCATGGCAGGCACTCAGTAAAGTGTTAATATTAAGCAACATGAAGACGCTGCCTTGCAGACAGCCGGAAGATTTTGCTTGGATGATCATGCTCGATGGGTCGGTGGATCTGCTCATAGATCGGGCAACCCACCTGGCCTGGCAAGCCCAGCCCATATTGAATCAGGTTTGAGCAGAGATTTTGTTGATCCGTACTGGTCTGATCCGGTTCGGATCACTATTTAATCATTAAAAATATATTTTTAAAGTTTTTAATAATAAATGAATAGTAAATGTGAGCTTACAAGCCGGCCTGGCCCTGGATACAAAAATTGACCCGACCCGATCTATGAGCAGGTATAGGTCGGTGCTGCCCTCGCTCATTTTTTTTTTCTCTTTTTAAGTTTTCGTGGCTCTTCTACCTCGTGCATTCTTAAAATGATTGATTTAGTAGAGGACTCTAAAACTGATTTAAACATGATTGATTTAGACCTACATGGATCTTCATCTGACACTACATTCGAGGGTGAAAATTTAACTAGCTTTTCAAACTGATACCATTGAACATTGCTGTCAAGAAAGATGTTCTTTCTCAGGATCAAAATTGGCTTGCCAAGCAATATAACTTTAACAACTCAAAAAGAAGAAAAAAAAATGTAGTAGGAGCACCTAGCCTGGCTTGACTCACATGGTATGAACAGCTAGAAGGCCCTGGAAAACAACTTGATACTAAACCACCTCTTCCTCCTGGTACCTCTTTGTTCCCCTGATCCTTTCTCTTCTGAATATAAGCCCAATATATAGAAAATCAATCCCTCTCTCTTATTTCCTATTAGCTGCCTTAGCCCTTTTAACTGGAACAAGAGTCAGTTTCTTGCCAGATTTGCTAGTTCCACCTTCTGCTGTTCTTAACATTGAAATAGCAACTTGATGCTGACTTTTGTCTGCTTTCGCATCTGTAAGTAGTTTCAACTCAAATGCTCCCCTGGTGAAACCTCTAGCAACCTGTGTATTAAAATTCTGGTGATCAGTGAGAACTTTGCAAATAATATAACCGGTGTAGAATATAAATTAATCATCCAGACAATTTTACTTACAGGCAGTGTCTACATACAAGAATTACTCATGTTCAGTCAAATTTTTGCAGAAATACAAATGATTTTAGTGGCCAAGGATGTCAAGGTTGAAGATGGATGAATTGTTCAAATGAAGCATGATCATGAACTAGGTGTGTTACATCCTAAAATAGACTTAAACAATGAACAACGTAATGGAACATACTATTTATATTATACTAATTTGTGTTAACAATGCAGAAATGAAATAAGAATATAACTCAATGAACATTATGCACCTTTAAAAGAATCCAAACTTTCAGGGAACTGCTCAAGATTGCAAGTCTAGCTCTTTTCCCTGATGTTAAGTAATTACACATGTGTTGGTCAACCCTCAGTACAAATCTAGGCCAAGATTTCGGGTTTTTGGGGTATTCCTTCTGTTTCCTCACTGCCTGATGACAAAAAAGAAAAAGGTATAAACAGATTATTTTTTTGCCATTCCCATCAAAAGAAGAGGAAAAATAAGAGTTTGTTATAATAATAATTAGAACAGAACTTCACCCAACTCTTACATGCAGTTGCATAGTGAGTTATGTAATGAAAATATATTTAACTTACAAGTAATCGACAAATTTTTTGTTCAATTTTTGAGAAGGAGGTCTCTAGAGCTTCAACCCTCCCAGTACCATGACAGCAAGTGCATGGTTCACTAATCATAAATGTCACGCTAGGCCGAACCTGTTTCAAGATTACCACCACTTGTAAGTTAAAAAGAAAATGTTGTCATTTGAAAATATGGTTTTATCTTAAGTTCAAAATTAGATATAAATTGGGACCAGATTCAGTAAAAAGAATTAGGAACCAGCATACCCTCTTTCTTGTTATTTCCATGAGCCCATGTTTCGACAATTCAGAGACTTTCACCATTGATCGGTCTCTCTCAACTGCTTTCTTAACTTCTTCATATACTAGTCTCTTATTTGCTGAAAATTAGAGAGCCAAGTAAACATCAGTGAGATATTCCTTTACTCCTTACTCCTTAGAAGTTAGAAGTAAGAACACTTCAACCCTAACTTGTTTTACTAGTTCAAGCATGTACCATTTACAAGGTGTACTTGAGCAGTTCTACTAATGAGATGGATAGAAAAAAGGAGAGAGAGAGTAAGTTATATAGCATCTTAAAGGTTTACTAGAGCAGTTCCACTAACAAGATGGATAGAAAAAATTCATAGGAACTGTAATATACTTTTGACAGCAGTTTAAGCAAGATATATAGCATTTCAAAGGTGAAATTGAGATAGTTCTAATAAACACAGATAGCAAAGATTCATACAAAACATAATATAAGCATGTCCAAGGATACTTGAGCAATTCCAATAGACAGACGGATAGCAAAGATAAAGATAAAAATAAGAGAGAGAGAGAGACTCACAGTCATCTGCCATATCAATGAAATCGACTACAATAATGCCACCAATATCCCTAAGCCGTAACTCCCTCGCAATCTGAAAAGTAGTATTTTCTGTTTAATAACTAACATATCCTTTAGTGTAATGGTCAGCATGGTCGGATAATTTATTGAAAACAACATATGGAAAGAACAAGAGACTGCAAGGAAAATTAATAACAAACAAAATAGAAGTACTTATCAAAAGATACTCACACCCATAACCTTTCCCCCTTCTACCTCCTCCCTCTTACACTTACTGAAGGCGAAACTTACTTCTTAATTTGAATGCAAAGTAGCATGATTGTGTTTATATCAAGGGAAATAATTATAGGGATACAGGAGTCCAACTTTTTACATCTTAATATAAATGTTAAGTAGCATGATTGTGTTTATATCAGTTGAACTGATTATTGATACACAAGGGTCTTAGAGTTGCCGTCTGCAGCCACTATGAGAAAAAGTGATTACCCATCTCACATGCAATTAAAAAACATTTATAGTTGGAGTAGAAAGAAACTGAGAAAGAGTACCTAATTATATTTCTGAAGAAAGTAAATAAAAACTTTAGGATCCATGGTCCAGTGGCATATTTCCTCTCTCGGATTGACACACACCAACTTATGATTATGGGATGTGCATACAAAGTGAAAATGATAATAATAATAATAATAATAATAATAATAATAATAATAATAATAATAATAATAATAAAGTGTTTAACATACTTGTTTTGCAGCAGCAAGGTTGACCTCTAAAGTGGCTTTTTCCTGTGATGTTCCATGACCAAACATCCCATGTCCTCCATTCACATCAATAGAGACTAAGGCCTCAGTTTGTTCAATCACCAGGGAACCTCCATTAGGGAGTGGAACCCTGTTGGCAAGAGTTGTAGTTGACATCAGATAGGAAACAGAGAAGGTACAGAAATTCCTCGAATAACACAGGCAACCTTACATAATTATTAAGCATTTGAGGAAAAAAATTAGCAATGATTAGTTTGGTTCCTCTGATTGGAATGAATTACAACTATTCACCTTATTTATTTACTTTTTCATATCAAGTCCATAATCGCAGCTTGTGTCTACATTTTTATGTCAGTGGAACATTTAAGTTCAAAAAGAAGACCAAACAGTCCAAGAGATGGCTGCAAAATTCTGAAGCCAATTAAGGGAACAGATAATTGATTGTCAGTTTTTGGGTCTCAGCACCCCAATTCAGGTAATGGCTTCAAAAATAGCTAAAATCCCCTCTTCCTGACCCAAAAGATTTAATGACAACTATCTCTTGAACCTCTTGTCATGGTGCCATTACTGGTGTTTGAAGCCTTTTCTCGTTAGCTCCTGAATGTTTGATTTTTATAATTCTAACCTAGGAAAGCAAGATCAGCTGGTTATAAGGAATCAAATCTATCAGGAGATCAGGCAGCCTTATTATAAGAATTAACAAATAGCTTACATTCCCATCCTCACAGCTACATATAACGTAAAATATTAAGAGCATTTTCAGAAAAAAAGCGATCCTCACCTTTTGCTAAGCATATTGTTGATCTCTTCCTCGATATTGAATTCATCAAAAAGGAGAATTCTTTTATCATATAACTCTACTCGATCACAAAGATCAGGAGCTATATCCTGAAGATAGTTGGTAACCTGACACCAAGAAGAAAAGTTGATATCTTCCTATTTCAGAGCAAATAATTAATAAACAGATAGTGAGACGTATGAATAGCAACAATAAAGTAAAATTAGAAATACCGGGTAAAAAGATATAAACCACTTTTTGCTTTATAAACAAAATCAATTCAGTATGTTTAACTATGGTTAAAATTTCATTAAAAAAAAAAAGTGAGGATACAACATCAATGGAAACAAAAAACTCATGCATGCCTGCATGCAGAAAGAGATGGATCCACTGCCTTTCAGTCCCAATAATGCAATACCTCATGATATGTTCTTGGTGAGTCAACTATCATTTTGTTAACCTGAAGGTACATAAAAAAGAGGTGATATTAAGGGATGCAATTATTGAGGGATTATCATAAGCTTCTGATGTAAAATAAAGCATTCGAAAGGCATAAGTGAATGGAAGAATGGGAGACAAAATAAATGACAGACTTGCCTTATCATTAAAGTAATCCTGGGCAACTGAGAGTGTTTGACCCATTGCTCTATGCAGCAAAACAGGTATTGCCCCTTCTACACCTTCATCTGCTGCAAGAGCTGCAGATTTAGCATGTTCTACTATATTTTTCCAAGTTGAAAGCAAACCTTCCAAGTCCTTCTGCAGCTCCTTCAAAGAGTGTCCGGTAGCAACAGTCCTTACAGTTAGACCAAAGCCCTGAGGCTGCAAAGTTTTTGCTATGACTTTCAGACGTGTACGCTCAACACCAGTGATCTTTTTTGAGACTCCAATTCTGTCGCAACGAGTGAGTAATATCTGCAACCCACGAGAACTAGCTCAGAAAACAAGCAACTTAATGAACCATGATTTAGAGAGAGGGCAGAGAGGGGATTAAAGGAGGAGAAAATACCCAGAATCTGCTTTTTAATTTTGGATAAGCAGTCAATGTGGGACCTTTTGTACCTAATCCTTCTTTCACAACTTGCACAATAATTTTGGTGCCCTTTCGGACATGGTCCCACTTTTTTTCAACAGCATCCTCTACATCTTGGGAATGTGACCCTGAAGAGCCCTTAGATATTTCTATAGAAGAGGAACCAAGAAGAGTTCCTTCTTCTAGGTGTTGCTCTCCATCTAACAAATCCTCAAAATCAGCATCTGGTTCACCATAATCAGCTACACTACCATTCACATTCTCCTTAAGAACTTCTAAAACATCAAAATCCTCATAGCTATTATGCATAAATTGCACCTCCCCATCCTCAGAGTCATCTTCTGCTGCATCTTCAGTGAAAACAACATCTTCTGAAGAAGGTTCAATTTCATTTGTAGCTGAATGCTCACCAGGGGCTCCAGAAACTAAACCTTTGGCTCTTTTCTTTGTCCTCCGACGAAATGGAGGGAATATGAATGGTTCCCTGTTGTGATTTATGTCCATAAGAGAATGTCTGGAGCTTCCAATATTAACAAATGCCCCACCCATATGGGGAACAAATTTTGTAACTACTCCTAAATATACACTATCACACTGCACATGGCTTTTAACTGGTTCAAGTAACAACTCAACCAATTTACCATCTTCCAGTACAGCAATCCTTTGCATGGTACATATCGAAGAATTGATCAATATAACAGTAGATACAGAGTCCTTGGGAATTACAGGACTGCTTTCTTCAGGCAAGAATTTCTCTGTAATTTGGTCATGCTGATTATTTGCTTCCAACCTGGTTATCTCATCTTTGACAGTGTTGTTAATTTGTGACATATCAGCCTCCATATCATCCCCATATGTGAGAAAGAATAGAGGTGAATGGATAAACCAAGGTTCCTCGACAGGCTGTTCTCTTTCAGAAAGAAGTGTATTATAATAAAATCCCTCCTCTGTATCACGAATTGCAACTACATGACTTGGTTCTATTTCATCCTTGGCTGTAAGGTCATTCATGAATGGCTCTATCTCGTTTAGATCACTTTCACGATGTTTCATAATCTTATCTTCATCTGTCAAAGCACTGAAAGCATTTGAGTGTTCAGAGACATTTAAAGAAGTAAGCTGCATAAAAAAAAGTCCCAAAATAGAGAAATTACCTTCAGCTTGAACTGAGACTGAAGGTTTTATAGGAATATTAGTTTCCTCAATCCATGACCCCCATGCATGAGGTGGACAGATATCAGTTTTAGACCTCATCCATGAATCTCTCACCACAATTTTTCTTTCTTGCTTCTTAGGTGGAGGAACTGACAAAGAAAATTGTGGTCCAGGTCTCCAAGTGATGTCAGATAAAGGCTGCATTTCTCCTTTTATGAAATAATTATACTTGATATTTACACCACAGGCTATCTGCCAGATATAAAAGGTCATTAGATGGAATATGCAGTGAAAATAAGCTACTTTTAATCAAAAGAAAGACCCTAGGAATCAAAATTCCTTTGCAAACAATAGAGAGAGAGCTAAAGGATATCATTATTCTTTATTATTTCTCAGGATAAATTTCATTAATGCAAAGGAGGGAATAGAATAAAAAGGAGGCTTATGTACAGAAAGGAGTACTCAAGAGTTTAGACCAACTCGATACCACAGAGCTTGTCTTCTCATGGACTTTCTCCAAAAATCTGTCTTGTTGAAGTGAACTAAGAAAAAATTACTAGTCTCAGTAATCCTTCTATCCAAAATGTATAATTTCAGATGCAAGAAGTGTAAAGAAGAATTTTTTTTCGATATAGTGCCAAATATTTGACATGTCATTATAGATGATACAAACCATAGATATGCAATTATTTGCTGCAGTTTTGACATTGTTTTACATTTCAAAGTTTATCAACAGAAAAGTTGAGCCACTTATCAGAGTTGGATGAGACTACCTTAACATCAGCCCTCCATATGTTTGCATGTTCAGTAGGAGACATTAGGATTGCCATCTCTGGTTCCCAGCAGCCTAAGGCAACAGATTCCCCACTAATGTAGAGAAGTTGACCTTCTGTCAAATCTGCTTCTACAGTCCAAACTACCTCACATGATCCTTCAAAAGTAGCAGTCGACAGGCCTGAGAAATTTAGTCCAGTTTGTCAGCCATTCTGAACTATAGGAAAGTATTTCCTGAAAGGGTTACATGAGATGTGGATAACTATAAAGATAAAAATGTCAACTTTACAAGTAAGGAAAAAAAAAAGAGATATCTGATAGCTAGGAGATGGCTTTTTCCTATTAATTTAAAGGATGCATGATTGGGCAATTGTGATAATCTTTAATGGATTTATATTTCCAGGAACAATATAAAAAGTCTATATTTCTCTCATTCCCATTGTTATCTGTCAGTTGGTAGACCAAGATTCCTAAGTCTGCAACTAGAAAATGTATGTCTGCGTATAAATCTAACAGCAGTAGGTGTTTGCTGTCATATTAAGTAATCTTATCACATCCACCACATAATAAAGGCAGTTTATGATATAAGTCAATACAAAATTGGAAAATAGGACAGTCACTTACCTTTCTTCACAGACATTATTGGAGATCTTGTCAGAGACCTATGATTTCCAGCACAAAGAGTAAATCTGAACACATTCCCGAGGGGAATGTGATGGCCTGAAAACCTGCTTCAACAGTACAATCAATAGTGATTTGGAGAGAGAGAGAGAGAGAGCGGAAAAGATGTTGACATCTAAAAATAAAAACACCATTTCAATCCATGACATTCATGGTTTTTAACCATGTCCAACTTGTGGCTCTCCATCTTCCTACAATAATATAAACTTATTTGTACGCTTGTGTTCTAATCTAAACAAGTAGATTTCGCAGTTAACGAAACAGACTCTAGAAGTTAAATAAATATGACACAATAAAAAGCACAAACATGATTATCAGTTCGAGTGCATTAGGTGTTGTTTTCTTCTTTGAATGTGTCTGACAAAATTCAAATTACGTCCCAGCCAAGAAGGTGGTAAAAACATGTTTATTAGAGCATCACTAATATAAAAAATAAAATAAAACTTGATGGGATTTGGAATTACATAAGACATCATTGCAAGAACGAAGCCGATAATATGGTGGTACCCAACATAATGAGTGTAACAACAAGTAATAACTAATATCGAGGTGTTGCCCTTTGCAGTTGCATTTAGGATGAAATGCAAATTATCCATTCAAAAACTTTCATAACCAAGGGAAGCTAAAGCTGCTATTAATGCATACTACTTCTACTCAAGTAACCCTATTTAAGATTGTACTTCAATAAAGCTATCCAATCAATTCTGAATTAAAACACTATTGAGAAACTAAAGAAAATCAAAAGAACCAGAGCAATTGAACAAAAGTTCCCACCTTTATTTCACAACTTTACAATAAACACATTCATCCTTATCCTTAAAGAAAGACAATAAACATTGAAGAAAATGGAAACCCAGTTGAAGAAAAGCGGCACTTACGGTAATAACAGCTTAAAGGGACGAAGCAGACAAGAGGGTGCTCGTGGAGAGAAGAGACTGCGAGGCCGAGGCCGAGGCCAAGGCCAAGGTTCTAAGACATCCATGAAAGTGGGGTGCTGAAGCTCAGTGAAGTAGGGCCTGGCGGAAGCTCCCGGGTTGGTAAATTTGGAGAGATAATATGGGCAGTTTCGTCATTTGAGATAGTGTGGAGGTTCACAGTTCACTGCTTGGAGCTTGGGAAGAGGGCAAAGGCATTGGATTGGACGATAAATTAAATGGATAGATGGGTTTTTCTTTCTTGAGCTAACGGCAGATAATACAAGGGTTCTTTCTCTTTGTCTTGGCGCCTTCTATGGCACGTGTGTACATTTGCCACACGTGATACAGAAAAATTTTAAGATTTTTGTTTTTTTGTTTTTGTTTTTTTCATTTTTGTTATACTACCTTTTCATAGGTATGCATAAAAATAGGTGAAAAAAATCTAGATTTCATAATCCGTGTTTATGTGTTGTATTTCGTAATAATCGTGTGAATATAAATATTATAAAAATTATTAAATATATTAAAATATTAAATATAAATATGATATGTATATTAAAAATATCGTGTTTATTATATTATTTTTATATTTATTAAACATATCATGTCTATATCGTGTTTTCATATTATGTCCTAATTATTTAATTTAAATTAAATATCTTTACAAGTAAAATGCAAAAGCAAATATATATATATATATATATGTATGTGAAGATTTTAGAAGTAAAACTTTTATAGATGTAAATTTCTTAATTATTTTTTTTCATATATTTGAAAATAAGAAATCGGAGAAAGATTCAAATTTCAAATTTGATATTCTTTTAAAAAATAGTAACACTCCTTAAGTTAAATTAAATTTGTGACATGTAAATTTAATGGCTAAAATATTTTTAAAAAAATCTCTAAATTATATCATTTTATTCAAGTAAACCTTTATACTTCTATTATTTTCAAATAAGTCTTTATCATTTGATTTGTATTCAAATAAATTTTTATTTAAATGAAAAATTGATTTATGTTAAGAATTTATTTAGGTACAAATTAAAGATTAAGAACTTATTTGAGTACAAATTAAAGATTAAGTGTTTATTTGGATGCAAATTAAAGATTAATGACTTATTTGGATGTAAAAAAAAGTATAAAAACTTAATTAAGTAAAATGATAAAATTCAAGAGTTTTTGTTATTTTAGCCAAATCATATATATATATATATATATATATATATATATATAGAGAGAGAGAGAGAGAGAGGGGATCCACTTATACTAGTGTAAAACTAATTTTTTATACGATTTATATTTTAACAAGCCAACGGTTGGATTTAACAATATAATTGTACTTGTCATGCATGTAAAGTTTTGAATCAATCCGATATCTCTATTATATCGTTCGAGAATACTGTCTTTTTCAATACATATTTAACGGTTGAAAGTTTTTTACATCGAACAAATAGTTAGACATTTTTAATTTACTCGAAACTCAACGTGCATGATCTACGTGAATAAAACATGAAATACGACGGTCGGATTAAACAAATATAAATCGTATAAAAAGTTACGAAAGTGTGTAAAACTAATTTAGTTTTACCTTTAGTGTAAGTGGATCGCTTCTCATATAGATATAGATATATATATATATATATATATATAATTTAATAAGGTACATGCTGACCGTGTAAATTTTGTTGACATAGATACCTAAAAAATATATCTTATCAACTCATTAAAATTCAAAATCAAAATTAAATTGTGAGAAAATAATTTATTATCAACATTTATCATTCAATAATTTAAAAAATTAAAATTATCCATTTAAATAATTAAATTTCAAAATTTAAAATCAAACTAAGTTATCAACTTTTGTTATGCAATAATTGAATAAGTAAGCATATATGGATGTCAAAATATCTATACCCTTACCTATTTCAAAAGTCATTTACAGGGCAAAGAATAGAATAATTAAGCATATATAATTCTATATATTTATCAAACAATTTTATATATTTAATAAATCCTTCATAATTTAATTACTTTTAACAATATAATTTCATAATTTTTTAAATAAAAAAATTATTTTTATTAACTGATATAAATATATAGTATAGATGAGAGTTTTCTTTATTTTTATCATATATTTTTTTATAATTTTAATATTATTTATCATATATGTGTTTTTAAAAAAATTATTTTTTTATGATATGTCATTTAAAATTTTGAAATTTAAGTATGTTATAAATTTTGAAGGTTCAAATATAAAAGCGTATAAAATACTAATTTATATGTGTTTATAAATATTTAAGTAGATACAATTATCCTGTACATTGAACAAGTCACAAACTAATTTAATTTTATATACCTTGTGGCTTATCCTCGTTATATTGCTTACGGAATTCCCTCAAATTTGACCACATAGACTTCAAAGTTTAAAGTATAAACATCAAATACTTTTTTTTAGTGAAAGCAAAAGTATTTAAACTCGACTATTTAAAATAAAAGAATATGTTTTGTTGGGATTTTAAAATAAAAACGTTCCACAACGAGATTAATATAAAATAAATCACAATCAAAAGAGAAAATATTAATATGATTCGGTTTCAATTGTCGAGAAAAAGAAATTCACTATAAATATAAAAATCACAAAAAATATAAAACACCCAAAACAAAAATAAATCTGAGTCTCGAAACAATCTTAGTTTCATGCTCCCTAACTAGAGGTGATCATGGTCGGGCTGGGTTCGGGCCGGGTTCAGACTATATGCTAAGAGCTTTTATATCTGTTCAGGTCCGACCCGGCTCGAAATATGGGTTATTTTTTTGTCCAAGCATGGCCCATATTATTACTACAATATCCAGGCCCGGCTCGTCAAATTTTTTTACTGAGTTGTATTTTTTTAACAGGTTAAAATTTAAGGATAATAAAATAATTTCATATTATAAATTATTTAATTATTAAATATAAAATATATTTATTTTTTATAATACTATTCGGGTCGGGCCGGACCGGACCCGGGCTTAATTTTTTTTACCCAAGACCCGACCCGTTTAAAAAACGGGCCTAAAATTTTGTTCAGACCCATTTTCTAGGCCTAGTATTTTTGTTCAAACCCTCCCAAATATCGGGCGGGCTTCAAATTTGAGCGGATAGCCTGACCAATGAGCAGGTCTATCCCTAACGTTTAAACACATAGAATACTTTTTTATCCTATGTAGCCCGGTGTTTTTTCCCAACTCTTATTCGTGTCCCTACAAACGCATCTTCCACATAGAGATCACATCTCTTTCATTATTTTAAATTTTAAGATTCACTCTATGCTTGTAGATCAATTAACTTGTCCACTGATTAAACTTGATAACTAAGCAATATCTTAGTGAATCCCAAAAACGTCTCAAAAAAAAAAATCTTCACTTTTAAAAAAAAGAAATTGAGTCAATATTTTCAACAATCTCAATCTTAATATAAATTTCATCAAATTTTCAATCTCCACATTAGACATGCTTGGCTTCACTAGAAATGAAAGTCTCAGTTTTAACCTCTCTCAGTTGTAATTGCCTCTCACTGTCATTTGTCTCCAGAGATCATCTAGTTGGCGCCGTCGAGTTTAAGCACATAAAATACCCTTTATCCCATTAGCCCAATTTTTCCCCTAACTTTCTCACACACATACAAACTCATATCCCGAATAAAAATTACATCTATCTTATAATTCTAAAAGTTAAAACACACTTTATACTTATAAACCAATTAACTTGTTTATTAAGTAAACTTGATCATCAAACATTATCTTAACGAATCTCACACGTATCTCAAAAAAAAAAAAAAAATCATCAAATCTTTTAAGATTTGATGAAATATTTCTAACATATTTATTCATTATTAAGTCATATTCTTACATGTTTTAATACCATTAGTCAAGTACCACGGTGAACAAATTGAACACTTAGCAAAGAAATAATCAGTGATAATCAATGAGTAGGGGCCACATAAAAACATTAATTTTGTCAATTTTGTAATCCTCTTCAACCTCTTGGTTTATGCCATAGCCTTGTAAAAGCTCAGATGCAATGGTCAAAGCTAAATCCCAGGGAGATTTGCCTTCTGTCATGAACCCAATGTCTAGACACCATCTTGATGTAACTTGACTTGAATCAGTTTCCAAATGTTTTTGTCATTAAAATTAAACACATGACTTCATGCCAAATTAACTGCAGGTGGTGCCCATGTAAGTTAAAAACAGCTGTTTGATAAGCCATCTGTTGAACATAGAGACAAGCAGAGAGGTGTATGGCTGTTATTATTTGTTGTAAATGATGTTGGAGAATATATTCTCAAACTATACTAGTAAACTTAGGGATTGTTGATGCAATTCAATTTTTGACTCATTTCCAAACAACTGAGATGTTATTAGGACATTGTTTTTTTACTCTCTTCCATCTCATTCCCTTGAAATCTGCTGAGATGATGAAGCTTTGGACATGGGGATGAGAGTGAAATAAATGTTATTTATATTCCTTTAGATACTTTCTCCTAAAGATAAACCAAGTTGAGATTTCAATTTCTTTTTTTTTTCTTCTCCCTTTTGAAAAGAGCTAAAAAGGAATAAGAAAATCTTAATACCGAACCCGAAACTTAATCCAGTTGGTTTATGTAACCACCTTTAAGATGTGACATCTAAAAAATTTGACATTTCAATCATAACATCTGCAACCGTTTCTCCTATCCTCAAGCTACGAAAACATCTTGCTCCTATCCTCAAGCTACGAAAACATGTTGCTCAAACTTGGTGTTGTTGAACACCCCCAAGTGGATGTAGTAGACTTCAGACCCCAGAATTAGGCATGAATGTTGGATGTCGACAAATGAGTGACATAACTGTTTTTACCAAGTATTAATTAAAGAAAAATGGGTAATACCTCGTCCGTGTTTCCACTTCAAAGTTTCCAATATGCATAGAACTAAGGACTCGGGTACTTCAAAAAAAAAATAAAAAAAATGAAGACTTGTAGTAGCATAAATCCCACTTTTAAAAGGTAGAATAGAATGATGGCAGAATTTCATATATCATGAACATTTAGTCATAAAGTACTCAAGGGCATTACAGTGTGACAGAAAGAAATGAAACCTACCACAAACTTAGAACATGTTCTGAGATAGAAGCTAGATAGATACCATAAAAACATCAGAAACCTGACATTAACATATTACACTAGAACAGCTAGTGCATCACAAGGCAGTATCCTGCTATGTTCCTTCGACTATTCAGTTTTCTTGAAGTATTTGTGTCCGACGCATATCCGGACATAGGTATGAGGATATGACCCTCCAAAGACTTCCCAAATACATGAAAAAACTTAGAAAAAATTGAACATACCCATGTCGGACACATACCCGTATCCGACACTCACACCCGAGTCCGAGTAACATAGGTATCCTGTCAGCAGATTTTAGTTCCACTAATTATCTAGTTTTCTTTTCAAATCTATCCCATTGCACAAAAGAGTGAAGCAAGAAAGCAAACAAAATCTCCATGAACTATAGAAGGTCAAGACAGAAGTGAGATTGCATATAGCATCAGGAAACCCTAACAATATGTACATTCGATAACACATCACCACATCAAGGTAAATTTGCGGGTAACAACACTCGCATACTACGAATCCTAGGCTGATAACAGTCATTTAAATACTGTACAATAAACACGCTGTACACGGAAATTTCCTCGACTCTGCATGCTATTAATATTCCCACCAAAAGCAGGAAGCCTCCTCTTCAGGTAGGAGAGGAGTCCTGCAAAGAGGGCATGTAGCATTCCAATAATTCAACCACTTTTCCAAGCATACCTTGTGAAAGAGATGGCCACAGGACAAGCGGTTAATCTCTGATTTGGGCTCAAACTGAGTCAGGCAAACTGAACAGTCATGCTGAGGCCGCTTGCAGCTACATATAGCATCAAACCGAATTGCTGGGGTCCTACTCCGGAACTCATCAATGTAACTATCAGGAGTATTAAGGTGGAAGTCAAAAGATTCTGAGGGATTTTCAACAGAATCTGAGGACGAGGAGGATGATGATGACGAGAGATGGATACCAACAATGTGAAGGATTGATCGGATTATGCCTTTAACTATAGATATGGATAAAGCTGTGTTTACCAAGAGTACACATAGCACTCCTTCTGATGGAGCTGGGAGACTTGAGAGACCCATTTTTTGTATCAAGGTCGGAGTTTTATGTGGGATCCAGAATAGAAAAGAGATATGCAATTCGAGAAATTCAAGCTAAGTTTAGCTGAACAAATTATTATATAATGGAAAGGATAAAAAGGATTCTACTCTCTTGCTGACATATATGACCTGCAAAACATAAAAATCCATTACAATACCATACAAAGATAGAAGTCAATGTAAAAGTTATCAAATTATGCAAAGCAAAAAGCAGATCATCAAGTCTTTGATTCCAAAATTCACATGCAAATAACCTCAAAGATAACAAATCACTGACCAAGACAAAAACACCAAAGAAAAAGAGAAGGAAGATCACTATAAATGATTTTGAAAATCACCTTAAAAGCAGAGTGGGAGAATCTTCAAATGACAAGTGATGACTGATGAGTGCAAACCTTGGTAACCTGCAAGAGAACCAGCATTCAATTGGGAAAGTGATATCAGTAATACAACATTGATGAGGATGGGTTAAAAATGGCAGCTTGTTACTGGCCTCATCGCCAAGATAGGATAGGCTTTAAATAAAAGAGTTTGATACCACCTATATTCCATAAAGTAAAAGCTCAAAGAAATTGAAACATGAAACATTTGCAAAACAAATCATCAATTGTGATTGCAAATGAAAAGAACCCAACAGGAGAATTGAGAGCATTCAAAAACTGTCTATAGCTAATAACATCCCCACAAAGATCGATGCTAAATAAAAGCACCTTTTATAAACTTTTCCATTACCAAGATCTAGCCATACTCAAACCTTGATAGTAATAAACAAGGTCAAAATAGAAAATCAAAGTTATAACAAAAAGGGGAAAGGAAAAGATATCATATTTCCAATTTGGAAAAACCAATTAAATAAACAACAGAAAACAAGGTGATATGAGATCTAATATATTCATGCATAATAAAAGAACCCCATTAATAGTTAATATCCTTCATTTGCTTCATAAAAAAAAAAAAAAAAAACCAAACATTTTTTCTTTAAAGACCCTTTAAAAGCAGAAGAGCAAGCTTTAAAAAAGTAAAAGATTTGAGTTTGTTTAAGCAAGGATTCTTACACAAAAATGGTCAACTTTGCTCTGTGGAAGGTAACAAGAACTACACAGTATCTTTTTTCATGGGATCAATGAAACATTGAGAAAGGAAAATTGGGTTTTAACAGAAAAGAAATATGTAAGCTTTTTGAAGTCCTGTAATGGCTGCTGCGCGATCTTTCTTTTCTTATATAGCAACCCCCACCCTAACTCTAAAACAAACTGTGGTTAGTCTTCCGGGTTTTCCGGACTCTATATCATGGTTACTTTATATCATCAATCTGTCTTTTACTTCAGTTTAGTATTTTGTGTCTTTAAGCCTAAAATAAGCTTAATTTTTACGTTAGTAGATTAGATAAGATTCTCAGCAGTCATAGTCTTATAGACTTATAACTATAGTAGATCTGTACAATATTCGAATTATCAAATCTAAATTCAAAGATTCTTTCGATATCTAGATAGATTTAAACAAAATATTAAAGATGAAAAATCAGTTTGAACAAAAAAAATTAAATTAGTTTAAAAAATAATCAAGTTTTGGGTAAAATATTTTTTTTTTCAAGCCCAACTCGATTCATTTTACTATTAATGATAAAAAATTTAAAGGGATTGATTTTTTTTATAAAAAAAATTGAACATTTTTTAAGAAAGATTGATTCTTTCAAAAAGATCATTTTTTTAATACAAATTTAAATAGATTTGTGCTGAATTTAGATATTATTTTTACATATTATTTTTTTATAAATATTTTTACATATTAAATTGAATCTAAATAAAAAATTTTATTTATATTTCAGATCGAATCAAATTTAAATAGACATAATCTTTGTTAGTATAGACTTATGCCCGATTCAGCTAATAGACAGATCTCCTTATAACAACTAAAAGAGGAAAAGTAAAAGAAAATATCTTTCTCATTATTAGCTACTACAAGTTCTCACTTATAGTATCGAAATTATTGTGAAAAGTTTATAGTTAGAAATTGCAAGTCAAATATTTTGAAAACTGGGTAATTACTATTTTTACCTTTTAATTTATGACAACTTTTTAAATTACTGCACCATTCACTTTGTATATAGTAGTAGTTGGAAATGTTGAAGTATAAAACCATTATAAAAGTATGTATCTTTGCTCATGTAATATTTGATTCCTTTTTAAGTATTCTAAATAGTAATTTTTATGTTTTTTTCTTTTTGTTTTTTTTACTTTTTACCATGTCATTTCTTGTATTTAATAGAATTTTATATTAAACTAGAAAAAAGCTCCGCTTCATCGGGGTATTTTATTTTATAATTTTTTAATTAATTAATAATAATTAGTATTATATTTTATATTTCATTAAATAATAATTATTTATTTGAATATTATATTTTTAAATTGTAATAATATTAATATAATTATTTTTTTAATTATAAAAATTAAATTTATGATAATTTTTATTTATAAATTACATAATATAAATGCATTTAATGTTATTTATATGTATTTTTTAAAAATATTTAGATTTTATTGTACAGTGTATATTTTTATTTATAGGAGGTAAAAAATAACAAATGAAAAATAAAAAAATAAAATTGTGGTTTGTATTTTATTCTCTCTTATGATTGATTTTCTCATATAAGTGAGCAGCAAGTTTTTTTTTTTTTTCCTTTTTTTTAACTTTATTTCCTAAGCGAATTAGTTACGGATCCTAAATCGACTGCGAGTCAACATGCTGACTAACCCTTTTAAATACATCATTTAAAATAAAAATAAAAATAATTAATAAAATAAATTTATTTATTTACTTTTTCCCAAGTGGGTCTGGTCACGAATCTTAAATCGACCTGCGAGTCAACGTGCGGACCTACCCCTTTAAATACACCATTTAAAATTAAAAGAAAATAATTAATAAAATAATATATTTTTTAATTTTTTTCCGAGCGGATCGGGTACGGATCCTAAATCGACCTGCGAGTCAACGTGCTAATCAACCCCTTCAAATATATCATTTAAAATTAAAATAATTAATAATATAATTTATTTTTTCCGAGACGTTCGGATACGGATCCTAAATTGACACGTGAGTCAATGTGCGGACCAAACTATTTAAATACATCATTTAAAAATAAAATAAAAAACTAAATATAATTAATCAATTTTTTTATTTTTTTCTCGAGCGGTAGGGTACGGATCTTAAATTGACCTGCGAGTCAACGTGCGGACTAACATCTTTAAATACATCATTTAAAAATAAAATAAAAAACTAAAAATAATTAATAAAATTTTATTTTATTTTATTTTTTTCCCGAGCGGTTCGAGTACGGATCATAAATCGCTCCGCGAGTCAACGTGCGGACTAACTCTTTTAAATACATCATATAAAATAAAAATAAAAATAATTAATAAAATAATTTTTTTAAACTTTTTCTCCAAACGGGTCGGGTGCGGATCCTAAATCAATTCGTGAGTCAACGTGCGGATCAACCACTCTAAATTCATCATTTAAAATTAAAATAATTAGTAATATAAATTTTATTTTAACTTTTTCCCGGATCGAGTACGGATCTTAAATCGTCTCGCGAGTCAACGTGCGAACTAACTCTTTTAAATACATCATTTTAAATTAAAATAAAAAATAATTAATAAAATATTTTTTTCTTTTTCCCCAAGCGGGTCGGATATGGATCCTAAATCAATCTAAGAATTTTTTTTTGGAATATATATTTATTAATTTTTTGCCCTAAAAAGAGACTTTTGTTCCAAATAAAAAACAAAATAGGATAATTTTTATGGACATTTAAAGAAATACCCTTTAAATCCCTAAAAACTCTTTGTGAAAAGTCAAAAATAGCCATAAAAGATGATAAAATAAGACAACAAAATCCTTTAATAAAATTCAAGAATTCCCTATGAGTCCCAAAGGACTCAATTTTCATAATAGTGGATGCATATGAAATGTATAATTTTATGAACTTTCAATTAATTAATAAAACTTTTATCTCATTAAAAATAAAATTTGCACATATGAGCATTTTGATCAATAGTGGATAATGCATTATCCTCTTGAAGAATTAATTTCAATTACTCTTTCTTAAATTAAAAAATATATATTAACAAACATTTTAAAAGATTCACAAGTTATAATTTATTAATAAAATATAAAACTACTGATCAAATATAAATATTTTTTAATAAATTTTATTTACTATTTTACAAGAATAAATGCTAACTGTACCCATTTATTGCATTGAAAACAATTAAAAAAACAATTAAAAATTTATCAAAATCATTAGGACATTATTTACAAATTGTGCTAAATGATCTGAAATCCAAAGAATATAGATAGAAATAATTATATCAAAACTTTGTATTGTTTCCCACCATTTTATTTTATTAGACCTAACATTTTTGTGTACCTAACCAGTTGAATGAAATTAAAGACTTTTAGAAAGAAGTTCAGCTAGGTTGGGTGATAAAGAATAGACTTGATAATTCTAAACTGATTACATGATATAAGAAAAATAATTAAAATATGATACAAAATACGATACGATATGAACAAAATAACACGAATCGACATGAATATAAAATCATATCAAAATCTATATAATACAAATTATTAATGTATCACAGTTTATATAAATATATAACACCTTAAATACGATTATAACATAAAAAATAATATAAACACAATATAAATACATGAATTAACTGATCTAATGAAGCACTCAACCAAATGGCATGAGAAACTTTGGTTTATTTCACATCAATCTATACAAAAAAGGTACCTACCTTAAGCCACCAAGTGGAGTGAAAAAAATTTGAAATTTCATATAAATTGTCAAAATCCCAATTGCATTGAACAGCCTACATTATTGGTAGTACTAATTTTCTTTTCATAGTTATACCAACTAGGCAGCTTTAATTCACACGGCTCCATTTTTAAAAACCTAAACATATTGGCAAGTTGGGTTTTTCTTGAACTAACATTGAGAGGACTTTCAGCTATTTATGCTCAATTTTTCAAAGCATCAATGTCCAACTTTGTCCTGTTTAAAATGAGCAATTAACTCATCGAAATTGAAAGGATGGATATGGATGGACTATGGAGCCCTCAACCAAAAGTGACAAGCAGTTTTGGCCCTATTTATATATTTTCCTGTTTGTCACAATGAAATGGAACCCCTCCCCTCCTTTCCTTTCCCTTCCCTTCATTATATCTTACCTGCACATTGACAAGTGGCATTTATTCACTGATTACAACAATGCCTTATTTCTTTTCCTTAAGTCATTTTCTCAGCAGTGCTGCCAAAGTGTCTCAGTTTCTGCTAATTTAATCAACCATTTTTCACAAAGAAAAATAATATTTGGAGGGGAGGGGACCCTAAATATATTTATCAGCACTGTCTTGATTGTAAAATTTTGTTTTTTACGTGTCAAAATATTAATGGGGGCATTGGAAAAATCTCAGCAGATTAATGGGATTGCTGGGACAGAATCCTAATTTGTAAGTCCCCAGCATTGATGTCCATGTGTCAAACAATAAGCTGTGTTTCAAAATTGGGACAATGTTATTGCATTAATGTAACAAAATGTTGGCTAAGCTTGGATGGAAATTTGGAGAAGGGTGACTCGGATGTATGGGTTAGGGCAAAGCTCCTTCACTTTTAAGTATTTTTTTAATTTAATTTAAAATATAATAAAATTTTATTTTGATTTTTCGAAAATTTATAATTTGATCTCTTTTTATTTCGACAGAGGTGATTTTTTCCAACGATTATGTTTGGTTAGTAGCTCAGAACAAGTGATTAACTAAAAAAGCTTGCTTTCTAGAGGAGCTAAGTTTCATTTCATCCACTCATTGTCCAAGGTGCTAATGTGGAAAATATTGTTCATTTTCTAAAGCTATATAGTCTAGGTGGTTTCAGTGAAGTCATTTGGGTTAATATTTGCTCATTATCTTTGAAGGATTGGCTACTTTTTAATTTGAGCAGGTCTAATATTAATGTTGTGGTGGAGGGAAAAATTAGTTGGCTTACATGCTTTGGCTTTGCTTGCTGTTTTTCTTTGGAGTCTCAAGAATAAATGTGTCTTTGTTTTAAAAATTCTTAATTTGTGGCCTTTTCAACTTAATCCTCGCTAATTGGTGTTCGAGATTATCTGCATTATAGAGTGTTCGAGGTTTGATCTTTGAAGCTTGTTTCTTAGAAATTCCACCACAAATGTTTCCATTAATTGGAGGTATTTGCAAAGATAGTTTTGGAGAATGGGTTTTTTGGCTTTAATGAAAACTTGGCAATTCTTCGGTCTTAAAGGCTAAATTTTTATGCCATTTACACGGCTATGTTGCTGGCTTGGGATCATGGTTTAAGGAGCGAGTCTTGATGAACAGAGAATATTCAGGGGCGGATCATAATGGGGTGGGGCCGTGGGGGCCAAGGGGAGCCCTGGCCTCTCCAAAATTTTTTAAATCATTTATTATAAATATATATTTATATTAAATACATTTAAATTGACACCTTCAAAGTAAAATTCTTATTTTTAATTTTATACATTGACAAAATAAATTAAAATAATATTTTTATTTATCTATTATTTACAAAAACTTAAGATTGATAAGTTTGTCACAAATATTAAGTCACAATCATATAAATTTAAAAGAAAAACAAGTTGACTTTCTAATTTTTTGACATAACTTTAGTTTTATATATATTTTTAATTTATATTATATCTTTGTGACCATTTTCAATGTGTTTTGCTTAATAATTTGAGTTACCACTTGTCAACCGTCTTTACAAAACTAAAATTGTTGTTAAGAGTTTTTTAAAATATATGTACATATATTCTTGCCTTCATATGAATAATCTTAAACCTTTTGTGTTTTTTCAAAAATTAGGGATAATTCTTTCTTAATTTTTGTTATAGTGATATATAAATTGACTTGTCTTAACCACTTATGAAAAATTCTTCTTTTACAAAGCTCGATACTTTCGGTTATTGAGATTTTATTATGAAAATTAAATTGATAAATTTATGAATCGCTAAAATTTATATATTTTACGATATTTTTATTTTTTATCAGTATATTGTTTGCATATATCTTTTATATAAGAAAATTATTGGTAAATACCTCAAACGAAAATAAGAAAAGTATAATTTTAATTGGCCCTCTCAAAATCAAATATCAATATTCGCTACTGATTGATAGTCTCCAAAAAGAGGAGAAATCCTTTCAAATGATTTTTTTCCCCAAAATTTACCAAGCTTATTTTACAAACTAAAAAAAAAAAACCTTTTTTATATATATTTACATGAAAATAAGAACTCTATCACCAGTTGTTACACCCAAATATTCCATCTGTGTGGCATTCATTGCCAAACAGTGATTTTCAATAGATGGATCTTCTTTAAGTTGAAAAACAAAATTATTTAGTTTGATAAAGTTGGTGTAAACAACACCAACAACAGAAAAATAACTATTTACACAACGTGAAAAATCTACTATTGATTTAGAACCATAGACGAAGTTTGGGGTAGAACCACAAAACTTCACTAATTTAACCCATCGTCCCATTAACATTTTGAAAAGACAAAATAATACAAATGTGTGAGAGTGTTAGCAAGAAAACTCTGAACAGACAAAAATAGTACAAATATGTGAGAGTGTGAGCAATAAAACTCTGAACAGCAATGGCGGTATGGAAACTTGGAAAGAAAAAAATGGAACTCGATAAATAAAAAATAAGTAAACTTTTGCAGACTTGCCTTTTAAATATATTTTTTTTCACTAGCAATCACAAGGATCTTTTCTGCCTAGCCGCAAAGATCTTTTCTGGTTAGCCGCCGGAGAGCGGAGTGCAAAATTTGTCTTCTCTCCGTACTGCACTGGTGAAAAAGTAAAAAAAAAAAAAGAAACCTCACCAAAATCCTAAAATTTTAATTTTTAGGACTAAACTATCATTACCCATTCTCTTACATGTTTTTCTCGACAACAGCTCGATTTGGTTATTTTAGGCAAGTTTGGCTTTGGGCAATCAAGCTGGAGTTTTGTTTGATTTGCACCCCTTGATAGTCAGTCTCCAAAAAAAGAAGAAATCCTTTCAAATGTTTTTTTCTTCCAAATGTTACCAAGCATTTTTTAACAAAAAAAAAAAAACTTTTTTATATATATTTACCTTAAAATAATAACTCTATCACCAGTTTTTACATCCAAATACTCCTTCCGTGTGGCATTCATTGCCACACAGTGATCTTCAATGAATGGATCTTCTTTAAGTTGAAAAACACAATTATTTAGTTTGGTAAAGTTTGTGTAAACAACACCAACAACAGGAAAATAACTATTTGCACAACGTGAAAAATTTACTATTAATTTACAACTATAGATGAAGTTTGTGGTAGAACCACAAAACTTCACTATTTTAACCCATTGTCCCATTAACATTTTGAAAAGACAAAAATACTGTAAATGTGTGAGAGTTTGATAGTGTTAGCAAGAAAACTCTGAACAGACAAAAATAGTAAAAATATGTGAGAGTGTGAGTAAGAAAACTCTGAACAGCAACGGCGGTATGGAAACTTGGAAAGAAAGAAACGGGACTCAGTAAATAAAAAACATGTAAACTTTTGCAGACTTACCTTTTAATTTTTTTTTCACTAGCAACCACAAGGATCTTTTCTGCCTAGCCGCAAGGATCTTTTCTGGCTAGCCGCTTGGGAGCTGAGTGCAGAATTTATCTTCTCTCCGTACTGCATTGGTGAAAAAGTAAAAAAATTAAAAAAAAAAAAAACTCGTCAAAATTCTAAAAATTTAATTTTTATGATTAAACTATCATTACCCATTCTCTTAAATTTTTTTCGACAACAGCTCGGTTTGGTTATTTTCGGCAACTTTGGCTTTTGGACAATCAAGCTGGAGTTTTGTTTGATTTGTACCCCTTGATAGTTAGTCTCCAAAAAAAGGAGAAATCCTTTCAAATGATTTTTTTCTTCCAAATTTTACCCAAAAAAAAAAACTTTTTTATATATACATTTACCTTAAAATAAGAACTCTATCACCAGTTTTTACACCCAAACATTCCATCTGTGTGACATTCATTGCCACACAGTGATCTTCAATGGATGAATCTTCTTGGAGTTGAAGAACAAAATTATTTAGTTTGATAAAGTTGGTGTAAGCAACACCACAACAGGAAAATAACTATTTGCACAACGTGAAAAATTTACTATTGATTTAGAACATAGATGAAGTTTGTGGTAGAATCACAAAACTTCACTATTTTAACCCATCGTCTCATTAACATTTTGAAAAGACAAAAATAATGCAAATGTATGAGAGTGTGAGAGTGTTAGCAAAAAAACTCTGAACAGACAAAAATAGTACAAATATGTGAGAGTGTGAGTAAGAAAACTCTGAACAGTAACGGCGGTATGAAAACTTTGAAAGAAAGAAACGGGACTCAATAAATAAAAAACATGTAAATTTTTGCAGACTTACCTTTCGAATATTTTTTTTCCACTAGCAATCACAAGGATCTTTTATGCCTAGGCGCAAGGATCTTTTCTGACTAGCCGCCTGGGAGCTGAGTGCATAATTTGTCTTCTCTCCGTACTGCATTGGTGCAAAAGTAAAAGAATAAAAAAAAAAAACTCGCCAAAATCCTAAAAATTTAATTTTTAGGACTAAACTATCATTACCCATTCTCTTACATGTTTTTTTTCGACAACAGCTCGGTTTGGTTATTTTCGGCAACTTTGGCTTTTGGGCAATCAAGCTGGAGTTTTGTTTGATTTGTACCCCTTGATAGTTAGTCTCCAAAAAAAAGAGAAATCCTTTCAAATGATTTTTTTTTCCAAAATTTATCCAAAAAAAAAACATTTTTATATATATTTACCTTAAAATAAGAACTCTATCACCAGTTTTTACACCCAAATATTCCATCTGTTTGGCATTAATTGCCACACAATGATCTTCAATGGATGAATATTTTTTAAGTTGAAGAACAAAATTATTTAGTTTGATAAAGTTGGTGTAAGCAACACCACAACAGGAAAATAACTATTTGCACAACGTGAAAAATTTACTATTGATTTAGAACCATAGATGAAGTTTGTGGTAGAACCACAAAACTTCACTATTGTAACCCATCATCTCATTACATTTTGAAAAGACAAAAATAGTGCAAATGTATGAGAGTGTGAGAGTGTTAGCAAAAAAACTCTAAACAGACAAAAATAGTACAAATATGTGAGAGTGTGAGTAAGAAAACTTTGAACAGCAATGGCGGTATGGAAACTTGGAGAGAAGAAATGGGACTCGGTAAATAAAAAACATATAAACTTTTGCAGACTTACCTTTTAAATATATTTTTTTCACTAGCAATCACAAGGATCTTTTCTGCCTAGCCGTAAGGATCTTTTATAGCTAGCGCCTGAGAGCTTAGTGCAAAATTTGTCTTCTCTTCGTATTGCACTGGTGAAAAAGTAAAAAAATTAAAAAAATCCACCAAAATCCTAAAAATTTAGTTTTTAGGACTAAACTATCATTATCTATTCTCTTACATGTTTTTTTCGACAACAACTCGGTTTGGTTATTTTCGGCAACTTTGGCTTTTGGGCAATCAAGCTGGAGTTTTGTTTGATTTGTACCCCTTGATAGTCAGTCTCCAAAAAAAGGAAAAATCCTTTCAAATAATTTTTTTCTTCCAAATTTTACCAAGCTTTTTTGACAATTTTTTTTTATATATATTTATCTTGAAGTAAGAACTCTATCACCAGTTTTTACACCCAAATATTCCATCTGTGTGGCATTCATTGTCACACAGTGATCTTCAATGGATGGATCTTCTTTAAGTTGAAAAACAAAATTATTTAGTTTGATAAAGTTGGTGTAAACAACACCAACAACAGAAAAATAACTATTTGCACAACGTGAAAAATTTACTATTGATTTAGAACTATAGATAAAATTTGTGGTAGAATCACAAAACTTAACTATTTTAACCCATCGTCCCATTAACATTTTGAAAAGACAAAAATAGTGCAAATGTGTGAGAGTGTGAGAGTGTCAGGACGAAAACTCTGAACAGACAAAAATAGTACAAATATGTGAGAGTGTGAGCAAGACAACTCTGAACAGCAATGGCGGTATGGAAACTTGGAAAGAAAGAAATGGGACTCGGTAAATAAAAAATATGTAAACTTTTGGAGACTTACCTTTTAAATATTTTTTTTCCACTAGCAATCACACGTATCTTTTCTGCCTAGTCGCAAGAATCTTTTCTGGCTAGCCGCCTGGGAGCTGAGTGCAGAATTTGTTTCCTCTCCGTACTGGGCTGGAGAAAAAGTAAAAAAAAAATCACCAAAATCCTAAAAATTTAATTTTTAGGACTAAACTATCATTACCCATTCTCTTACATTTTTTTCGATAATAGCTCGGTTTGGTTATTTTTGACAACTTTGGCCTTTGGGCAATGAAACTGGTGTTTTGTTTGATTTGTACCCCTTGATAGTCAGTCTCCTAAAAAAAGGAGAAATCCTTTAAAATGATTTTTTTCTTCCAAATTTTACCAAGTTTTTTTACCAAAAAAAAAAAACTTTTTTATATATATTTACCTTAAAATAAGAACTCTATCATCAGTTTTTACACGCAAACATTCCATCTGTGTGCATTCATTGCCACACAATGATCCTTAATGGATGGATCTTCTTTAAGTTGAAAAACAAAATTATTTAGTTTGATAAAGTTGGTGTAAACAACACAAACAACATGAAAATAACTATTTGCACAACGTGAAAAATTTACTATTGATTTAGAATCGTAGATGAAGTTTGTGGTAGAACCACAAAACTTCACTATTTTAACCTATCGTCCCATTAACATTTTGAAAAGATAAAAATAATGCAAATGTGTGAGAGTGTTAGCAAGAAAACTCTGAACAGACAAAAATAGTACAAACGTGTGAGAGTGTGAGCAAGAGAACTCTGAACAACAATGACGGTATGGAAACTTGGAAAGAAAGAAATGGGACTCGATAAATAAAAAACATGTAAACTTTTGCAGACTTACCTTTTAAATTTTTTTTTCCACTAGCAATCACAAAGATCTTTTCTGCCTAGCTGCAAGGATCTTTTATGGCTAGCCGCCTGGGAGCTGAGTGCAGAATTTGTCTTCTCTCCGTACTGCACTGGTGAAAAAGTAAAAGAATTAAAAAACTCACCAAAATCCTAAAATTTAATTTTTAGGACTAAACTATCATTACCCATTCTCTTACATGTTTTTTTTTCGACAACAGCTCGGTTTGGTTATTTTCGGCTACTTTGGCCTTTGAGCAATCAAGCTGGAGTTTTGTTTGATTTGTATCCCTTGATGGTCAGTCTCCAAAAAAAGGAGAAATCTTTTCAAATGATTTTTTTCTTCCAAATTTTTCAAAGCGTTTTTTATATATATTTACTTGAAAAATAAGAACTCTATCACCAGTTTTTACACCCAAACATTCCATCTGTATGGCATTCATTGCCACACAGTGATTTTCAATGGATGGATTTTCTTTAAGTTGAAAAATAAAATTATTTAGTTTGATAAAGTTGGTGTAAACAACACCAACAACAGGAAAATAACTATTTGCACAACGTGAAAAATTTACTATTGATTTAGAACCATAGATGAAGTTTGTGGTAGAACCACAAAACTTCACTATTTTAACCCATCGTCCCATTAACATTTTGAAAAGACAAAAATAGTGCAAATGTGTGAGAGTGTTAGCAAGAAAACTCTGAACAGACAAAAATAGTACAAATATGTAAGAGTGTGAGCAAGAAAACTCTGAACAACAATGGCGGTATGGAAACTTGGAAAGAAAGAAATGGGACTCGGTAAATAAAAAAACATGTAAACTTTTGCAGACTTACCTTTTAATTATTTTTTTCACTAGCAATCACAAAGATCTTTTCTGCCTAGCCGCAAGGATCTTTTCTGGATAGCCGCCTGGGAACTGAGTGTAGAAATTGTTTTCTCTCCGTACTGCACTGGTGAAAAAGTAAAAAAAAAAATCACCAAAATCCTAAAAATTTAATTTTTATAACTAAACTATCATTACTCATTCTCTTACATGTTTTTTTTTTTCGACAACAGTTCGGTTTGGTTATTTTCAGCAACTTTTGCCTTTAGACAATCAAGCTGGAGTTTTGTTTGATTTGTACCCCTTGATAGCCAGTCTCCAAAAAAGGAGAAATCCTTTCAAATGATTTTTTTCTTCCAAATTTTACTAAGCATTTTTTACAAACTAAAAAAAAAAAACTTTTTTATATATATTTACCTGAAAATAAGAACTCTATCACCAAATTTTACACCCGAACGTTCCATATGTGTGGCATTCATTGCCACACAATAATCTTTTCAATGGATGAATCTTCTTTAAGTTGAAAAATAAAATTATTTTGTTTGATAAAGTTGGTGTAATCAACACCAACAACAGAAAAATAACTATTTGCTCAACGTGAAAAATTTATTATTGATTTAGAACGATATATGGATTTTGTGGTAAAACCACAAAAACTTCACTATTTTAACCCATCGTCCCATGAACATTTTGAAAAGACAAAAATAGTGCAAATGTGTGAGTGTTAGTAAGAAAACTCTGAACAGACAAAAATAGTAAAAATGTGTGAGAGTGTTAGCAAGAAAACTCTGAACAGCAATAGTGATATAGAAACTTGGAAATAAAGAAATGGGATTCAGTAAATAAAAAACATGTAAACTTTTGGAGACTTACCTTTTAGATATTTTTTTCCACTAGCAATCATAAGGATCTTTTCTGCCTAGCCGCAAGGATCTTTTCTGGCTAGCCGCCTGAGAGCTGAGTGCAGAATTTGTCTTCTCTTCGTACTGCACTGGTGAAAAAGTAAAAAAATAAGAAAGTCACCAAAATCCTAAAAATTTAATTTTTAGTACTAAACTATCATTACCCATTCTCTTACATGTTTTTTTCGACAACAGCTCGGTTTGATTATTTTCAGCAGCTTTGGCCTTTGGACATTCAAGCTGGAGTTTTGTTTGATTTGTACCTCTTGATAGAGAGGGGGCAGATCAGCCCTGGTCCCCCCAAAATTTTTTAAATCCCTTATTATAAATATATATTTATATGAAAAACATTTAAATTGGCACCTCTAAAGTAAAATTTTTATTTTTAATTTTATGCATTGACAAAATAAATTAAAATAACATTGTTGTTTATCTATTATTTACAAAAACTTAAGATTAATAAGTTTGTCACAAATATTAAATCACAATCATATAAATTTAAGAAAAATCAAATTTACTTTCTAATTTCTCAACATAACTTTTCTTTTTCTATATTTTAATTTATTTTATATTTTTGTGACCGTTTTCAATGTGTTTTGCTTAATCATTTGAGTTACCACTTGTCAACCGTCTTTACAAAACTAAAATTGTTGTTAAGAGTTTTTTAAAATATATGCACATATATTCTTACCTTCATATGAGTAATCTTAAACCTTTTGTGTTTTGTCAAAAATTTGGGATAATTCTTTCTTAATTTCTGTTATAGTGCTATATAAATTGACTTGTCTTAGCCACTTATGAAAAGTTTTTCTTTTACAAAGCTTGATACTTTCGGTTATTGAGATTTCATTATGAAATTAAATTGATAAATTTATGAATCGCTAAAATTTATATATTTTATGATATTTTTATTTTTTATTAGTATATTGTTTGCATATATCTTTTATATTAGAAATTTTTTGAGAAATACTTGGAATAAAAATAAAAAATATATAATTTTAATTGATCTTTTTAAAATCAAATATCAAAATTCGTCATTGAAAATATGGACAATATTTTATAGCTCACACCTACCGAGTGGCAAATTTTTGTTCAGATTTATTGGCACGTTGGGCATTCTTTGGCAGCTTTGAAGTTTCCAGACTTGAAAGATAATTTCTTGGCACGTTGGGCATTATGCATGAGAGGGATTCTTTATTGATTTCAGGTGTTAATGGATTGTAAGTAGATCTGATAATTTGTGTATTCGTGTCATGTTTATCTATTTTATCGTGTTATAATTGTGTTTAAAGTATTTTATATTTATATAAATTTTAATATGTTTATAATTCGTATTAAATAGATTTTGAGACATTCGTGACGTATTCGTGTTATTTTTTCATGTCGTGTTCATATCGTATTTTTAATTATTTTTTTTTGTGTCGTATCCATATTGCCAGAATGTAACCTCTTGATGCGTAGAAATTGACAATGTTGTATAACACATACTTCCAGAGAAGCAATTTTTTGGGTACAAATTTCTTAGTACATTGGGCAATATGTGGTAGCTTTGAAATTTCCAAACTCCTTATTCCGTTGAATGAATTAGTTAAATTCATTCATAAAGATGATCTAAATGATTCAACAAAGTCTTGAAATTATAAATTCAAAATTTAATCTAGTTAATTTTTATAATCACCTTTAAAAAATACTAATTACTCTTTCGATATCAAATTGTAATCTCCTTTATATCAAAAAAAAAAAAAAAAACTCGGATTAAGCGGTGCAAATTGCTCTTTCGATACCAAAAAAAAAAAAGTCTAGTCTCCCTCACTTTGGAAGATACTACTCTCTCTTCAATCCTTAGACATTCATATCTCTTGGATTCTTTTAGTGCTCAGAGAGACCTATTGGATGATAAATGTGGCTTCCACGAAACATCTACTTTTAGTTTTGACCATGTTAAATGGATGATAATTTGGTTCAAGTAGGCTTAATTAAATTGATAAGGAAAAGAGATTTTTTTTATTATTATTATTCAGGGTTAGATATTTACGAGAAATATTTTAAAAGTAAAATTTTAAATATATCGTATTGATATAAGGATGCATCTTTAAAATTCATCAAGAAATGATTAAATTCAAACAAAACTAAAAAAAAAAAAATTTATTTGAGTATCAGATTGACCTAGCACCCGAACATTAAAAAACTCTTTAAAGCTTGAATAAAAAAAAATTTGTCGTCCATTTTAACAACAATTATTTTTTTATTTTCCCTTTATCAAATTGTACGATAAGATAAGAAGGTTAGCAAAGTGACCAATTGTGATAATTTGCATCGCAAAAAACAATTGAAATCAAGCTTAAAAAGATATAAAGGGACATATCTTTATTTTTTTTAATAAAAAAAAGTCATTAAATTGTAGGTATTTCTAAAGTCTTGTTGACTGTAGTCATAGGGAGAAGCTGGCAATGGCAAAAGATGATAATGCAAGAAACATCCGAGACTTAAATATAAACACAATATAAATTATTAAATATATTACAATTTTAAATATGATATGTATATATATTAAACGTGTTATATTAATTATTTTTAAATATGTTATTTTTATTATATTATTTTTATATTTATTAAATTTATTGTGTTCATATCTAGAATTATCAAATATATCATATACTGAAATGTGAACCTATGACTTGTTCCAATCAATGTTGTAGTCTTGTAGAGAGTGGCAAATGCTTGGAAATGGAAAGCTGAAGATTGGAAACAAGACAAGAAATTGGGAAAGATATAGCTACTCATTATTTATTTATTTATTTATATTTTTCCCCATTTATTAGTGTTGTGGGGGGAGGGATGCTGACTACTAAATTGAGGGATAATTTGTCTCTTGTTGCCTAACAAACCTAAAAAAATGAAAGAAAAAAAAAAATTCCTCCCTTGACTTATAGATTATTTTAGATTATCTTTCTCCCATTGTGGGTTCTACTTGACTAGCCATATGCATCTTATTCTTTCCATTCCACATAATTACCTCTTATATAAAAGAGAGAAAATTCGATTGTGACAAGTAATTAAATGAAATTTCATTTATAAATTCACGTTGTAAAAAGGATTTAAGCTTCATTTAAAGTTCAATTGAAGACAAAATCCAATCATAAAATAATATTTTGATGCCGGTGGGTGTCTTCAATCCGTTTTCAAATGGAGCCTTAATATAATAAAAATTCTACTCTTAAATTAAGTGACTGTAATATATAATAACAACTAGTTTGTTACTCGTGCAATGCACGAATCAAATTTATTTATTTAAATATGTGTAAATATATAAATTAATATTATTTAATTTTAACATTATCAATGTATAAATAAAATACATATATATTATTATTATTATTATATATGTTATATACATAAAAAAAACCAAAAGGAAGTAAAATTTTAAATAAATAAAATGATAAATTTTACTTATACAATGTGTTTTGGACCTTTTTTTAGTTAGCCTGATAAAATTATGTTGCATTTAATCTTAATTTTAAATAAATATTTTATCTATTTAATAATTCAAATAGATCAAATTTGATTTTTGAAAGTGAATTTTAAATTTTGAAAATTTGATGATAAGTTATTTTGATAAGATTTATTTTTGAAAATTCAATAATATATAATAAAGATTATTTTATCATATCTGTCAGCATGAAAAGATGTTCACATAAGCTTCTATATAAGTAGATATTTTTATTTAAGCATGTAACTTGTTATATATATATATATATATATATATATATATATATATATATATAATAGCTTCTGAGGACGAGCTCTTTCTAGCCATTTTCCCTACAATTTAATTCTGGAAATGTAAGTTTAATGTACAAACAATAAATTATTACAGGATCATAAACCTATAATCAAAATCGGTGTTAAAAACCAACATCTGGATATGAATCGCTGTACCTTTCCTTTTCTTTTAATTTCTCCCTAATTAATTGGGAAAATATGAGAAACGTGCAAGGAACAGTGACTTTATTGTTAAAGAGTACTATAACTTAAAATTATTTTGAAAAAGGAAATGTAAAAGTTTGATATTATTACAAAGGAAATGGAAATTACATGTTTAACCTTTGTTTTTCCTTGTTAAAATAAGACGACAGAAATCGACCCAAACCCCAATCCTGCACTTCTTCTTCTTCTTCTTCTTGTTCTTCTTCTTCTTCTTCTGCTTTTGTTATTCTCTTTGTTGCTTTTAAAAATCATTCACCCAACCAACGTTTTTAACCTAGTTTTATTTTGTTCAAAATCATTCACCCAGTTGAGAAGTTAAGGTTTAGGGATTGAAAACCCATTTCAAAGTTTGTTTAATTTGTGAGTTTAGTTGGGTTTAGGGTTGCGATCGAAATAAGAAGCTCAGGAAGAAGATTGAGGTAAAATTTTGTTTGTTATTTTGATTTTGATTTGTGGGTATTATGTTATTTCAGTTATAATTTATGGGTATGTTGTTATTATAAAAGAACTAGAAATATGAATGTGTTATTATAAAAGAATGGTGCGATTGTTTCATCCTTTGTTGTTAAAGATATTTCAGAAACTGTTAAATTTCTTTGTGATAAATTACATAATTATTGGCTACTAGAATGAGAATAATATATTGACATTGTTCCAACAAATATAATCTGTATGTATATTATATAAATTAGACATTTATAATTTGATATGACATATCTTTTCTGTTCTCTTGTTACTCTATTGACATGATATTTTTCTGTTATTAGAAGGTTGATGTGTATGTTCCTGGAGGAGCAGTATACAAGGAAAGCAACTTTACAAAACCAGGTGAACTTCTTCTGACCTTGTTTTAATTTTTGTTTATCTGTTGTTTTATAGATTCAATATATATCCATACAAGAATTACTGTTGTTTTCTGTCCTAAAAGTAATCGTATAGAGAATTCATTTTTGTTAGATTTATCATTGAAAACTTGGTTGGTCTTGTGATATTGTTTGTTCTAATGTTCTCTGCCATAAAAAAAAGCAGTTTGTTGTGATATTGTAGTTTGTTTTCTGTCCTAAAAGTGATATTAACATTTTAGCTAAAATTTGTGGGTCGTACCTGACACTCTTATATTGTGATGCGAACATAAGTCAAAGTGAAAGGGGGAAAGATCATTTATTCAGTAAGGTTGCCATCAATTGTAAGAATGGCTTGAATTCATTAATTTTTCGAGAGGGCAAACAATGTAGAGGTAAATAAGCATTTTATGTCCAAAACATTTTTAAATTTCAATTTATATGAACCTAAACAGAGCGTTTGCTATAACTATATTGACATTCCAGCGAATTAAATGATAAATGAAGGTTGGTGGTGTTAAGAATAGGAGTTTCTGCTGTAGAATTCAATAATTTAGATGCATTTTTGTCTGTTTAGTTTCTTCCATTTTATAATTTTCAGCTGTGTACCCTTTGTTATGAATTATATTGTACTTCATAAATTGTCAATTTGGTTTACATGTATGATTTCTTAACCTTCAGTTGTATCCCTTATTTAGTTGATGAGAGGCTACTGAGTATGATTTGTTATATTTTCCATGCACATGGTTTCCTTACACCAAACTTGGTTATTATGGGCAGGTTTGGATATGTATAAGCAGATATTTGTAAGAGTCTATGAACATATATTTGCAATTTGACATTTTTACTTAATCATAAGTTATAGAACTGATAAACCATTTACTTAAAATAATAGTTTTAACTTTAAACTGCTTTTAAAATGAATTTGAAAGCTTTGATATTTGTTTAACGTCATGATAGTGTTTGTGCCTCTATTTAATTGAAATGATATTCATGCTTGTTGATTGCTTTCTTGCTTGCATATACAAGACTGAAGAAATTGTCAGTATAAAGAAGTACATATAGTTGGCAAGAATGTACATATAGTTATGCTACATGTACATATTGTTATGCTATATGTACATATTGTTATGCTATATGTACATTTAAGTGGGCTTATTTTGTTGAAGCATTTCTTATAAATTGTGTTAGTTTAAAGTCGTTTTAAATGACAAAAACGATAACGACATTGATTATGTTTAAGAGTTTGGCTTTTGGCCTTAGGGAGCAAGAGTGTTTTAATTTACTAGTCTTAGTCATTTTGTATGAATCATTATATTTTTGTTACTTTGGTAAATTTAAATAGATGGAAGTCTTTAGAGCCTAATTTGTATTGGGGTTTAGAGTAGATTTTTTGAGTAGGGTGAATTTGAAAAACAACCAGTGTAATAGGATTTTTTTTAATGGATACCATTGAGAAAGATTATTGGGGTAATATGAGAAACATGCAGTGTAATAGGAATTATGTTAAAAGATATGAATGAAATAAATTATTTTTGAAAAGGAAATAGAAAATTTAAAAGTTGATAAAGAGGAAATCGTAATTACCATTTTATGAGTAGTGTTAGGTTAAAAAACAAAGTCAATTTTGGCTTCTTTTCTCTCCCGATTTGATAATTCTGTTTTTCTCTGTTTTGGCTTTTGTCTCTGATTGTGTTCTTGAGTTTAGCTTCCACTTGGGTCCCGAATTTTTGCTTCAGTTTTTCTCTCTTTCTGTTCTTCACTTTTTATTTCGTCTCCTTCCTTTCTCCCTTTGCCTCATTTTTTTTCATCTATTTCTTCCTCACTTTCTTTGCATTTTCGGTTTAGGGTGACTGAAACTAAAACCTTAGGCGACTGAGAATCGGAGGATAATCCTTACCCGAGTGAAACCTCAGAAAATCTTCTCATATTCTTGGTCCTGAAGAGCTTTAGGTAAACTCCTTCCTCTTTGGATTTGTCATGGCATAATTTTATTTGATTTTTGAAATGTTTTGTTTAGATTTCATACATTGTTTTATATTCCTGCACGTATTTGTTTTCCTTGCAGCTAAATTATGCTCTAATGTGATGGGATTTGGGTAGCATCAATTGAGTTCAAACATGTGCATTGTGTCTGTAATACACAGCGTATGTTTATTTGGTTTATCAAGTTCTAGAAATCCTGTGTTATTGAAAGTTCTGGAAGTCTGGTAGCGAAATATAAGTTATATTTTGATGTTAGGAATTTGTTTGGTAGCATTATTATTGAATGACTTGTATACTGACATAAATGTGTGGATGTTTTGTTAAAATTGCTTTGTTAAAATTGGTTTGTTAAAAGTGCTTTGTGACATAAATGTGTGAATGAGTTGCATACTGACATAAATTCGTTCTTGCTCCCGATTATTCTTTGTGAAATTCTATTTTTTATGAGCCATTGGCCATTAGTAGGATTCTAGACATTATGACATAGAGTCCATAAGTTCCTCCTTTATGTTGGGGTTCAACTGGGATATTTCCCGACCATTTGCATTGTCAATTCTGTTTTTGTTCACCTTTTCATTTCGGACTTTGAACATAATAGCTGCAGTATTGAAAATATACATATAATACATTGTTAATTGAATCGGATTTAGGATAGAATTGATTAGAGTTTTGAAAATGTACATATAATTCTGCCAAATGTACATATAATCAAAATATGTAGCGTACGTTATAACAATTTTTTTCTGCAACTAAGATCTTCAAATTTTCTTATTTGTTTAAGTCTCTTTTAAAAAGAAACAACATCCTTTCTTTAGCATTTGCTTTTGTGTTTGTATTGAAGTTTTATGTACATTCTGTCAATTTGTTATGTACACAGAAGTGGACCTTTTTTGTTTTTAATAATTTCTTAGTAAAGCTATTATTTTACAGTTGTTTTAAACGATTTCGAGATTAAACGGAGGATTATAGTTAGGGTTTTGGGGTCTGTCTAAGTAATAGTATAAGTAGAATACTTAGATGATTTTATGGTTTGGAAACACATAAGAGCTTAATTGATTGAGATTTAGAAAGAAATTGTCAGTAATATGAAAATGTACATATACTTTTGCGGAATATACATATGGTTATGCTATATGTACGTACTGTTATAGTTCTATGTACATATAAGTGGGCTTATTTTGTTGCAAGGTCACCTGTATTAACAGCAGGAGCACTCAAACTTATTGGAGTAGATCCTTTTTCTGCCGTTACATCAATATTTGGTACTTGCATTGCATGCTCCTTTGATACATCACTATCCTGTTTCTTTCTCAACTCTGCTACTTCACTAGGGATCTGCCAACTACTAATCTGATTGAAAAAAAACACAACAAAAAGAAGGGAAAAATATCAATAACTAGGAAATATAAATAACTTCAATGAGCCAAATATTAACTATGTTCAATATTTGTATCCTTGTAAGTTTCCTCATCTCCTAAAAGGTGAAAATAAGCAGAGCATTGATAGGATTAAATTCATACATTTTATAAGCCTCATTTACTAAAGTTTTAAGTCTATTTTGATATCAAGTTCTTAAAGCAAAACTGTGAGATTTATGACATTTTTCATAATGAATAACCATTAAAATGTTAATCTATAGTTAGATTATAACCTTATACTTCCTCTTATTAAAGGCACAGGATTTGTTAACTGAAGTTTCTTTTATATTACATTTTTAGATATTGATTTGAACAATTAGATGAGGTTCCTAAAGAACTTGTCATTGTTGATTGCATTTCTTTCTTATTCCCCTGAAGTTCTTCGCTACAGTATATTAGGGTTACTCTTTAAGGTACAGGAACAACAACAAGAACTGCACCCTATTCTTCCCAATTGCAGCAATACAGTACCCTTTTTGTTAAACCATTAAAAACCTAAATCCTCCAGAGTTTTCCAGAGCAATTCGCTCTAACTATATCGATATAGCCCTGGTTCTTCTGTTTCTCTAAAACTTACAGCAACCACAATCCTCAATTGCAGCAACTTCTTAGTTCTTAAAGCCCTACAAGTGCAAATAAAATTCCAGACACAACTCTTTCTCATTTAACCATAAGCAATAAAATCTCTCATACTTTCCAATTCTGACCCACTGGATTTCATAAACAACTCTTTCATATCCTAAAGCAGTGAATGTAATTTATACCACCATTAAGAGTATACATTTCTGCTTCTGGTGGGCTATACTCTCAAATATGCCTTTCAGCTTTGGAGAAACACTCCTAAGACACTTATTAGTCCCACTCCCACCCTGGTGGGCTGCACTGCAGTGCAATGCAACCAAACCAATCCTTTGGACAAACAGTCCTCACAAATTGGTTGTAGTAGATTGATTAGGTTGATTACCCACCATATTAACTGTTGAATGTTATTTGTTGTATTCAGCAAAAGATGTAGGCTTCTGAGAGCCATTATTTTGTTGTAATCAACTAATGCAATGCATATTTCCCTGTGAAATTCCAAAAACAAGATTGTTGAGTGTGAAAAGTGAGAAACTGCAATTTTCAGTTTGCACATGCATACACAATTCAGGTTTTATTTCTTTTTGGTCAAAATAAAAGGGAGGGATAGACGTTTTCTTACGATTTCTTTGCAATTTCACCTACATTTGTTTATTATTTATAGCAGAATGTTAACTTTTTAGCTATATATTTTTGGGTTATCAGCTTTATTTGTGACACATACAAATTTCGGAGAAGAAGAAATGGAACGACGTCATAGTTCACGCCATATTGCAAGAAAAAATAAAAGTCTTGAGGTCAATTATTTTTCTTTCATTCGACTTTTTTTTAATGATAATATAAATTATTGGTAGATTGAACGTAATCTATTCATTACGAAATTGCAGTGTGATGTTCAATTGCGCACAAGATGTAGCCCTAGTAAATTGGTTAGGGTTATGAACGAAGTGGTTAGGGGTGATGTTAGGAAGGAAAATGCCGTGCGAGAGATAGGTTTTGGTGGGTTTCTAAGTTTGAGTTGTACAATTTTGCGTCACCATCTATGTGAGTGGCTTATTAAACAATGTGAGCCATTAAATTGTGTTTTAAGATGGTGTAACCATATCTTAGCTATTAAAGATACAGATGTAGGTTTAGTGTTTGGTGTTCCATGTACAGGAGAAGAGGTTAGAGTAGATGTTGTAAATGAAAATGATGAGATAAAGGGTTGGTGTGATAGATTTTTAAGGGTTTGTTCATTGAAAGAAGTAGAGCTCTTGTTACATAATGTAACAGATATAGATGATTGGAAAAGGTTGTTCGTCTTGTTTGTTATCGGTACTGTCATGGCGCCTTCTAGTAGGCCTGAAGTAAATAGAAAGTTAGTTACCACGATTTATAATTCATCCCAAATTCGTTCCTACAATTGGGGTGGGTTTACACTTAAGCAGTTGATGAATGGCATTAGAAGGTACAACGGCAGGCAAGATACAACATACATTACAGGCTCCTTACTCTTCCTTCAGGTAAATATGTATTATATTGTTTGATTCTATTTTCAATGTCTTTTACTAATAAGTAAAAAAAAAAGTGATTATATTTATTATCCTATTGTTAATATAGAACATTTTGGATAGATGTTTTATTTGGATAGAGTTATCCCATCCGAACGTTTTGTTGTTCGTGCAATGCCCCGATTAATAGGATGGGATGATGCGTCCGTGAAGAAGCGCCTAGAAGTTGAGGAAGAGTTAGGGGGGTATGGGTTAGGGGAGGTAAGTAATGTTTGATTCATGCTTGTATTTATTTATATCAATACTCTTTGCGCATTCTAATTTATAAATAGATTATTAGTTCGTATTAAAAAATGTTATTGAAATCTAGTTCTGTATGTAGGTTGTAAGTGACATTGATCCCCCTATTGATGACTATTTTGGAGAAGTTTCAACCATGCAGCTTGATCCAGAGGCAATGGTATGTCGACATTTTGTCATTGAAATTCATCTAAGACTGTAATACCTTTCATAGCCTTTAAAATTGTTGCAACAGTGTCCATAAATATTTAAAATTTAGAATTATGTGTTTAGGCTTTATTTGAAAGGATCAAAGGCCGTACGGAGAGGATGATTAAGTGGAATCAAGAAATGGTCCAGCTTCATAAAGACAATGTTCTTGATTTCATGGCATTGGCGAAGTTGTCTCCAGCACATGTCAATGCTCAAATGGGAGATCAGTTCGATGATTTCACTAGAAGGATGGAGAATGTGGAGAATGAAGCTTCTCCATCATCTATGTTTAGGCCATTTGCAAAAGGCTCAACTTCACAGACAACTGCACCTCTATCAAATTTTCAAGTGGAAGAATGTAATGTTCCTTCCAATCTTGAATTTGAAGATGGAGTGGAATTTGTAGAGGAAATTCGTGGAAATCGAAAGAGGGAAATACATGATTCCCCTGTTATTAGGAGATCTCCACGAATTCCTAGAAAAATTACGACTTCTATGAATCTTCAATCACCATTCTATGTTAATTGGCCAATTGCGACATTGAAGAAAGTAGAAAAAGCTGTTGTTAATTATGCTTGGGATGAAAATGCAAATCATGAGTAAGTTACACAATCCAATTGACTCTCAACTTTTTACATAACATTATTGTGACGACAATGCGATATTTGAACTATGTTTATTAATGATGTAGGGAAATATTGTCCGCAATGCATGGTTGGTCATTGACGAGGTCGGACATACTCTCTTTAGCCGGTTCCAATTGGGTGAATAACATGGTATAATGAAGTTCGTTAATTACACATTTGCATTAACGCTTTTATCGTATGGTATCGTAATTTGATTGGCAATTTGGAGTATGGCAGGTTGTAGAGATGTATGTTCGTGTAATTAACGCCACCAAAATGTATATCGGTAGGAAATCGATTGGAACTCGTGTTGTTTTGAGTTCACAATTTGCGGTATGAATTTTTATCCCTCCTAATTACATCTCTATAAAAAAAGTTTAATTCTTATTGTATGTTGATTAAGATTATAAGTATATAGTATAGGTTATTAATGAAATGTGGCCGTTCAATGTAGTGTAACATCGTTAATTACAAGTTTGGGAGGAAGACAACTGATGAAGTCGCCAATGATTTTGCTAATTATCTTGCAAATGAACCGAATAATGCTGATATTATGCAAGCTCAACTGGTATGCGTACATATATGCTTATTTTTATATTTGAAGTTGTTATTTCTGATTTCTCATTAATAATCAATTCATCCTTTTTAGATTTGCTTACCCTTATGTGCAAATAATCATTGGGTTGCATATTGCGTGAATACGGTGTCTGGTGAGATCGAAATCATCGACTCAAGAAGGTCGTCGTTTGGGCGTCTGCATGTTGGTTTCCCGAAACGTTTGGTAATCTTTAACTCATGTTCTCAACTACCTTGTTCGTAGTGGAATATTTGTGTGACATGCTTCAAATTGTGTTTTCAGGTTAAAGTGTTTTCAGCATTATTACGTGCTTGGAATCATCCTGCTGCAGATGCAATGAAAGAGTTGAAGGAAAACCGTGTACAATTTGATTGGCAATCAGATGACGAGTAATCTCTTAATTTTAATTCATTTAAGAGTTATACATGTTTCTTTAGTTATCAGTACTATTGATGCAATAGATTTTCTCATTTGTCTTACAGTTCATCTGATTGCGGGGTATTTTTAATTAAGCACTTACAATCCTGGTTTGGCCGAATCAGTCCATCGCTTAATCGGGTGAATGTCATATAAATCACTTATTTTTCCTTTAACACTAATGCAAAGAATTTTAATGAGTGTACAAAATTTTTTTTAGGATGATGCGAAGAAGTACCGTCTGCAGCTCGCCGCCCAGTTGATTTTGGATACAAGAAATACAGAAAAAGAGCAAGTTCTGAGCAAGTCCAGGCTTTGTGGATTCTAAAAATTGTTTTCTGCACTTTCATGATTGTTTATGTTGTTTTAACCTTTAAGCCTTCATGCTGCACAAGTTAATTTAGGAATGCAGGAATGTACATATGGGAGTTTAGAGCTGTACATCTAAGTGATCTGGTTCGGGAATAGTAGGATTGATGTAAAGGATGAATATCAGGTTGTAGAATGAAAAGTTGGAAGATATTTAAGTGAAATGCACCACAATTAAGTAATTTTTCTGAAATATAACAACTTAGTTTATTTTCTTTTAGCTCAACTTAGTTTATTTTCTTTTAGCTTTTTTGTTAAAGTTTGATTCAGTTTTTTACTTTCATAGTGTTTAACAGCTCGTTGGTTTTGTTGCTCTGCCATCGGCAACCCTAATTTTGGTTATGCAAACTTGTTGTGTAAGAAAATACAAAAATAAAATTGAGAAGTTGACATGGGCTGAAGATAGCGTAATAAAGCAGAGGGTTTTCAGTAAATAGAGAAAAATTACATAATAAAACCATAAACTAATAAAACCATAACAAATAATACCCCCAAAAATTACATAATAAAACCATAACTAATAAATACCCCCTAAAATTACATTATAAAACCATAACTAATAAATACCCCCCAAACCTAAATCAAGTTCATTGTCAGCACCTAATCAGTTCTAATCTTCATCATCTTCTTCCTCTGTTTCTTCCGCTTCTTGGGGAGCCAAAGCTGTTGGTGGTGGTGGCATAGTGGGATATTGGGTCGTGTCAGCACCCATATGACGAGCACAAAGATGGATAAGTTGTTCAACAGTTTTGAAGCATTCAGTTTGATGGGCATAATATGCAAGATGATGCGCATTCTGAAGTTCAAGTCTGGTTATGCGCTCTGCCATAGTTAACTCCTGAGGTTGTGGGGTTGAGGATGAACTCGCACCAGGTCCGGGTGGGGGACGATCAATTTCTCGGGTCAAACGATACATAATGGTATCATCAATGGGACCCTTAGGATGTAACAACTCTTCACCATTATCCCATTGGACACCAGCCTGGTCACACAACCGAGTGATTAAGGAGGGGAACCATAGGCCCTCCCGTGTTGTTCTAACACTATGCATTACGGCCCTGTAGATAAGCTGGCCAATGTCAATCGATTTGCCTGTAGTAATAGCATAAAGAAGAATTGCTCTATCTTTGGTGACATCGCTAACATGCTTACATGGAAGCATTTTGGCCGCTATAAAATGCATCCACACCTTAACCTCTTTATCCAGAGTGTTGGCCTTGAACGAAACAAGCTCCCCTTTCGATATTTTCCAAGTAGTCCCCTGTGGGCATAAATGTGTTGTGACTACAGTCATGTCAATGTGGCCATTCAAATACCGACTAAAGTCATCATCCACAATATTCGGTGTCTGGTAATATTGATTAATTGTCTGCGGATCAAACGGTACTTCACATCCTCGGACGAAAATCGTATCACCACTGGCTTCGGCTGCATTAGCATAAAATTCTCTAACCACCGGTAGCACTGCGGATTGAGGTGGAGCACAAAATTTCTGCCAATTGCGCGAATTAATTACCTCTTGATACTCACGATGACGCGGATCAAGATTCAACCCCCTCTCTGGAATAGGGCTTTTTTGGAGGAGAGATTGGGTATGTCGTAATACTGCCGCTTCCGACACGAACTTAGTAATATCAAAAGTTCTATTACTACTGCTACCCTTGAGTTTCTTCTTCAATCCCATGACAGTAGTTGTAAGTTGGTTAATATCTACCAAATTCAACAATTTTCTTCAATCAACCAAACACCTCTAAAGCAATAGTTAAATTCTTCTACAATTTCATCACTAAATAAATCAATCAACAGGACATAATCAAACACAATGTCATCAGTAGCAAAATTTTCAATGTTGACTATAATTCAACAAAACCCAGTCCAAAAATTGCCATGATTTTCAAATAAACCAATCAACAATAACCAATACTTTTGCATTTCAACCCACAACAACCAACAAATATAAAGAAACAATATAAACTTACTTGAATTTAAAACTTTGATGAAATAATTCGTTTGCTTCAAGTTAGATGAAACTGAGAGAAAGATGTATGGAGAAGAAGTTTGTTGGGAAAGATGAGAGCTGTGAGAATGACATAAATGGGTTTTCTATAAGAATGAAAAATTATGTTGGGAAAAATGTTGGGAGAGAAGAGATTCTGAAGAGAGACAAAAAATTGTTATAAACATAAGGGTGAAGCTATTTTGGGGTTTTTAAATTAGTTGATGGTGTTAGGGTTAGAAATATTTTTTAAAAAAAACCGTTTATTACCCTTGGCGCCGTGGCTCAAAGCCGCGGCCGATTGCTTCTGTCTACTGTAGACCCAAAACATAGAAATGTGCGTCGCGGCGATAAGCCGCGGCTTCGTTTTTCTGTCTGGAATGGGGTTTAACCATAATATCGAGCCGCGGCCCTCAGCCACGGCGTCGTTTTTCTGTTTACTCCAGACAACAAACCGTAATACTGAGCCGCGGCGTCATTTTTTGGTCTCGTTTAGGGTTTAACCGTAAGTGTGAGCCGCGGCCCTACGCACCGGCGTCGTATTCCTGTCTGCTTTAGGCCCTAAACCGTAAGAGTGCGCGGCGACGTAGGGCCGTGGCGGTGTTTTTCTGTCTGGATTAGTGTTTAACCCTAAGAGAGAGCCGCAGCCCAAGGCCACGGCGTCGTATTTCTGTCTTGTTATGGGTTAGGGTATAAACCCTTAGAGTGAGCCGCGGCCCTAAGCCGCGGCCTCGTTTTTCTGTCTGTTTAAGAACTTAATGCCGTAAAATTGAGCCGCGGCTCCGTGCCGCGGCGTTATTTTTCTGTCTGCTGCAGGGTTTAACCCTTAACCCTTAGAGTTAGCCGCGGCCCTAGGCCGTGGCGTAGTTTTTCTGTCTGATTGGGTAAGGGGAGGGGTTGCTTGGGTTTGAACCCAAGACTTCATGCCCCCAAGACTCTTGGCCACTCAGCTAAGAGCTTGTTGGCAAAGTCTTCAAATTTTTGTTTTCCTGCCCAGTTCGATTATTTTGTTCATCCGAACCGCGGCCTAAGGCCGTGCCGCCAATTTTTTTGTTAAAACTTAAAAAAGTATATAACTATATATATGAAATTACTAAAATAAAGTTCAAATGAAATATAAGTTTCAATGTACATATAGGTTTCTACTAATGTACATAAGAAAATACAAATGTACATATTATTTTGCCTTAATGTACATATAGGTATGCAGGAATGTACATATTGTCTTCTGGCCATGTACATATTGGTAATATTGTGAATTAAATTTTTTGTTACTAAAATTGATGTTTAAATTTAGGAGAAACTACAAATGTACATATTCGTTTTCGTAGTTGTAAATATAAGCAAGAATGTACATATTGTCTTGTGCCCAAGTCCGTAGCACTAGACAATAACAAATCCAACTAATATCATCAACTTCGAACGAAGAAAGTTGATATTCATATTCTTTCATTCATTCCAAAAATATGATGTTGTACACAATACAGGAAGTTACATACACCATAAATAAGAAGAGAAGAGTAGACTAAACAATAGTCCCACCTAAACCCAAAAGCTTCTGAAGCTTGTGAACCTAAATGCCACAGACCTATTAAACAAAAAAAGGTCTACACATTGCTGTACAAAATTCTTGGCATGCCTATACAATAAACAAAAAAAAGCTATAGACATCGATTCAGTGCTTTCACAAAAAATATAGCACGTTGAACCATTCAATTTCTAACCTACAAACATATTTCGGTGCTCGAACAAAAAATATTGCACCTCTAACCTTGTAAATCCTAAACCTACATATACAATTGAGGTGCGTCAAAAAATGAAATATAGCACCTTCAACATTCATATTCTTCTGATAGGGTTGAAAAAAGGATCAATTCACTTTACAAAAAAAGTTGCCACTCCTTTACAAAAGGTAAGGTATGTAACCATGAACCCGCATTTAACACATGAAGAAGATATAAGTTATACTTTGTTGGCATGGAACCATAGTTCAGAAAAAGTAAATTTAAATAGTAATCATGTAAAACTTACAATTGCTTTACACTGGATTTGGCGATCTGCATGAAACTCGATTGTGACCAATTTGCTTACACTTAGAGCAATGAATTTCTCGTTTCTTGATAAATTGTGATTCAATGCGCTTGACTTTTGGTCTACCGGGTGGCCTCTTCGTTAAAGGAGGCTTCAACGATAAATGACTGCTGTCTGATAGGGTGAAATCAAGCAAGTTATGAGTCTCAACTGGAGCCATTGTAAGTGAATAAATCAACTCATGTTTCGTTGACTTATAACAATCATCAACGAACTGATATATGTCTCCATGTTTTGCTTCAATGACTGCAGAAGCATGGGCACAAGGAAGTCCACTCATTTGCCATCCTAAACATGTGCATTGTCGAGTCCTCAAGTTAACAACAATGTCTTTGTTGCCGTGACTTACCTTAGCGGTGAAATCGCTATAACAAGAAACATGGAAGTATTTACTTCTTCCAATACTCTCCAGTAATTTTTCCTCAACATTCTTCCCAACTCCATATTTCCAATTACTGACATCAGACTTAGCTTTATAAATTTTTTTAGCCAATTTTTCTCTATGCTCATTGATGAGGGAAATGATGTTGTGTCGCCTCTCCTTGACTAACCATGCATTGAAAGACTCTGCAACGTTGCTAGTAATATGATCCCAACGAGGATGACTGAATTTTGACATGACCCAATGTTCTGGCTGATTATCTAACACCCATTCACCTAGCTCTTTTTTGTACATGGTCAAATTTGTGAATGCAACATTGTAATCCTCTTCAAGTCTAGCATAAACCACTGCATCCAACAACTGTAGGGCTTGCTCCTTCACTTTTTTCCCACCATGCATGAATTTGCTAACTTCAGCACTAAAGTTTTCCTTAATATGTCTGTAACAATAAGCATGACAAGCCGATCCAAATATTGTGCCAACACTAGTGATAATATTCTGGTTCCTATCAGAAATAATGGTTACCGAAACATCTCTGGTAACATTTGACTTTAAAATTTCCAGGAACCACATCCAATTGTCTAAACTTTCTGAGCTAACAATTGCATATGCAAGTGGGAACAGCTGATTATTTGCATCTATTGAGCTAGCAGATAATAACGTCCCTTTATAAGGTCCACTCAAATGGCAACCATCAATAAAAATCAACCCTCGACACCCATTCAAAAAACCAATAATTGAGCATCCATAAGCGATAAACAATTGCTTAAAATGATTACCATTATCATAAGTGCAGATTACGACACTTTGGGGGTCAGCATCTTTGATTTGCTGACACAACCATGGAACAAATTTGTACGAGTCCTCGACTTTCCCATGCAGCAACTTCATGGATTGCTCTTTGCATGCCCAAGCTTGCTGGTAGGTCACTGGAATTCCACATTCAGATTCTAATGCAGCACGAATTTGATGTGGCGTTGTGTCCGGTTGCAAATTCATTTTCTCCGAAATTATGGCAGCAACAAATTTTGACTTCGAAGAAGGTCTACTTTGAATTGCATCTTGCGCACAGTGGTTGTGCACATTTAGAAATGTCCCCACAACCATAAAGTCAGTACATCGCATCTTCGAAGCAGTTAAATGCCAAGGACAGGCTTCAGCCTTGCAGACCACACTAATAAAAGACTTACTATTCCTCTTAAACTTATATGCAAATCCATTCGCAATACTAAATTGATAAAGACCCAGCCTAAAGGCAGATGCATCTTTGAATTTCTGACCGCTGCCAATAATGTGATCTTTCCAAATTTCGCTTGCAAAATGATTTTTGTTCGCAGCAGTACATTCAACAATAACACCAGATATCTTCGAACTAGTGATAACTCGTATAATTATATAGTTTTTAGTTATGTTTTATTATTGTTTTGTGTCAAATACGAGTTATTATTGTTTAGTCTAATTGTTTTTATGATCTTTTATATTTTTATGTAATTTGGTGTTTTTCACAAGTTTCTTTGAGTGATTTCAGATTACTAGAATTAAGGGCAAATCCAGTTCAGTTCCAGTTCCGACACCGTTTACCATATCAGCTATATCTCGAGTTTCACTGAAGCAATAAGGCTGAAATTTGTAGACGTGCAAAGTTAAGAGGCATATCTATCTTTTTCATGTTTTACACTTCTTGAAACGGAGTCGTTTTCCCTACCGAAATCAACCATCAAGTTGGCTGATGTGCAATGACGTCTGTTCTGCACCGTTTTGGTATTTTGACCATATCTTCCGATCCACATGAGCAAACGATCTGATTCCAACGGCTATGGATCAGTAACTGATAGGGGCATATGTTTCTAGAAGACCATTTGATCCGATCGAGCCTCCAACATTGACAAAATCGACCATCAAGCTGGCTGATCAGAATTGTCATACAACATGACGAAAATTGTTAGAAAAATGCACCCACCTATTATACCTACCTTTGAAATTTGTAAAGCTTGTCTCTTGTCATTTAGCCCTCCAAAATGTGTATAAATAGAGGGCCTTGGATGAGTATTAGGATACATTATACATTGGTAGGATATTAGCCATTGTAATAAAATTCTCTAAGTTTTCTTCTTCTTTCCTTTCTCTAGTTTTCTTTTTTCTTTATTTACTTATGCTTCTTACATTTCTTTTCATTTTTAGTATGTGTTGCTAATCATATTGTTGAGGTGATGAGGTGAAGCTCTTGGTAAATGCTAAGGTTAGTCTCTTAAACATGAGCTAAAATGAATCATCATTTATAAACACTAGTATAGATAATATTTTCTTTTGGTTTAAAATCATACTTGCAAAGTAGAGATCTTGATTCATTATTGACAATGAAAATGGCACAGTAAATGCTTGGTTTCATAACCTTGATTTGTTGTAGACATATACCTTGGCATAAGGAATGCTTGGACTCTTTTTATGAGTTTTGAGGACACCAAATGAACATAATATCATATGCTATGGACGTTGGACAATTTGGACTGAATTGCTAAACCTTCCGATTGGAACCTCCTTTATGTGTGGATTTCAATTGTGTAATAAAACAAGATTAATCTTAGCATAACACCAAGAGTGGATTCTCTAACCTCAACATCCTTTCTTATTGTTTTTTTATATCTTGTTTAATTGCTTTTATGTTATTTTGTTTATTTTGTTCTCTAATATCTTGTTTACTTTCTTTGTTATTGATTCCCTAATATCTTGTTTATTTTCTTTTTCATATATATTTATAAACTTATACTTACTAGTACGCTTCCCTGTGGTTCGACCTCGGACACCCGAGAATTTATTACTTGAACATAACCTGCACTTGGGTTTACAACTCTTAATTGAGTCTCCATCAAGTTTTTGGCGCCGTTGCCGGGGAAGCAATACTAAGTATATAAGTATATTTATTTTTATTGGCTGGTTATACCGCCTAATTTGTATATTAACTTTGTTTTATTGGCTGGTTATACCGCCTAATTTAGTATATATATTTTTTGGCTGGTTATACCGCCTAATTTTCTATATATATTTATATTTATATTTATATTGTAAAGTTTATATTTATATATTATCTATTTATTAACTTTGTTTTATGCTTGTTTGGTGACGTGATTTTAGATCTCGTCGTCTAGTTAGATTTTATTGTGAAACTTTTTCAGGTAATCTTTCTAATACAACTCCTACCATGGCTGACAATGAAAGTGTTCATGCTGAAGATGAGAACAGACAAGTACGCACCATGCGTGACTACTTGCAACCAACTCGAAGCTCATCACCCTCTTGTTTTATTTTTCCTCTCAATGCAAACAACTTTCGTTTTAAACAAGGTATGATAGCTTTGCTTCCAAATTTCCATGGGTTAGAATCGGAAAGTGCTTACTCGTTTCTAAAAGACTTCGAAGATGTATGTGTCACCTTTAATGACCAACAATGTACAAATGAAATTGTCAAGCTAAAATTATTTCCTTTTTCTTTAAAAGATAAAGCAAAAATTTGGCTTCATAATTTAAAACCAAGGTCAATTGGCACATGGCAAGAATTACAAACTGAGTTTCTAAAGAAATTTTTCCCAGCACATAAAACTACTGCTTTGAAAAGACAGATTCAAAATTTCAATCAAAATCAAAATGAAGCATTTTTTCAGTGCTGGGAGCGTTTTAAAGATTTGTTAAGTTCTTGTCCACATCATGGTTTTGAAAAATGGCGTCTTATTAGTTTCTTTTATGAAAGTTTAACTCCCGAAACTAAACAATTTGTTGAAACAATGTGTAACGGTGAGTTTCTAGAAAAAGAACCTGAAGAAGCCTTTGACTACCTAGACCATTTGGCAGATAACTCTCAAGCCTGGCACACAGATAATTCCTCTGAAAGTTCCAATAGATCTAATCTTTTTTCTAACAGAGGTAAATATCATTTTAGTCAAGAAGATGAGATAAAAGCTAAAGTAGCTAATTTGGCTAGAAAGATTGAAGCCATGGAACTTAGAGAAGTAAAAGAAGTCAAAACGGTTAAAAAAGAAGAAAGTTGTGGAATTTGTGAAATCATGGGACACCCCACTTCTGAATGTCCAAACATTCCCATTCTTAAAGAAGCGTTGCATGATCAAGTAAATTCCATAAACACATTTAAAAAGCCTTTTCCTTCTCCTTACTCTGAAACGTATAACCCTGAATGGAGAAATCATCCCAACTTCAGTTGGCGGAATAATAATCATGTTCAGGTACCACAATCTCAAAAGCCGGGCAACACTTTTTCCTATCAACCTTCACGTGTACAAACCTTGGAAGAGACATTGCAAGCATTCATGCAAACACAAGCAAATATGAATAACCAAACTTCACAGGACATCAATGAGATCAAAAACACCTTGTCCACATTGACAGCTTCATTACGCACTCAAGAAAAAGGTAAGTTTTCTGCTCAACCTCAGCCTAACCCTTCTACTCAATGTTTTGTTTCTTGCTCCAATGAAACTCAACAGGAAAATGCCAGTTTTATCACAACTCTTCGAAGTGGAAAGGCAATTGACAAAAACATTCCATCAAAAGACCAAGATCCTCCTTCCCCTCCGAAAAGTAACGGTAAGGATGATGGTAAGTCTGAACTTCTTGAAAATTTGGACAAAGAAAAAGGTATGCATCCTGCTCCTTTTCCTCAAAGGTTGCAAACAATAAAGAATTTGAATCAAAATGCAGAAATTTATGAACTTTTCAAACAAGTTAAGATTAACATTCCTTTATTGGATGCAATCAAACAAGTTCCATCTTATGCTAAATTTTTGAAGGACATGTGCACATTTAAAAGGAAACATAATGTACAAAAGAAAGCATTTCTGACGGAAAGTGTGAGCTCAATCGTTCAGCACCTTACTCCACCAAAATTCAAAGATCCCGGATGTCCAACAATCTCATGCATCATTGGAAACACTAGAATAGAACGTGCATTGCTTGATCTTGGTGCTAGTGTTAATCTTTTGCCTTTTTCTGTTTATCAACAGTTAGGTTTAGGTGAACTCAAGGAAACACCTGTTACACTTCAACTAGCTGATCGTTCTGTAAAAATTCCTCGAGGGATAGTTTAAGATGTTTTGGTTCAAATTGAAAATTTTTACTTCCCTGTTGATTTTATTGTTTTGGACACACATCCTGTTTCAAATCCAAATGTTCAAATTCCTGTTATATTAGGCCGTCCATTTCTTGCAACTTCTAATGCTCTGATAAATTGCAGGAATGGTATGTTGAACATTTCTTTTGGAAATATGACTTTAGAATTAAATGTGTTCAACATTTGCAAGCAACCTGGTGATGATTCAGAAGTACATGAAGTGGATTTCATTGAAGAACTTGTTCATGAACATCTCACCACTACCACATTCCATGATCCTTTAGAAGCTTATTTAATTGAATGTGAGTTTGATAATGCTTCAGAAATTTCACACACTGATTCTTTGTTAAATTCTTTTCAGGTTAAGCATTGTTGGAAACAAAAGCTTGAGGAACTCAGAAATGATGCATATGAGAATTCTAAAATTCATAAAGAAAGAACTAAAGCCTTTCATGACAAGTTAATTTCAAGAAAAACATTTGATGTTGGGCAAAAAGTTCTACTTTATAATTCTAGACTTCACATATTTCCTGGTAAGTTGAGATCAAGATGGACTGGCCCATTTGTGGTTAAGCATGTGTATCATTATGGAGCAGTTGACATTGAGAATCCTCAAAATGGTAACGTATTCAAGGTAAATGGACAAAGACTCAAACTCTTTTTGGAAAATCATGTTACTCAAGAAGAGGTTGTTTTTCTTTCTGATCCTTGTTTTGAAAATAACTAGATGTAAATATAATTTTTACTAATTTCCAAAAAAAAAAAATAATAATAATAATAATACATTTTTTTAACCCCGGTTAAATGGCGGATAACGGTACTCCGAAATTATTTAAGTCGGTTCCATCAGCTACCCACAAAACTGATATTGTATATAAATTTCTCTTTCAATTTCTCTTTCATTTTTTTTTCAGGATGGATGATATTCTCAAAAGATTGCAGAAACGATTCCCTTCTTTTCCTCGAAATATTTTACTGAAGCTTTACCAAGTTCGATTTGAAAGATTAAGAATGCTTATGCACAAAGGGATTCCTGAAGACATACGTTATTGAAGCCAAGGTACGTGAAGATGAATATCTTCCTGTTTTGCATTTACCAGGTACAGGTAGAAGCACTTTTGCAAAGAAGCGACGAGCAAAGCGCATGAGTTCAAATTGCCACAAATGTGCACGATGGACGTGTAACGGTAAATGTCGTTCTATTGGGATTCCGTCCTCTAATCGAGATGATAAAATTGAGTTCATTAAGGATGGACTGAGTAAGGAGAATTTGGGTAATATCCAACTTTCTCTTGAGACGCATCCTAGTGGAGACGTACAAAGAGAAATTCTTGATTTATGGCCGCAATTCCAAAGGGAATGGCAACATCTTGGGAATCTGATGTTAAAAGACCCTGTTTGCCAGCTTGTAAGAAAACTGGATGGGAAGCATATCCTCGACTCATAGAAGGCGTTTAAGCCGTTTCTGGACGTAAAACCAGAGGAAGATGTGAGCCACAATCACAACTACAATAAATGACTTCTCAGCTTTTGGTTTGATTTGCAATAACTTCATTTTGGTTTAATTTACGTGTTGTTCGATTTGTGTAATTATTTTCGTTTTTTTTGCATTGGTCTTTTACGGTTGATTTTTCTTCTCTTTTTGATTTTCTTCCTGAAATCACGCAAAAATCTTTTGTTAGGTTAACATTTTCTTCTGACAGGTCAAATACACTTTCGGCGACATTATTACTCTTGTCTGATTCACTACTCAGTCCTCTATATATTACACCATGTACTCATTCTCTTTCAGGCACTCAAAAAAAAATGGAAAGTACTTCGTCCCAGTGCATTGAAAAAATTTGTGTCTTTGGAGGTGCTTATCCAGGGAAAAATAAAATATTCGCTGATGAAGCCATAAGAGTTGGAGTAATACTTGCCCAACAAAAGATCCAGTTGATTTATGGAGGCGGTAGTACGGGTTTAATGGGAGCAGTCGCTACATCAGCACACGCCGGAGGAAGTCCAGTTCTAGGAATCGTGCCAAAACTATTCACAGATTTTTGTGGACCTACCGTGGGTAAGGAAATACAAGTCTGGAGTATCCCTGAACGGATAACAATCATGTACCATTCTGCCGATGCATTCATTGCTTTACCAGGAGGTCTGGGTACATTGGAAGAAATAGCTTGCGTGGCTTCTTGGTCATCTTTGGTCACAAATAAGAAACCCATTGGTTTGCTTAACATTAATGGTTATTTTAGTAATTTGCTTTCATATTTAGATAATGCTGTGGATAATGGATTCATGTTTTCAGAGGCAAGGAGAACCATAATTTCTGCTACAACCATTGAAGATTTACTTAAAAAGCTCCAAGCTTATGAGTATTTATCTGCTACGGTTGTTTCGCAAACGCTCGGAAAAAGAAAAAGAGATATGGACGAGCAAGGAGTGGATTGCACTTTGTCTTTGTGACATTATCTAACATTTTGCTTGTTGTGTCTCAGTTATAATAAGTGGTTAGCAACCTCTGCAGGTAATATCTCCTAAATTCTACCTTTAAAATTTGACATTGGGGACAATGTCATATTTTAGTAGGGGGTAAGGGACATATTTTGCTAAAAAAAAAAAATTGTTATGTTTTAAGACATTTAGAAGTATTCATTCTGAACAAGGTCTGAGTAAGGGAGACTTGAGACATACCTTGTCAGTTTGATTTAATCTTCTTCTTCAAAAAAACAAAAAAAAAAAAAAAAGCATGTTTAGACTTAGTGTGTTTTTTAGTTACTTTCAATACTATAATGAGATATGAATTGCATAAGTCTAAAGCAGATTTATTAGTGAGAAGATTTTCATGAGAATTGAGCTTGATATCAACCTTTTTATGAGCCAATGTTAATATGATATGTTGATTGAGAAAGAAGCATGTTTAGACTTAATCTGATTTGTATAATCATCCTTGTGAGTTTTTGAGCCTATAATGATTGATGCATTATACAAATCAATCTAATTTCTTTCTTGAGTGCTCTTATGATTACATGATTCTGTAGAACTTGCTTTAAACCGTTTGATACTATATTGATACATGTGACAACATGAATATGATAGAGGCATTAGGATTATAACCAGAGCCAAACAGCCATCCCTTATTAATGTTCTAAGAGAACATCCCCACTAGTGAGCCAATTTGAGCCTACATTAAATATGCTGTTTTATTGGTAACCACAACTTACACCTAGCCTAAATATACTTATATCCTTACCCTTGTTCTAAAGATGGATTTTTATATTTTGAGACATATTAAAAAAAAAAAATAAGGGATATTTTTAGTTGAAAATTTGGGTTAGAAACAAAAGATAAGTGTGGGGGAAGAAAAGAAAAGAAAAAGTGAAGAGAAAAAGAAAGGGATCATTGTCAAATACATTCCCATATTAAAAAAAAAAAAAAAATCTTCTCTTGAACTTCTAGAAAAAGATGTTACAAAGTTGGTTAGAATGATGCAAAGGCTCAACATGAATATTTAGCCTACGTTATTATGTGCTTTATAAGAGTTTTGAGAATTTTATTTGTATGATCTTATTATGTCTCTAAAATCTATGAACTCTTTGGAACCTTTGTGATATCTTTATCCTTTTGTTCTTTAACCACATTATAACCCTTTGGCCCCATTACAACCTTGAATAAAGACCTCTTGATTTATGAAGTTGTATGATCTAAATAGTGGAGAATAGGTGGACAAGCAAGCATATGGTAGAAGTGTTTTCATGAGATTGATTGAGTGTAAACACTTTACCACTACTTTAAAGAGTGAAAATCAAGAGAGTATCCCATGTGAGAAGTTGAGATTAAGTTTGAATATGCACTATTTTGATTGAAATATGTTATGTTAATATTGGCTTAACTCATTTATTTACATTCAAGCAAGATTTTTCGTGAATTTCTTTAAGCTATTGATTAGTTTTTAAGACTTGTCCAATGATTATCTCTAATTTATATTGGAAGGATTAGTTATAATTATTATTTTTAGTTTTTCTTATGTCTTCAATGTTTGTGGGTATCGTCCTAGTAAACCCTCACGAGACTAAACTCGTCCACTAGGGACACCTAGGGGTTTAAAGGCTTGTGTCACATGCTAAGTGCCACCGTGATTTCCTACGAAAATGGATTAGATTAGATTTTCTTATTTTATTTTTATTGAGTCGTTGCTAGGGACTAGCAACAATCTAAGTGTGGGGGTGTGATAACTCGTATAATTATATAGTTTTTAGTTATGTTTTATTATTGTTTTGTGTCAAATACGAGTTATTATTGTTTAGTCTAATTGTTTTTATGATCTTTTATATTTTTATGTAATTTGGTGTTTTTCACAAGTTTCTTTGAGTGATTTCAGATTACTAGAATTAAGGGCAAATCCAGTTCAGTTCCAGTTCCGACACCGTTTACCATATCAGCTATATCTCGAGTTTCACTGAAGCAATAAGGCTGAAATTTGTAGCCGTGCAAAGTTAAGAGGCATATCTATCTTTTTCATGTTTTACACTTCTTGAAACGGAGTCGTTTTCCCTACCGAAATCAACCATCAAGTTGGCTGATGTGCAATGACGTCTGTTCTGCACCGTTTTGGTATTTTGACCATATCTTCCGATCCACATGAGAAAACGATCTGATTCCAACGGCTATGGATCAGTAACTGATAGGGGCATATTTTTCTAGAAGACCATTTGATCCGATCGAGCCTCCAACATTGACAAAATCGACCATCAAGCTGGCTGATCAGAATTGTCATACAACATGACGAAAATTGTTAGAAAAATGCACCCACCTATTATACCTACCTTTGAAATTTGTAAAGCTTGTCTCTTGTCATTTAGCCCTCCAAAATGTGTATAAATAGAGGGCCTTGGATGAGTATTAGGATACATTATACATTGGTAGGATATTAGCCATTGTAATAAAATTCTCTAAGTTTTCTTCTTCTTTCCTTTCTCTAGTTTTCTTTTTTCTTTATTTACTTATGCTTCTTACATTTCTTTTCATTTTTAGTATGTGTTGCTAATCATATTGTTGAGGTGATGAGGTGAAGCTCTTGGTAAATGCTAAGGTTAGTCTCTTAAACATGAGCTAAAATGAATCATCATTTATAAACACTAGTATAGATAATATTTTCTTTTGGTTTAAAATCATACTTGCAAAGTAGAGATCTTGATTCATTATTGACAATGAAAATGGCACAGTAAATGCTTGGTTTCATAACCTTGATTTGTTGTAGACATATACCTTGGCATAAGGAATGCTTGGACTCTTTTTATGAGTTTTGAGGACACCAAATGAACATAATATCATATGCTATGGACGTTGGACAATTTGGACTGAATTGCTAAACCTTCCGATTGAAACCTCCTTTATGTGTGGATTTCAATTGTGTAATAAAACAAGATTAATCTTAGCATAACACCAAGAGTGGATTCTCTAACCTCAACATCCTTTCTTATTGTTTTTTTATATCTTGTTTAATTGCTTTTATGTTATTTTGTTTATTTTGTTCTCTAATATCTTGTTTACTTTCTTTGTTATTGATTCCCTAATATCTTGTTTATTTTCTTTTTCATATATATTTATAAACTTATACTTACTAGTACGCTTCCCTGTGGTTCGACCTCGGACACCCGAGAATTTATTACTTGAACATAACCTGCACTTGGGTTTACAACTCTTAATTGAGTCTCCATCAACTAGAACATTCAACGGAAGAACCTACATTACGTTCCCTCTCAGAATAGTTTCCACTTATGTCTTCATTGTCAATAACCCCACTGCAATTATAACAAAAACATGAGTAAGACGTAACGCAATTATATACTTTTATGTTATAAAGCCTTTATATTTCTTACCAGAACAGATCTTCGTTCGAATGATGCACTATATTTCTGTCATTGTTGTTGGCGGATTCAATCACTTCAGTTCTAAAAATATACAAATTGCATAATCGATTAGTAAAATTTATCAAATTTGTCAAACCGGCATCATTCACCAAATCAATTAGCTTGGTTTTGTCAAACTCCAGTGTATATCTAAATACATGACCATCAACACTCTTCCCTAATTTTTCCCCAACTTGATGCACTAATTCTTCAAAACTAGTGTTTTCATCGATCATCACACCCACTGTTCTTCCACCTCGATATTCTATACAGTCGCCATTAACAATCAAGACCTCACCATCAATATGACAATAACAATAGACTCTTTTGTTAACGCTTGATTCACTCATTTCAACTTTATAATGATCGAACAATATGTTTCTGCAATGTATAAAGCAACAATAGACTTTTACGTTTGAACCCAAAAGTAAAAAGACCAATCAAGAGAAAATATAATATAATAATATGTACGTATAGCAAAACAATATGTACATATAGCAAAACAATATGTATATGTACATATAGCAAAACAATAAGCAAGAATGTACATATAGCAAAACAATAAGCAAGAATGTACATATAGCAAATTGATATGTACATATTGCATACCTATATGTACATTTTATAAGATTCATAGAAATTTCAATTTTACAAGGACTAAACAAATGTAACATAAGAAAATTTACTCCATCACTTCCATATCTTCGGAGAAAGAAAGACTTATCTCATTTACGCAACACTTAAATATTCACATATTAAAAACAGTGAAGATCAAGTTGAATTACAACTTTAATATCGCAAATACACGAGAAATACAATTTCATATAGTTGACTATGATGGTGGAGGAGGATAAGAACTCAGTCCCCGCACAAATATGCATCCAAATTATTTTGAGTAGCCCAAATTTGTTGAAGTTCTTCATACATGGCAAAACGTTTAGAGTTATAGTAAATACTGCAAGATCAGAAGCAAAGTTATATGTACATATACCTATAACAATATGTATATTTAGCCTAGCTATATGTACATTTAGCATAACTATATGTATATTTTAAAAAGAGTATATGAACAAATCTCTCAGAAATGTGGAAAACTATTTGCGCACTTATATGTACATAGAAGTATAAAAGTATGTAATTATAACAAAACTATATGTAGATTCAACTAAACTATATGTACATGTAACATTCATATTCTTTAATTTCTTAAAGCAAAACAATGACAGTACATTTACAATACCAAAAGGAAATTGTACACCATCAGAATTATTTGTAAAAACAAGTTGACATATACGAAGAAAAAAGAAAGGGCAGATAGAATGGGGAGGTCAGGAAGTAAGGGAAGGGATGGAAAATGGGGAAAGGAGAAGGGGAAGAAGATTATCGGAAGCAAAATATCAAGTTTTGTTTTTGCTATTATGTTGATTTCATTAAGGGTATATTGTATTTTCGATCTCCTTAGTAATAAATTCTTATTTCTTCAATTTCCTTTTACAAATATTGTTAAGATTTAGGACCATTTAACTATTATTCCACTCTTGACAGCATCTATTTCATATTAAAATTGTACTAATTCTTCAAAATTACAAATGTACATATTGTTTTGCCTAAATGTACATATAAAGATGCAGGAATGTACATATTCTGTTGTGGCCATGTACATATAAGTTAAATTTTTTATTAAATATTTTTTTTACTAACATTGATGTCCTATACGTCATTTAAATGCATCCTTTTTTTTTCTCTCTCTCAATATTGTGGGACATGCAACATAAAAGAAATATAGTAAATACTACGATGACAGTAACATAATTGCAATTAAAAGAGTCTTGCTCCCTAAAGCCAAACCTTTAATCATACTATGTTTGCATGTCATTTTTTTTCATTTAAAACGACTAAAAACTAACAGAAATTATAAGAAATGCTTCAACAAAATAAGCCAACTTATATGTACATATAACAAAATAATATGTACATGTAGGAAAACAATATGTACATTATGCCAAACTATATGTACTTTTTTATATTCTAACAATTTCTATCCTACACCCCAATGATTTAAGCTCTTACATGTTCCTCATCTTTAAAATGACAAGTTTCATGACAATTTTATATGATAGTGGAAGCACATTAATAATCAGAAACCTACCTCAGGCTCAAGGCAGTATGCTTTGTATGACATATTTGGGGTAATCTTTTCCATCATACTTTGGAATTTCATCTCCCCATCCTTCCCTTCAAGTAAAACACAGATATTATCTGTAAAATTCTATCACACCAATTTAGGGTTGAATTTAGTAGAAACTAAAAATGTACATATTGTTTTGCTTAAATGTACATATAAGTATGCAGGAATGTACATATTGTATACCTATATGTACATTTTTACAAATAATATGTATTTTACCAAAAATGAATCAATTAAGATATTATGTGCCACATTCTTACAAATTTTATGTACATTTGTTAAGATTAATAGAAATTTCACTTTTACAAGCCCCAAACAAATGTCACATAAACATAAGAAAATTTACTCCATCACTTCCATATGTTGGGAGAAATAAATACTTTTCTCATTTATGCAACACTTAAATATTCACATATTATTTACATAGGATGTAGCATAACTATATGTACATTCTTGCAACTTATATGTACTTTTTTTACACTGACAATTTCTTCATAGTCCTATATATGCAAGCAAGCAAATAACAAGCATGAATATCATTTCAATTAAATTGAGGCACAAACAACTATCATGACATGAAACTATTTTGCTTGTAAAAAAAATTGAACTGCAATATATGGTGAAATTAACAAAATTAATAAAGATCTTCTTACAATATTATGAGCAAGCAATTCTACAAAGTTGTAGATGTTATCTCCTAGAAGAGCATAAATGGACATATTACATGTCAAATCCTATATAATTGAAAGGATTAAAATAAAATGAAATGAAGTCAAAGGATAAATATATATGTTAGCCAAATAAAAGCTGTAAACTTTCTTTACTTAATATCCATCTACTTTTAATGATTGGGTGTAAGGCTAAGTACAACGTCAGTCTTCGGGCTGGAAAACATAATACTTAAGCACATTAGCCATATTACCATCAGCGTTATCTTTCATACAACGGTATGTCATTTTAATGCAGGTTTTATTGTCAATTACATAATTGGCAACTCGATTCATCCATGTTATTATAAAAAATTTTATTTTGATGATAAGAGAAGGGGATGTAGCATGAAAGAAAAAGCTCAAACTAGTAAGACTAGAATTTAACCTTAAAGAGCATTGCTGCACATTAATTTGTTGATAAAACAGTATTTTCTAAAGGGGACTCTGAAGAACAAGAAGTTTCTAACATCAAATCTTGATAAATTAGTTTCAGCTCCAGTAGTATCACAACATAATACAATTGCATTCGTAGAAAACACATAAACCTATAAAAATATACCAGCTTGAGAAGATTAATCTTGGTCTCAAACTCACATTTAAAATTATCATACAATTCTATCAGTGCATCTCCAGCCTGAAATTTAAGAGATAACAAAACATCATAAAAAGTTAGATAACCTAGCCAACATCTACCGTATGGATACTCTAAGTTCATAGCAAACGAACTTATTTATGTATGTATGAATTCATACATACATACATATATATATATATATATAAAGCCAACTCTTCAAAAATGAAAACCATTAACTAAACCACACTCCAAACTAATTATCCGACCAACATACACTGAATGACCCAAGAGACCAATAGGAAACCACGATTGAACTTTCCACATGTACCATACAAAAACAAGAGTGCTAGGAGAATGTAACATAAGCTTGCCTCTAACATTTTTTCTTGTACAATTAAGATAATTTTTTATTATACTAAAATAAAGACGCCAAACCTTAACAAGCTAATGGTTCGTGATTTCATGATTTAGCTAAGATATAACATCAACTTGCTCATCACACTTTCCATTCTACAATTAAAAAAAAAATTCCTAACAAAATTTTGCCAAAGCTTTAGAAACTAATGTTTACCTAACTTCCATCCTACCATGTCTGACTCTACTGCAGTCCAAAAATTCTGAAACTACTGCCACCAATATAGATGTTTAGGTCAAAATTTACAATAGACAAGTAATAGAACAAAACATATATTTATAATATTTGAAGCAGATCTTAAAATCAAAACAAATTAAGAGACTAAATAATAAACCCAAAAGTTAAAAAATAAATAAAGGAAAACTTACAATATCCAGAAATCAGTATGCAAAGGATTTTAAGATATCCAGAAAACTTACAATAGATGCTTAGATCAAAACTACCGCCGCAACAAATTGGGGTCAATCTCGGAATGGGTTTGTCACACGAAATCTCTTCTTCTGCTTGCCTTCTCCTTCACAGACAATGGATTTAAGAAGAGGTTTGTGGTAAGAGACAAGAAAAATACAAAGAGAAGAACGAAAATGAAGGGTGGGAGAATAACAGACGAGGGAGGGGGAGACGAGGGGAGGGGAGGGGGGAAGACTCTGTTTAGCTTATTTCATTAAGGGTATTTAGGACTTTACAGTTTCCTTCACAACAATTTTTAATCACTTCATTTCCTTTTTCAAAATAATTTTAAGTTATAGTACTCTTTAACAATAAAGTCACTGTTCCTTGCACGTTTCTCATATTTTCCTTAATTAATTTATCTATCTTTTCTTTTTCCTATAGAAAGAGAATCCAATGGCTGAGAAATCAAATATTTCTTCAAAGGTACCTTTTTAGTAGAAAATGGAGCTCAGAATTAGCTGGGAACTTCACATTTAAAATGCCTTTTTAGTTGTTCTTTTGGATTCTGCAGATTTTTTTTTTTTACTGTAATTGCTTACTCAGTTTTATGACATGCAGGGTAGGGTAATACATCCGATCCTAGCTAGGAATGATGAAGGTTCTGTTTGGGCTGCGTTTAAATGTCGGATACGGATACGTGTCCGACACGGGTATATTCAAATTCTTTAGATTTTTTTTTTAATATATTTAAAGGATTATATTCATATTCACATCCGAATATATGTCGAACACGAATATTAAAAAAAAAAAAAAAAAAATTGCAAGTGAAATATCTATAACCACAAAAATTGTTTTTTTTTTTTTTTTTACTTCTTTCCAATGCCATGTCCACTTATGATAACCACTTGTAAGGGTAGTTTGTCACTCAGAATGAGAGATCATGCACTTCTAACACTGTATCTTTCTGGTAAAAGGGGAGACCCGGCTGGTCCTCTCTCTCTCTCTCTCTCTCTCTTCATTCCTATTCTGTAGAAAGTCTGGCCTTGCAGTAGACAAACCTCTCCTGGAACTTCCATCTGGCTCGATCTCCGCTCAATGAGATCTAGGACCACGCACCTTTGCTTTGCGGAATTCTGAACTTCAAACCTTCCTAACTGAATAATGCTATCTGATGCTGGTTAAGATGCCATTTTTCATTCCACACCGTGAGGTTTAAAGCATGTACTACAAAGGATAGTAACTCAGCTGAAAGCTCCTCCGTCAATTCTCTACTTGCTTGGCTTGGGTTTTATCAGATATACCCAAATTCCCAGCAAGCATTGCCATGTTTCAATGCCCAGAACGTTTGAACTTGTTGATATATGGCTCTGAGTTCTGCTAAGATCTTCTAGGTCTCACTGGGATTCATGTTTGGAACCATTTCAAAAAACCACGAATAACTTAGGAAAAATCATTACGTATGTTAGTGGCTAGTGCTTAAGGTTATAAGACATTTAACAAGCTGGAATTTCCGACAACCTGGATCATTCTCTTTATGCTACTTATTTTGCTAGTATAGAAACTAGAAAAACCTAAGCATGCAGGCATGGATCCGAGGGCTTACATTCCCACGGAAGACGGTAGTCATGAACAGTAAAACGCTGCATATTCTAGTGGCCTACCTCATGAGTCAGATCGAATCATGATCCGAATTTTTTTTTCTTTATCTAAATTTATTTTCAACCGAACCTGAGCCATTCACTGAAAAAAATATTAACCAAACTTGTCTAACCGGACAAACTATCCAAACTTTGAGCAGGTCTAAAATGGATATCTTTAAAATCTTTAAAGATGAAAAATCTTTTTCAAATTCAGTTTATGTAGGGATAAAAGAAAAGAAGAAAGCGTATTTTTGTTTTTTTTTTTGTAATTTGTATAAGTTACACACGATTTCATCCCAAGTGCATAAGATTAACCTTGTGCTGTACACGTCCACCACAAGAGAAGAATATTACAACTGCATGTTTCTTGTCTGACCTAGCAACTGTTATTTGGGCATCCATTAAAACTCTCTCTCAACTGCACATACAGAGAACTATGCTATACATGTCAAATAGACAAAAAAAAAAGGAGCAAAATTACAGCTGCATGCTTTTTGCCTGTGACTCGACATTGTAAGAAGGGCTTCTTAGCATGTCATGGCAGCAGCAGCAGCTTTTATAGAACAGCTGAAGGGTATTATATAATTGTCAACATAACGAACACTGAGCATAAATATGGCTTGGAGGACCCATAAGCATTCTCCTTTCCATACTAAACGAAGAATTGAGCAGGTGGAAACCCGCGGGCCGCGGCTTGGCAGCAACCGCGATCTAGGCAGAAATTGCCGAATGATGTCGTGATCCATCGATCTTTTATGGTAACTGAGAACTAGGCCTCCGGCAATTTATTCATGGCGTTTTTGCATCCAACATCTCCTGATAAAAGCCTGGAGCCCTGTGTACAACCGTACAGCCTGCCATTTAAATAGTTAAGAAAAAGGTAAGATCATCAATTTCACCGTTTTTAGGTAAGAAAAACCAATTCTTTCCAACTAACATCTTGTTTTTCTTTCCTATTTTTAAGCATGGTTAAAAAATTGTACTCTCAATAGCTTCTGGTAGGGCTCAATGGATCATAATCATAGGCATCACCAGCTTTGACAAAGCGTCCTTTCTCGCGCTTTCTCACATCAGCCCTTGCTTTGCGAGAGGCATATCTCACTCGCTTCTCAAACCTATCATGCAATAAGGACGAAGTTAAACATAATTCCTTCAACAGGTGGAATAATATATATTATATTTTCAAATGAGGATTGCAAACAAGACTTGCAGTAAAATAAAACGTTGAGACCCACAGTATAGATTTTATATTGACTTTCCAAATGGATTGTCGAAAAGTATACACAGATGCGGAAACAGGAAAGCAAATTCGCCATTTCCTTACTAGACAGCACCACAGTGAAATGAACTTCAATGGCAGGAATAGTAACAAAATTGCACAGGTTACGGATTACGATACTGAGATGCAAGTAAGAACACGAATGTTAAAATGATACAGACATGATATATTTTATTTGGAGACATGTGAGTTCTGTTGCTTGGTCTTGTACAGAAATCCACACAACTAAATTGAAACTTACAGACAAATATAGAAAGTCCACAAGAAGAAAAACTAGAAAGACCAAGAGAGGAACAAGAACTCAAGGCATGATTCGCTAGTTATAACTTATAAACCATATAGTAAATCGATATCCATAGAACTAGAAACTCAGAACCAGAAGAGTGATTAAAAGGACGAACATCTAAATTCCAGAAATTTGTAAAGCAAGAAGAACTAAAACCACAAATTCATCAACCCAGTGACTATATCTAAAGGAGGTCTAAGTTGAACACATGTACATTTTATATGGGTTATTGTGGCATATACTTACATTCGTGTCTTCTTCTTTTCCTTGTAACGCATGACAGCATTGCTTCGAGTTGCTGATGGGAAGGAGATCTCAGTACATGGAGGACACCAAGGAGGCTCCCCCATGAGAAGCATTGACGAAGCCCCACAATCTTGGTAATCTCCTGCACTACTCTCTCCAGTTAGGCCAGAAAATGAGAGGTTTGAACGGGCATGCCTTGCGGTAAAATACAGAATTGAATCAGTTTTATTGCTCATCATGGAATCAGCAGATGCCGCATTGCTGCATGCTGGCTGGATTGCATTGACCAGTCCAACAGATGAGCCCTGGAGAAGAATATTTAGTACCAACCATAAGAACATTAGCCAAGTACAAACTTGAAATTCTCAGGGGTTATAATTATGGAATGGTTCTTTACAGTATGCCTTCTAAGGGAGCTAAAACAAACATGTAATATCCAAGCAGATTGAAGTGACAATGTTAATAAGCAAACTGTCGACACATACATAATTTACAAGAAGAAAGTTGATTTGTTAACAATCAAGAAGACGCTGACAGATCAAGTACTACTATATTTGCAAACTTGAGGAAGAATCCTTAATCATCACTAATAATGGCTATATAATCAGCACTTCCTTTTGGTACATTGATCATGTCCGAAAATCGAGGTTATTGTTTTCCTATACATACTACTGACACAAGTAAAAAGGGATATTTTCCTTTGATCACTATTCAAAATGAAGACCCAGCACATGGAAGGACAGTAAACTTTGTTTTGGTACATTAGTCATGTCTGTAAATCAAGGTTATTAATACGATTGGTACCCAATGAAAATGAATAATTGCCTTTCATCAAATTAAAGCTTCTCAGTACTGTATCAATTTGTTTTCTCTATTTTAATTTGGCAAGGAATGCTTTCATTTTCACATTAAGAAAAAAACTGATGCTGAAATATGCTATATGCATAAATACTATTTAAGAACACCAGAAAAGGCATAACATCTAGAAAAATGATAATACTATCATCAGAAAAAGATAATACAGACACCACAAGGCAAGATTAAAAGAGATGAGACAAACCTCAGCAGGCACTGCACCCTGACAGTCGGAATCAGCAGCAGGCATGTCCTTTGTTCCAAATAAGCTATCAATTCCACCATTCTCAAAAAGTTTTTCTGAATGATTGAGAGTCATCCCAAAGAGTTCTTCATACTTTTCAAGATCCAAATCAACTTCATCCATGTTGAAGTCATCATAGAGATCATCTTCACAAAGTCCAGGATACTTTGTTTGAGGGCAACATAACTGCACATTATTAATAAAGTAAAAATTAGCAAAGGTTCCCAAAAAGGAACATATTATCTCTACTAACAATTAAAGGAAGCCTGCCGGAATTTTCAATAATGATGTTTCCACAAATGTCAAAATGAACTTAGACCACGTAATGCTAAAACTCTATAGAATTACTAATAACGGAAGGTTATTCCAATCACTCTTCTTATGATTAAAATAAACTTTTGATAACTTCCAACAATAATCTCAACCAACTTTCCCCATTTTTTGTGTCCACGCTTTTACACTCCCCTTTTCCTTCTAAATTATATATATATATATATATATATATATATATATATAAAAGTTGAACCATCTAGATGGGTGGCATGAGCCTAGAGTCCAGAAAGTAAATCATGTATGTAAAATAGGAGAGATCTGGATTTCAAATTTATGAACCCATGGCAGAAATAGGCATAAAGTGTCTCTACATTACAATAAGGATAAGGTTACTGATTTAGTAATTATACTGTCAAGGCCTAAGTGAATAGTTCTCTACAATATTACCCTAAAACTTAAGTTGCTTTTGGGCCAAGAAATGGAAATATCTAAAGAGACCAATAAAAATACAAGCTGAATACAAGTTCATGGTATACTGTAGGTTTATTGAAAGATTGACATCTTTTACGTTTACACGAAAACCCAATCAAGTTCAAGTAAAAAGATATTTTGGATGGGCCTTTGATTTCCATCGTAAAATGTAATCAAGAAAAGCAAGGGACAGAAATTGGCATATAGTTCTTCTGCATAAGGAACTAATTTGGAAAGAAGTTGTCAGTTCAACCTCAAGCTGGTTTTCTGGCCAGAAAGAGCAGTTATCACTGAACACCTCACTGTTAATATGTTTTTCAGCATTAAGCATTAAGGGAAGATTGCAGAATACATCTGCAAATATAAACCCACTTACTTGAAATGCTTACAATAGTTCTTTAATATTACCCCATGAAACTCCCAGATACCAAGGGCCTGAAAGTACCTCAAGAACAGTTTATCTAAATTCTTTAATGATAAATATTCCAAATTCATCATTTACCTTGGGCAATGATGTATCTGTTGATCCAGCTGGCTGATCCAAAAGTCGTGCAGATCTGAGTTCAGGAACTGAAGACGACCCACCCCATCCACTTCCCTTATCCGAATTGCGGGTATCATTAATTACAGCCAGACCAGTACTGTTCTGTTTAATGGTGTTTTCTGTAGGGCCCCAGGAAGTACTCTCTATGTTCTCATTGATGCTCATTAGACCTAATTCCTGCTCACAAGTAGATTCACCTGCTGAAGGAGATTGCAGAAAAAATGGCCATATGGAAGAAAGTTCCGCAGATGATGGGCAACCAGAGTAACAATTAATTGTTTGCCTCTTATGTGTCGAATTCGAGGTAGAGGTACCATGACCCATCCAATCACAGTTCTGACAGAGGGAAACCCTTTCTTCTGCACATCTAACAAAAGCAGGTTGCGAATTGCATCTGTCACATAACAATGTTCTTGGATGGCGCTTTGACAGTGCATTAGCAGAATGCACATTTCTATCACATGACAAACATAAACAGGCAGCATCAGACCGGCAATATACCACCGGCCTTTGATCCCCGCAGAAATCACAAGTGTAACCCATGTTTCCAATCACACTACTCCTAACCAAAACCTAAAACTTTTCTCCAAAATTTACAGACTTTGAAGCAAACAATACCAACTCCGCTATTTCTTCTTGCACTTCAATAGCTGTCACATAGAGGGGGGAAAAAGAGATTGCTGTTACAAGAGAATTCAGTTCATGTTTGATGTGAAAGCAAGCTAATCAATAAGAAAATTGGAATATCTACTGACTATATGGGGTAGCTTAATTTACTTCAAATTTGCTCATACAATAATGAAGGTCAAATTCTAGAAGACATTATATCTTGGAAGAGTTCACATGGGCAGCAAGGGTAAATTTTTATTTTTTTTAGCCACAAAGTAAACAGTTTTAAGCACCCAGACACACTCACAACAGAATAAGTAGTAGAGAAAAAAATACCTCATCTAATTTTAGAGAGTCATCCATGACGGCTAAAACAGTCAAAATGAAAAAAAAAATGAAAAAAGTAATAACTTTTTCTTTTAATAGAAGGCAAAATGCAGGGGAGAAATCATTCGAAGAACAGAAAATTATAAGCAAAATTAATTCCATTTCAGAACATGTAAAATAAAATAATCAAATATCCAAAAAAAGGAAAGAAAAAAAAAAAACTTACATAGATCAAAGAAAAAATTAGAACTTTAATCCAAAGAATTTAACTCCATAATCAAACAAAATTACGCAAACAAACAGATTAAGCAAAAAAAACAGAGGATCAATAAACAAACCAAGAGACCCAGAAATACTAAAAAAGTAAATCTAAAACCCAGAAATAAAATCAAAATTAAGTGAAGGAAAAAAAAACCCAGAAAGGACAAACAAATCAAGAACTAAAATAAAAAGAGAATAAGAAATTTACCGTAAGAACAAAAAAAAAAAAAAAAGAGGACAAGATCGGTCACTAGCTTTAATATAGAAAAAAAAAAATCACAAGAAACCCCAGAACAAAGAGCTTTCCAGAATTTCTCTTTTCTTTTTTTTTTTCTTCTCTTTTTGCTTTTTTTTTTTTTTCTGAGTTTATGCAAGTAAGAGATAGAAATCGGTGGGTATATATGGGAGATGTGATGACATAAGCTGATAAAAAGTGCAAAGAGAAAAAATTAAATAATAAAAAAAGTGCAATGTTATTCCGTGCTTTGTGGATAAGTTAGTCTGATATTTATAAAAAATGAAATATCTATCTATATCTATACCGTATACTAACTATATATATATATATATAAATAAAGAATGATTGAATTGATGTCAGGAATTAAGTGACATCAACTTAATTTAAAAAATTATAAATAAAATAAATTATTATATCATAAAAAGATAATAAAGATGATGATTTTTTAATTTTTATATAATTTCTATTTTAAAAAAATTTATCAATATTTTAATTTAAACTATCAACTTTTTAAAAAAAAATATTCATATTTATAAACTACTCACTAAATAATTTTTTATTCATTTTTTTTCTTTGAACCACATAGTGGGGATGCCATATTCTAATATAATTAATGTATTTTTTATAAATAATCTACCTTTAACTCTAACTTTTATATAATTAACTTATTTGAAGATACGTCTAAATTATCTCAAATTATATTTTTATTTTTAAATTTAAATTTAATAAAAATAATATATTAAATATAATTTTTTTTAAAAGAAAATTTCAAATTAAAAGAATTTAGAAAACATAAGAAGTAAATAATAAAAAAGAAAAAATTAGATTGGATCCAATTAAAAAGATTAAGAAAAATTCAAATTAGAAAACATAAGAAGTAAATAAAAATAAAAAAGAAGGGCAAAATGGGAGAGTAAAGAAAAGTGGGGCCGTGTTCTTTTTCAATGGTGATAGGAAAAAAGTTAGGCCGTCCTTTTTGTTGGTCCCTCCTTTTTGTTTGCGAGTGTTAAATGATGTTTTTAATTTTGTTTGATTATTTTATTTGTGTTGAATTAAACCTAAACAAACAAAAAAAATCCTCTTTGTGTTGTAATTGTGGATGAGACACCTATTGCTTCAAATCCAACAATTAGACATCAAAACTAAAAAGTGAAGACAAAGATATGCTTCAAATAGAATATAGTATCTTTTAACAACAATAATAATAATAATAATAATAATATACTATTCTTATGCCACTTGACTTGAGCTTGAGGGAGGATTTTGCTTTTAAATATAGTAAGTATTATTTTATGACTTTATCCCTTCATTACGGGTGAGAAATAGATTTGTTCATTGGTCGAATCGAGTTTGAATCGATCTAACATAATATAAAACAGTTTTTATGATTGTTCAAATTCAATTCGATTTGATATAAGTCTTATTTTATGTTTAGACTCAATTTGTATATGCAAAAAAAGTATTCATATTTATATAAGTTCGTTAAAATTTTTACACAAATGATCGATCATTTTTAGAAAAAAATCGATCTCAAGAATTGTCAAACTAAAAGGGATCAATCCTTTTGAAAGAGCCAGCCAAAGCAAAAACCCTTATATCCAAGGTTCAGCCCGTTTCATAAACAAATTTAATTTTTTTGCAGAAACTTTTTTTTACCTAATATTTTTATTCACCCTCTTAAATTTCAACAAGTTTTTAAATTTGAAAGGATAAACGAATTCATAGACAGATATACTGAAAAATGAGGATGCTACGAATGAATTATTATTTTTAATCTTATAATAAAAGTCTCACTTACATTCATTCCTAGCTTCTCCTCCCAAGTTGATTTAGTTTCTTGGCAATTTTTTTTTTTTTTGTAAAGAAAACTATCAATTCTAAAGTATTACAAAAAAAATTATATCATTCATAGTCAGTGAAATTTTTAAATTTTATAAGTAAAATTAATAAAGTGACACATATTTTTTAATATATATTTAAAAAAATTAAAATAAAAATATTAATAAATCAATGTCTATTTTTAAAACATTGTCTTTCTATTTTCAAAAAAGAAAATTAATTTAATTTTTTTCATTTTTCGTTATCAATAAATTATTTTTCAGTGAACAACCAATTTTTTATAAATAAAAAAAAAACAGAAAAAAAATGTAAAAATCAAAGTTATTTTTTGCTAAACAAAAAATCCTTGGCAAGAGAGTAGCGAAGTGGAGGATGGAGAAGCGCACAAATAACTATTTATTCAGATAAGGCATACAAAAATGAGCAACTTGATGCACCCAGGAAAAGCCATGTGAGTGAGATTCAACCCCACAAAAAGTGCTTCACTTTTTTCTATTTTTTTAATCCCAAATACCCATTCTGCCCTTCTCTCTCTCAGCAATTGACAATCTTATTATTCTTAGGATTTAATTGATGTTTATAAACATTAATTAAATATTATTTATTATTATTTTAAAATTTTTATTTAATATATTATTTTTATTGAATTAAAAAAATTCATTAATTATATTTTTAATTTTATAAATACCACCTTAACTAGTATTACTAGATACTAATTAATATTTTCTTATTATTATGAGTTTCGCAAACGAGTGTTTTTAGAATATTTTTTAAATTTAGTTAATATATTATAGGATCTTTTCACTCGATGCCTATAAACACTATTTAAAAATTATTTATTTATTATTTTAATTTTTTTTACATTTAATATATTATTTTTATTAAATCTAAGAAAAAATGCATTAATTAACCTTTTTTCGATATAAATATCATCTTAATCAATATCAATAAATTTTATTATATACTAATTTTAAAAAATATCTGTAGAATACGCGTCAACAAATATCTATTATTGATTCCTTTTTACAAAATCCCGTTTGGCCCCCACCAAACAAATATCTATTTTCCCATAATAATTGCTATGCACTTTTTCAGGTTAATTTATCTGTATATTGTTTTTTATTTTTTTAATTATTAAATTATCTATCTTTTGTATTTATATATCAAAATGCGTCTTTTTTTTTAACGTTTGAAAGTCATCATATCATATGACGACTTTTCAATTTAAAATTTTATTTTTTAAAAAAATTAAGCTCGGAAGTCGATATATGATATGGCTACTTCCGAGCTTGAAAATGAAAAAAAAAAAAAAGTTGTCATATGATATGGCGACTTTCCAATGTAATTTTTTTTTTAAAGGTGTTGGGAAGTCGCCATATCATATGGTAACTTCCCAAGAGCTTTTTTTTTTAATTATTTAATTTAATATTTAATTTCATAATGTAATTTAATTTAAAAAATATTTTTTAAATTATTTTAAAAGCCTAAATAATATACTTTTTATAATATTATTATTTTTATATATAATTAATTAAATATATAAAAATGATAAATAAGAATGTAACGATAAATAAGAATAAATCAACATATAACAAAAAATGTGAAATATGTAAATATTACGAAATATGTAAATATTACAGGTGTAGAACATGTAATTGGTTCATTGTTGATGCGAACTCTCCCCCGATGTGCCAGATGGATAAGGACATTTTCGACGGCTATGACCTTCATTTCTGCATAATCCATAACGTTTTGGTTGGCTTTTCTCCCTGAGGTCCATTTCATTACGAATACGACTTGATTTTGGCCGACTATGTGGATCTCTTCACATTTCTGGATTGGGACACACTTCTGGTCTATTATATTGAGGCCAATAACCTTCATTTGCAACTGCTTCAAACTCATGCCTATACACATTGAATATAGTGTCAAGTTTATAGACATTGTCCACATATTGTATGCAATCTACATAGACATGTGCACAAGCAACAACTACATGTGAACAAGAGAACCTTTGTGCTTGAAACTTCCTACAGTCACACCACATCTCACTAAGATTTACTTTGTACTTCATTGCAGCAACTCCCTCTTGTGGGTCAAGTAACTCCTCAATAAAAAAAGATTGATTTGCGAGCGTAAAATTATGAACCAAGTGGGAGTTAGCTTTCCTACAATTTTCTTACATTGCCATTGTGACTGTTTCACAATATGTGTGCCCTCCCTTGATCATTCTTTGTTGCTTATTGCCCATCTTAACAAAAAGTTCAGCCAACCTATAATATGTTGCCTGTACCAAAGCAGTAATGGGAAGATGGCGCGTCCACTTCAACACTCAATTGATAGATTCAGTTAGGTTGGTTGTCATATACCCATAGCGTCTTCCTTCGTCATATGATTGGGCCCACTTCTCTTGGGAATCCTATCAAGCCAATTAGCTGCCTCTGCGTTTACTTGACGAAGAATCTCATACATCCAATGAAAATTGGGTCGCCTCAACTCGTATCCTGATAAAATTTTCAAAAAAAAACCTTGTTAATTTCAGTATTATTTTATATATTAAAGGAAATATAAGAGATAAAATAACTATGATCCGATTCCATACCCATGTTGACAATTTGTCGATGCAATTCCTTATTGTTAAACCTCTTTATGAAGTTAGCTGCAATGTGTAAAATGCAGTACACAGAGTATGCATTTGGAGAATTTCATCCACTACCATGGCGTCTGATTGCAGCTTTGATGGATTCATGTCGATCAGACATTAAACATATGCCAGGTTGTGTTGTCACATGTGTACGCAAATTAGTGAGAAAGAATGACCAAGCCTCCGTTGTCTCACCCTCCACAATGGCAAAAGTAGTTGGTAGTATATTTCGGTTGTCATCTTGTGCAATAGCTAACAACAATGTTCCTTTGTATTTTTCATATAAGAATGTACCGTCTATTTGCACAATAGGTTTGCAATACGGAAACCCTTCAATGCACGATTTAAATGTCCAAAAGAGTCGATGGAATATTCTCTTACCCTGGACTATTCGATCACCCTGATATGCAAGTACCGTTTGCAATTCCACAATTGTACCAGGAACGAAATGTTGCATTGCACTCAACTATTTAGGTAGATCATTGTACGATCTATCCCAATTGCCAAAGACTCAAATAATTTCCTTTTGCTTTGCTTTCCTATAAGAAATGATGTATCCATACTGGATTCGCATCTCAACGATTAAAACTGAAATGAAAATCTCCGGATTTGCTTGGACCAATGACAGAATGCATGAACAGATCATGTTAGAATCTAAATTGCAATGATCCTGTGAAATTCTTCCCGATGTGCGAGTATGAGGCCCGTTATATTTTCTAATCTCCCATACTTGTTTCTTCTTCATGAATGTTGCCCTTATTCTCCAATTGCACCCTTTCCCATACATTGGACACTTTCCATGATATTTGGTTGGCTCGGATTCAATAACTCTGTAATCTATAGAGTTTTTGATGTTGTAGTGCTTAATAGCTGAAAGCACAACCTCTTTCGTTGGAAATTGTAACCCAACATTGAGATCAACTGTAGATGGATTCCAACTCAGAGGTGTAGCAAATGTATGACCATATTCAGGAAATTATGGCACTTGCATTGCATCCAGATCCAGGGTGCGCATATGGGATGCAGGCTCATAAGGGGGAAGAACTCCATAAGTGTTGATATCAGGGCCAACGTCTCGGTCAGAATCATTGCTCTCATCACTGTCATTTGCGAATTCAGCATACTCTTATTCTTGCTCACTAAAGTCACCAATATATTCACCATGGGCTCCACATGACTGAACAGGATCATCACCAGCTGGCACATCATCCAATGTAGTAGGAATTGTTGGTGAAACAAATGAATTATGAAACCTTGTAGCTTGCGATGACATTTCTTCTGGGGGAACGTTGTATGAAGTGGGAACATAATACAACAGCTGAGAATCATCATCTTCTGGAAGCCCACAATCCTCAATGTCAGCATATAACTCAAGTACACTAACATTTTCAAATGTCTCGTGAACATGAAACATTCCTCTCATATCATCATCATCTTCTAATGGATAAGTCCTATATCGGACACGTTCTTCACCAATAGAAAGAGGAAGCCTATACTTAATCTCTGAAACTCTTTTTGTATTTTCAGCTTTGATTTTTGTATGATTATCACCTTCAGTTCCTCTAATATGACGTCTTCACCAACACGAAAGCTTTTAGGAATTTCACAGTCAAAGGTAGCACCTTCATCAGTATTATGAATTTGGCCATTATAGTAGACCAATGGGACCACTCTGTTGCTCATGTTGTGTAGTAATGAAAGTGAGAAGGATGAGAACGAAGATATTATCACTCAGCAAAAAAATAAGAAATAGAGAATGATGAAAATGACAAGGTATTATCACTAACACCAGAAAATAACAATTAAGATTGAGAATAAGGAGAGAATGAGGAAGGAAATATCATATTTATAATGGTTTATTGAGTAAAATATGGTGAAAAATTATTGAATCTGATTCCCATTTTTCAGCTGATAAGTCCCATCCTTTGAAACTGTTGAATCTGATTCTCATTTTTCTGCTGACAAGTCCCATCCTTTGAAACTGTTGAATCTGATTCCTATTTTTCTACTGATAAATCAAATCATGGTGAAAAACTGTTGATTCTGATTCCCATTTTTTTGCTCATAAATCCCATCATGGTGAAAATTGGTTGAATCTGATATTTTTCAGCTGATAAGTCCTATCCTTTGAAACTGTTGAATCTGATACTCATTTTTCTGCTGACAAGTCCCATCTTTTGAAACTGTTGAATATGATTCTCATTTTTCTGCTAATAAATCCAATCATGGTGAAAAACTGTTGATTCTGATTCTTATTTTTCAGCTGATAAATCACATCCTTTGAAACTGTTGATTCTGATTCCCATTTTTCTGCTGACAAGTCTCATCCTTTGAAAGTGTTGAATCTGATTCTCATTTTTCTTCAAACTCTTCATTGACTGAAAAACTAATTACTGACTCAGTAAAAATCTACTGATATATCCCATCCATGAAACTGTTGAATCTGATTGTCATTTTTCTGCTGATAAATCCAATCCTTTGAGACTGTTCAATCTGCTGATAAATCCCATCATTTGTACCATAAGATCAATTTTAAAATTTTATATGTATTTTTATTTTTTATATAAAAAAGTAAAAACAATTATAAAAAATATTTATCAAGGCTTATCAAAAATAAAATTAATAAATTTTTTATTTTTATATATATAATTAAAAACTAATATAATTAAAATAAAAATTACAAAAAAATGCAAAAAAAAAAAATTGCATTTTGCACAAGGGAAGTCGCCATATGATATGGTGACTTCCCTTATACAATATGTAAAAAAAATTTTCAAAATGAAGCACAGAAGTCGCCATATCATATAGCGACTTCTGTGCTTCATTTTGAAAAAAATTGAATTTTTCAGTTGGGAAGTCATCATATCATATGGCGACTTTTCAATTGGTAAAAACAAGTGTATTTCGGTACATAATTTATAAACTTTGGCATTTTGATCAATTTTTTTTCCATCAATATTCAAATAAAAAAAAACCCACTTTTTCATCAGTAAAAAAATAGGGAAATGTTAGACTGAAACTGAACTGCCCCAGGAGAGCAGGAGGTTTAACACCTACCCAACCGCCAACAACCAACCTGAAAGCTGAAAAGGCCAAAAACTGAAGAATCTAAAGTTACCCAGAGAGTCAGCTTTTGATTCAAGCTGTTAACAAGAATCTGAATTAAAGGAACAGTCTTTCGTTTAATTTTTAACAGGATAAAGCTCCAATACATGCTCTCTTCCAGTAAATTTCAATCTACCTTTCTCAAGATTCGAAGATGAAAAAAAAAAAAAAAAAAAGCTCAAAATCACACTATTGCGAATATATGCGACAAGTATTTACACAAAATGGATTACAAAAAAAATATGGGAATTGTCAATTTCATAAATCATAACATCTTTCCTTTGGAGCACAACAAAGATAAGGGAGATATTGATCTTTACCTTATTGTCAATATGATATTTTTAGCATAAAGTGAAGTTGACTACTGAGACAAGAGAGTTTTGTGTGAAAATAACAGCTTATCCTTCTGATCAAACCTAAAAGACAGATCAGAAAACCCTTTTTAAGTAGATTTTCTCTCTTCTTTTTTTAAAAAAAAATATATATATCTTTGTTCATAGGACTTCATGTTAGAATCCATCTATATTCAGATTTCTACATGTAAAACACTTGATAAGTCCGTAGATATCCAGTGATCCAAACAAAACAAACACTTGATTTACATACGTCAAAACTCATAGGCATCTAGTAATCAGGTATAAGTAGATGAATAAAAACTGACATGAGGTAAAAGAAAAGATAAACACTGAACGCTAATTATTACCTACTTTTTCCTCTTAAAATCCTCTGAACTTTTATTAAATTAAGTATTGGAACATGTCCAGAGACTAAATTCCTGTGCCCCTTTGACATTTCCTATCCTTGCAGATAGCCATCAACCTTTGTATGATCACTTGCTCCACCATTTCAGAGGATATCAACACTCTGAATCCTGATTTGGGTTAAAAAAAATTAAATTGTAATGGTGCTTATGTTGATCGTACTGGTAAAGCTGGAATTCTGTAGTTGCTCGCAACACCGAAGGAGAAATGGTGGGCAGGTTCTCGGGGTGCACTTATGACAGAGGCTGTGGCTTTCAAAGAAGGTCTTCTCTTGGCAAAAAGGAAGAGATACAAAAAAGTGGTAATTGAGACAGATTCAGCAAACAGTAGTTTCTGAAAAAGAGAATTAAAAATTGAATTCATTAAGCATTAGGCCAATCAGGCTGCAGACTGGGTAGCGAAGTTTCGCTGTTCAGTCAGGAGATGGTGCCCAGAAGGGTGGGTTAACACTATAGACCCTCGTCTTCTTTGGTCTCCAAGGGCCTCAGTTTTTTAGGGTTAGTTTCTGTTGAAAAAATTTAGGTTAAAAAAACTCGAATTGAAAAAAGCGTGTTTATAAAATGTGATGAAAAAGTGTGATTTAAATTTTTTTAAAATATTTAGCATTGCTGTGAAAAATTATTGTAGAAAATTGAAATGTCAAAAAAAGATATGTTTAAAATAGTAAAAGTGTAGAGATGTGAGAATAATAAAGTCATTTTATCCAAAAGCCAGCTTTTAAAGTCCAAAAATTATATTTTTTGGTTTTTTGGTTTGGCTTTTCAAACTAGGGTTTCAACAGCATAAGTCAAATTTTTTTATCTGTTTAGCATTGCGTTTGCTGTAAAAAACAATTTTTGACCTCAAAAACTGTGCCAGACCTTAGTCTGTTTGTAAGCAGCCCACGTTTTTATGTCTCTTTATTTTTTTTATAAATATTTATATTCAACATTTATATTTAACACATATTCGAATATAAATATAAATATATAATTTTTTAAATATATAAAAAAATATAATCCTTCAGTGGTAATATGCAGCTGTTGTAATACTTGTTTTTTGTTGTACTACTTGCTGATGAAATACGAATTATTTTTGTTTCTGGCCAGAAAGAAAAAAAAAAAAAAAAAAAAAAAAGGCAGGACGAAAAAGTATTGGGGAAGATCTTGTTTATCAAACTTTTGGACTTAGAAATCTGGAAATTGGAAATATTTAATTTCCCTGGAAAAACACATTCAAAATGGTCAAAGCACATATAAATCATGTGGTCCTTAGTATATTTACAATTTCAAACAAGAATGATGTAGACACTTCAACAACTAAACTTTTAATTCTCATTTGGGAACTTTTCTTTTTCAAAGGAAGATAAGCTAACCTCGTCGGCAAGCAGGGCAAGTCTCTCTCATTTTAGTTGTGAAAAATGCATTGTCCAAACTGTTCAAAACGCGAGAATGAACTTAGACCATTTATTTTTGGAACATTAACAAGCTGATTGCTTCACTAGACTAGGCTTAGCTCTTGGATTTTTGTGCTTTGTCAGTCCTCAATAAAAGTTAAAAAAAAAATTAGATCGAAAATAGAATCGATCAAATTATAGATTTTCGATTTAATTAATTAAACCGATTGAATCAACAGATTTGATAAAAAAAAATTAATATTTAAAAATTAAGTTATATTAAATATAGTTAATAATTAATAAAAATATATATTTGACTTAATGGTATAATTTTTAATATAATACCAAGATATTGAAAGTTCAAATCTCATTAATTACAAATAAAATTTATAAAAAAAATAAAAAATACATTAAAAATTGGTTTTTTTACCGGTTTTATCCGATCTTTTAGCGGTTTTTAACTGATTCTTTACCGGTTTGATGAAAATCCGATTCTAATAACTCTCCAAACAGGTCACCGATTCTCGATTCAACTGGTCCTACCAGTCGGTTCAGTCCGATTTTTTAATCAATGTCCTCAATACTTAATTATACTACTTGGAATGAACAAACCTATGTTATCAAGATTCAGAGATGAGTGTCGGATATAAATATGTGTCCGACATGAGTATATTCAAAATTTTAAATTTTTTCATATATTTGAAGAATTATATCTCATACTCATACTTAAATATGTGTCAAACATAAATATTTTTTTTTAAAATAAAAGTCTGGATAACATGCTCATGAGAATGACATTTTTTAAATTGTAAATGAACACGACACTTGTTCACGAATTGAATTATTCACTTGACCTAACAAGTTTGATTTGAATTGAATCGAATTTAAAATAATATTTTTATAATCTGAAACAACTCGATTCGATTTGATATATTATTCAATCAATAAAATATTTAAATTTAATTATTAAAATTTAAAAATATTAATATAATATATTTCAAACAATAAAAAAAAATTCAAGTTAAGCCTATCGAATTTGAACAAATAAATTTTTTATTATTCAAACTTAAATTGATCCGACCCAATTCATGAATACCTCAATATTATTTCTCGTGCGTTAGAGTCAATTTTTTTCTAGTAATAATAATATTTTTATTGCAAGGATATAAACTCTAAATTTCTATCAACAAACATTCATCTTTTTGTTTTTATAAAGAATTTTTGTAGTTTGTGAACGGAGAAACAGTACGGACCCAAAGTGAAAGAGCTGACGAAGTAAACCTGGTAGGGTCACCTTTATGATAAAAATCAACGGTTCGTGGAACTTGCAAAGAAATATCCCTATGCTTTAAGCAAACTCGCAATCCCCGGAGACAGTCTATAAATTACCAACAAAATTTGGTTATGTCGGCAAAAAACAAAACAAGTAATCACTTAGTTCCTCTCTAGCTTCTTCCTTCAAACATCTTTCCTCGCCATAGCCATCGTTTTTTGCTACTCTCTTTGAAAGAAAGAAAAAGGGTATATCTTAACAGATAAACGACACCATGCAGGTATGGAAATGAATCATGAATTATATAGGAAAAAAGAAAAAGAAAAGTTTCTATAATTTGATTATAATTTTACGTCGAATTGAGTTTTGCTTTTCTTTTTTTGATCAGCAAAAGGTGGTAGTCAATGTAACTATGAATGACCCGAAGTCACGCTCCAAGGCCTTGAAAATTGCAGTCGGTCTCTCAGGTAGTGAAAACCCAGCTGAAAACCAACTTTGATTTTCATTCATTCTGATGTTAAAATTTTGAAAGAAAGAAAATTTATACTGATTGTTGATTGTTTTTTGTGTGTAGGGGTGGAGTCTGCTTCTTTAAAAGGCGATGAATACAGTAGCCAAATAGAGGTAACAGGGGATGGGTTTGATCCAGTTCGGCTAACAAGTCTGCTAAGAAAGAGCATGAGGCATGCAGAGCTGGTGAGCGTGAGTAGCGCCGCCGCGGGCGGTGGTGAAAAGAAGAAAGAGAAGAAAGACGAGGAAAAGCCAGCGCCAGCGCCAGCACCAGCGCCGGCTAATGTCTACACATATAATTATCCACCACCTCATTATTATTATTATTATGTGTATGAGGTGCCATCATATGGGTATGCCCATGATCACCATGAATATTCCTCTTGCTTCATCCTGTAAGAGACGGGAATTTTACAGGGGAAAAACAAAAGGAGACAGATGCATGCATTCATGGCTTTAAGTTCCTCAGGCTGAGTTTGAGAAATATTTTAATACTTTTTGTCTTGCATTTCATGATCGTGTCGTGTCAAAAACAGCTCTAATCTCTATGTTTTAAGTGTCTAGAAATTTAAAACTTTAATTGTCTTACTCGTGCAAATGTTTTTTGATTGGTTGTATCGTATGCTTCAAAGTAGCAGAATTATTATCGTATACTCATTCTCACAAAATATGTTCTCCAACTCAATTTAACTCTAGTTAAAAATTAATAATTAATTAAAATAAATGAAAAAGTTTATTCTTTGATGATTTTTTATGATAAAATTATTGGATCTGAATGACCATCAACCTTTAGCTTTCAATGCATCAATCTTTGGATCTGAATCCAATATACCCTCTGAATTCATATGGCCTGACCACGAGAAACCATTCCTGGATGTCTCAGAACTTGTGATTCCAACACTTAACTTGGGAGTTTGATAAAATTATTGAAAAAAATTTATTTGATAATAAAATAATAATTATATGTCGTTAATAAACAACAGCAAATTATTTTATCGTTAACTAGAGTTAAAAGGTGAGTAAATTGATTTAATGAAAAATGATTTGGTTATGATAAGTATATAATAATAATTATATGTCTTCAAAAAATATGATGTGTCATTACTTTATTGGTGTCTAAAAATTTCACATTTTAGGATGATCTTAATATAAGTTATTCACATAAAAAAAATGATATGAATATGATACATTTAATAAACACGAAAATAATGTAATAAACATGACATAATACGTTTAAATATCATATTCGTGTTTAGATTTTAACTCATTTAATTATTTTTGTTGTGTTTATATTTACACGATTGACATTAAAAAAATGAAACACGACACATATACACAAATTGTCAAATCTACTTGTAGAGGAAAATGATATAATTTGGGAAAAGAGTCTATATTTTTCTTCTTAAAAAAGTTAAAATGATCAAAATTAAGTACTTAAATAAAAAATAAAAAAAAAACAGGGAAAGGGATCAAAATCAATCATGTAAACATAAACATAATATAAATTATTAAATATTCAAAATCTTAAACTAGAATATAATACGTGTATATTAAACGTGTCGTTTTAATTAGACCTGCTCACAGGCCGAGCAGCTCGCCTGACCCGGCCCGTATTAGGTCAGGCCTGGGCAAGTCTTTTAGTGATCCAGGTCGGCCCGAATCACTGTTCTTTTAATAAAAAAAATTTAAAAAAATTTATTTTTTTTAATATGATGAACAGTAAATATGGGCCAACCGGGTCGGCCCGGCCCGACCCAGGACCGGGCCTGGGCAAAGATTTCCAAAAAAATTCGGGCCACGGCCCGGTCCATGAGCACCTCTAGTTTTAATCGTGTTTAAACATTTTGTGTTTATTACGTTTTTTTTTTTTGTGTTTACTAAACATGTTGTATCATGTCCAAAATTATATCAGATCTATTAAATACCTCAAATTAACATATACCAAATGCTAACCCTAGAACCTCATTAACCTTGTGAATGTTTAAAGAATGTGCATATGAGTTTTTTATTTAATTTCTTAGTGAAAGAAATAATTATATATGTATATATAAGTATACATTATATATATTCTTGCTATGTGTAAAAATTTATCCTAACGACATCTTAATATAAGTAAGTTAGCTTTAATACGGATTTTATTCTTTTCGATTATTATTTTTTGAATAATTCATACTTCTCACTTCAACTTAAACCTACTCATGGATCGAAACAGATCGCAGCTCAGATTTTTTTTCTTAATCCAAGCTCGATTCTGGACGGGTCAAGGCCATCCCACCGACTCAAATTATTGTTAAAAAAATAATAAATTAAAAAATTATTTTTATTAATATTTATATATTTATATAATTAAATTTTTAAAAAATATATTTTTTAATAGTAAACAGTTATTTGGGTCGGGCCGGGTCAGCCCGAATCATAAAAATTCTCTTATCCAAACTCGATTCAATACGAATAAAGTCGGACTGATTATCCGACTTCATGTCTACTTCAACTTTATTATTTTTATTATTCTTTATTTTCTTTTATCATATACTGATTTGATAGAAAAACGTTTCCAATTATAAACCCATGAGTGTCATGATAGATAGGTATGACAGACTTTGCCCTCATCAATTCTAACTGTTTATTTATTTTTAATCAATTTTATTTTTTAAGAATTTCGGGAAAAAAGTAGTAATACTAAATAAAATGAGTCTAAATTAAGAACTCTTTGCATGAAAAAAAATGAGAGGCAGACTTGAGAGTAAAGGTATTCATAGGTAGGTAGGTTAGGTTGGATTGGGTTGGATTGGATTGGATTTAATTGAATTTATGAATGGTATTATTATAATATATTATTAGTGTTTAGATCTCGTAATACTTCGATTGTAATTTGTGCTGAACGTTGAGCAAAATATTAAGATAGTTATATTATGTACATATCAAAATAAAAGTATTTGTACAACATATGGTTGAAGCTAATGAAACAGTATTAGAGTCTGAAAAGTGTACAAAAGTAAATCAAATATTGATTAGAGATTCAATGTTCGGTTTGGATTATTTCGTATTTGGTTCAGATCATAAAAAAGTTTATTTGATTCGGTTTCATTATTTTTCATTTGATTTTTTTTTTATATTTTATAAAATAAAAATATATTTATTTATAAATTTAAAATAATATTAAAAAATAAAGATTTTTAAATTTAAAAAATTGATGCTCGAATCGATTTGAATTTTTGAAATTTGGTTAGAGATCTATTAAATTTCTATGCTAATTAGGTTCGATTTTAAAAAAAAAAAAAATCAATTCATTAACTCAATTTGAAATCAAATTGAATACAATTGAACAATTATCTATTATCATTCAATATTTTAATTTTTACCAATAATTTATCAATACAATAATTTTTGTATTCAATAATATAAAAAGCAAAAAATTAATATGACTTTATTTTTCAAAAAAAATAAAGAATCAATCATTATTCAACACGTGACACAAAATTAGGAGTTATTTAAATAGTGTCACACACGAACATGACATGAAAAAATAACTAAAATATGACAAGACACGAAAAAATGATCACGACATGAATACACGAACATGTCGAAATTTATATAAAACGAACTTGACACAAAATTGAAAATTATTGAATAATACCAATTAAACCTGAAAATTTCGGACGCGAAACGAGTATAAAAAAATAACTAAAACACAATACAACACGAAAAAATAACACTAACACAACACGAAAGCACGAATGAGTCAAAATCATCAACACGATACAAAAAAATAATAATATGACATAAAATTGAGAGTTATTTGAATAGTGCTAATTAGATCTGACAATTTCGAACACGATAAAAACAAGAAAAAATAACTAAAATACAATACAACACGAAAAAAAATATCAACACAACACGAATGCACGAATGTGTCAAATATATAGATAACGTATCAAAATTTATATATATAATACTGTTAATACAATTATAATACAAAAAATAATATAAGATATAATATTATAAAATACATTTAAAAATATATTTATAATAATTTGTTACGTGGCAAGCAATTGCCTTTCAATTGAGGGAGCAATTGCTCCATCAATTAAAGGGACTTCTTTAATTTATTTATTAAGATTAAGATATTTTGTTCAAAGTTCGATTTGATAATTAGAATCTTAAATTTTTATCAAATTTTTTTCATATTTATAAATAGATAACTTAGGTTTGCCCATATTATTTAAAAAATAAAAATATATGTTATTTTTTAAGAATTCATTTTCTATACATTGTTGGTGGAGTTTTTAAATTCCACAAGTATGATTAAGAAATTGACAATTTTTTTTTGTTATATTAATTTTTTAAATATTTTTTATTATATTCTACAAGATCATGTGTCAAATATATTTATATTTATATTAATTTTTTTATATGATATAAATTATATAATATATAAAAATAAAAATAAAATATTATTATAATTAAAAATTTTAATCAATTTTTTAAATGATCTCATTTTTATTCAAATCTATTTTTTAAACCTAATATTTTTATATATCTAAATTCTTTTAATATCGAAAAAATCTTTTAATTTAGACGAACAATCCGACATTTGTACAATTCTATTGGTGAAATTAGGGGAGAGTTCGGGTCGGGTCGGTTATTTCGGGTTTTACAAACCGAACCGAGGAATTAGGTTTTTTCAAATTGGTAACTGAAACCGAACCGCAATAGCCAAAAGATCGGTTATAACCGAACCGTCGTATCTCGGTTCGGTTCGGTTATCGGTTTTCCATATTTTTTTGGGCTTTTAGGCTTTTGAACTTTTGGGCTTTATTACTTGCTATTTTAACAGGTTATTTATGCCTAACATGCTATTTCCACAATCAAAATATCTTAGTTTTTAAAATTTTTAAAAATTGTCTTTTTTTATAGTATTTTTATTTTTTTCACTAATTTAGGAATAAAATATTTATTTTTATATTATAAAAAATAATTAAAAAATAAAATTCGATTCGATTAATTATGATTTTTTGACTTATGAACCGAAAATCGAACCGAACCAGATAAATCGAATTAATAACCGAATCAAATTTTAATCGAATTAAAAAAAAAACCGAACCGAAACCGAAACGAACAATACGGTCCGGATCGATTTTCGATTTTTTCGATTTTTTTTCTAGGTGAAATTTGTTTCACAAACAAACAAAGACGCAGCTATAGTTTAATCAATGCGAGAAAGCGACAGCCTCCCCGCGGCTCCACCATGTGTGAACTGTCAAGTAACGTCCACTGACTTTGTCTTCACTCTATAAAGATTGTATTAATGTCTTGGATGAAATGACATTAATTCAATTAAAAAATTAAAATATTTAATTTTAAAAAATAATTATTTATTAAAAAAGTATTTTTTTAAATAATATTTTTTTTTTAAATCATTTTTTCGCCCACTTTATTAGATGTGATAAATTCTAGTATTATTAATATGTTTTTAATAGATATATAATTAATCCATTTTAAATTTAATAAAAATAATACATTAATTTTTTTTTGGCATAAAAGAGATCACAACTTAAAAAAAAAAAAAATTTGTAGATGTTGAAATTCAAACCTCAAAATTACTGAATGTCACTTTTTAAAAATAATTGCATGAACAAACTAAATTAAGCTCCGAATTCATATAAAATTCTTCTTATAATAATATTTTAACTACTTATTTGGTGCTCATTCGTTAATTGAACCTTATAAGATTAAGTTAAGGTGGAATTGAAGAGAGAAAAGCCGAAAAGTTCTCCTATATTCTCACTTGTGTCACTGTCATTTGTCATTCTCATTTTTTTAATATTGTTAAATTTTAAATTTTCTTACAAATCAATAAATTAACAAAATTTACTAAAAAATAAATGAAACTAGAAAAAAATAAATTAATTTTAAATTATATTTTATTAAATAACAATTTTTTATTTATTTTTAAATTATAATAGTAATAATTATATAATTATATTTTGTTAATTATGAAATTAAATTTATAATAATAATTTATTTATAAATTACGTAACATAAATGTATTTTCAAATGTTATTTATATATATATATAAATATTTAGACTTTATTGTATTATGTATATTTTTATTTATAAGAGGTAAAAAATAATAAATAAAAAAATAAAATTGTGGTTTGTATTTTATTCTCTTGTATGATCGATTTTTTCACATAAGTTAGTAGCAAGTTCCTTTTTTTCCTTCTTTTTTTTTTACTTTTTTCACGAGCGGATCGGATATAGATCCTAAATCGACCCATGACTCAATATACGGACCTACGTCTTTAAATACATCATTTTAAATTAAAATAAAAATAATTGAAAATTTAATTTTTTTAACTTTTTCCTTGAGCCGGTTGGGTACGGATCCTAAACCGACCCGCGGTCAACTTGCAGACCAACCCTTTAAATAAATCATTTAAAATTAAAATTTAAAAAATAATTTTTTTAACTTTTCCCCTCAAGCCGGTCGGGTACGGATCTTAAATCGACTCACGAGTCAACATGCGGACTAACCCTTTTAAATACATTATTAAAAATAAAATAAAAAAACTAATATATAAAAAAAAAATCATTTTTTTATCATGCGATCAAATACGGATCCTAAACCTGACCTGCGAGTCAATGTACGGATCAATCTTTTTAAATACATCATTTAAAAATTAAATTAATAAAAATAATTAATAAAATAATTTTTTTAAATTTTTTTTTCAAACGGGTCGATTACGGATCCTAAATCGATCCGCGAGTGAACGTATGAGCCAACCGTTTAAATACACCATTTAAAATTAAAATAAAAGTAATTAATAAAATAAATTTATTATTTTAACTTTTTTTTTCTCAAGCAGCGGTTTGGGTACAGATCCTAAATCGGCCCACGAGTCAACGTGCAAACCAACACCTTTAATTACATCATTTAAAATAATAAAAATAAAAAACTAAAAAAATTAATAATTTTTTTTTTCTATAAATCGACCCGCGAGTCAACATCCGAACCAACCCCTTTAAATACATTATTTAAAAATAAAATAAAAATAATTAATAAAAAAGTTATTCTTTTAACTTTTTTTTCGTGCGGATCGGATATGAATCATAAATCTCGAGTCAACGTGCGAAACAACCCCTTTAAATACATCATTTAAAAAATAAATAAGTAATTTTTATTTTATATTTTTCCGTACTGATCGGGTACGAATCCTAAATCGACTCGCGAGTCAACGTACAGACCAACCCTTTTAAATACATCATTTAAAAAAATAAAAACTAAAAATAATTAACAAAATAAATTTCTTTTTTAATTTGTTTTCCCGAACAGGTCAAGTATAGGTTTTCAATCGATATATGAGTTATCGTACAAATCAATCCCTTTAAATACATCATTTAAAAAAAAAAAAAAACTTAAAACTAAAAATCTAAAAAAATAAAAAAACCAACTAAAAAACCATATTCCGTTATAGGATAAAAGTTGTCCTTGGATTATTTGAAAAAAGTCATTTGGATCCCTAAAAACTCAAAAAGTCATTTGGGTCCCTAAGAACTCAAAAATCATAATTGTAAATTATATAGGAAAAAGTAAGAATAGTGAACATAGTTTGAAATAATCCTGAAATCAAATAAAGGTGGACGTTCAACTTGGACGGGGTGTATTAATATTTTATGGGTGTATTAATATTAATATAAAAACTATTTAAATATTTTAACCTATATTAATGTATGTCGTGTCCTAACTTTACTTCTTTTTTCTCTTTTGGTTTAGGGTAAAAGAGCATTTTTTTTTTTTTTTGGTTAGAGGGTAGACATCGAGTTGAGGATGGCAGATGGCATTTTGGATTTTGAACACAACGCATTTTTTTTTTCACTAAGATAAAGTTTAGGTTGAAGGTAGTAAAGTACAGTAAAAGAAAATAAAATAAAGGTTTTTAAAAGAAAAAAATTTTCATTTATTTGAATAGCTAAAATGAGTAAAAGGAAAAAAAGATTATATTTTTTTTATTTGTTTAAGGAATGAATATAATATTTTAATTATAACCTTTTAAAATTAAATGTTTAATTAACTTAGCATGCAAATAATGAAATTAGTTGTTATAATTATATTTGAAATGTTAGAAAAAGAAAAATAATTTCAATTAAAAAGATATTTTATGAATTCATAGATAATGAATAATTGGAATCATTTTTAGACAAAAATATAATTTTTTAAAATTTAATTTCAATGAGGACATTCAAGAACATGAATATTTCTTATTAAGAGAAAGTTTATTATAAATTTGTATAAGTATCATTAGCATTTTACTTTACTTCCCCTCCTTTCAATCCAAACATAGTGTAACCAAAATTCTACTGCCTAGGGTCAAGAGATGCCTATCATCTAGTAGCTGAAATCTGACAATATTAGACACGACATGATTACATGATACGGAAAAAAATAATTAAAAACACGACAGGACACGAAAAAATAACTCGAACACGACAAGAATATACGAATGTCTCAAAATCTATATAATACGAATTATTAACGTATCAAAGTTTATATAAATATAAAATACCTTAAAATACGATTATGACAAAGACAAAATACACGAACACAATACAGATACACGAATTGTCAGGCTCTGAAGCTAGATACACCGGTTCCAAGCTTGATTTTCCTATTGAAAAGAGTTACCAAGAAAATCCATATACAAGATGCTGACATGAACACTTTAGAAAACTGGCTTTAATATGGATAAAAACTCTGATAGGGAAAAGGGTATGAAATTTTGGATGGCTAGTATTTTCATAACTCATTACTTTTAAACAGATCCTAACTGCTAATCCATCCCAAATACTGTTTATACTTTCAATTTCCTGTTGGGGAATCAAAACACCAAACCAAGTGAAAGCGGTCACCAAAAAATACTAAGAAATATTCAATTCCAGGTTTACCCATTTGTCAAAAGATTACAACTATGCAGCAACTTTCAGCATAACCTTAGGCAAAAAAGGGAGCAAAGAAGCATTATCCAGTTTATAGAACAATAGCTTCTACTTTTCACATATCAGACATCGAGCCACCCACCTGTTCTGTAAGAGATAATTACAGCAAGACAGACATATTAACAACAAAAAAACATTACCTTACTCCAGTTGTAATCAGCAGCCCCTATTACTTTTTTGGGGTCTCTTTGGCCATAATATTCTTCCATTTATCCTTAAGGTCAGCTGGAGTACGAGTTGCGTGAAAAACATGATGACCATGTTCCAAAATTTTCCTCCAGGGGATGTTTTTGTTTACTTCAGTCGAAAATCTCCGCACTTCCTCCTGCAGTACAAATATAGATGGCAGTCAAGAAAATTAATTCTGGAATTCCTACTTGTCCATCCCAATCAGTGTAGTCAAGATACATGCATGCCTAGACAGTAGACACTACCGCAAAGTGCAATCTAGCAAAACACCTATGAGTCGGACCACTCCAGGCAAGGCACCTTTCCCGGGGCATGTGCCTGTAAAGGCAAAAGGCACAAGAAAGGCATGCCTCACCTCTTCAAGATATTTCGCACTGAGTCTTACCAATTGTTAGAATACAGCATAGGGCAGGGCAAGAAGAAATTTTTTTGCTAGTCATCACCACTACTAAGAAAACTGTACATGTGTGTATGTGTGTGTCTGAAACAACTTAAAAGTTCTTAATTTAATGGGATCTTTGTCAGGATCTTGAATTGAGGAGAGACATCCTGTTTAATAAGTTAGCCAATGAAAGTTTATGTTTCAAATATAATGAAATAAAGGAAACAGGAATGTAGCAAAAATCAAGTTGAACCTATCCCAAAGTTAATACATGTTAGCAAATACAGAATTTGAAAAAGGGAGGAATGAAGTGTCCATAATTTCACACCTTCAGCATATCCTCCTCTTCAGCTGTCCAGTGTAGCCTCCTACGCTTTCCAGTACCCACTGTCGGGGTCATGCTGCAACTTAGACGAACAAATAAGGTAATTTCAGTGTAATATTACCTTCCTTAACCATAATGTAAAACTACGAATAACTTACAGTTGCTTGGTTGATTCTTGGCATTGCACAGAGTTTTTTGCAGTTATAGCTTTTCCCTCTTGGTTCATATTCATATCCTTTGCACTGGTACTTGGTTGAAAAGACGAATTATTTGGTGAAACAACTTTCAGAGGCCATGCCTTCTGAGCTGTACGTTTGACACGCTCTTGATGCAGTACTAGTGTCTCCGTATCTAAATCAGGTGATACAAACTCAAAACTTTCAATTGCAGGCACCTTGGATGTAGCATCTCTTGAAATTAGTGCCATAGTAGTTTCTACTGCATGTGGAAGCACTGGCTCTTCCTTCTCCCTCTCCCCTTGCTTCTCTTCCAATACACCTACAATGTCAGAAGTTTCTTTAGTTGATTCACGAAGTGTGTCTTCCACAATTCCTAAATGGCTTGAACTGGATGGTCGTATTTGCCATCGGTCCTCATCAATTTCATCATATTCACTGTCAGAAGAATTTTCTATATCCTCCTCTTGCATCCTTTCTCCATTCCCACCATTGTCAAACCCATGAGCTCTAGAGATGCTTTCCTCATCAGATTTTTCCTTGTTTATGGACTCAACACCCCGTGTTTCATCCTCATTATGATGTATTGTCTCTTTATCATCATCATTCAGCCCATTTCCACAATCACCAGAATTTACTTTCCCTGACATTGTTGGTACACTTGCTCCTTTCATGTTTACTATTTCACCTTCCTGCATCTCTTCATTTCCACCATCCCTTCTCAAACTTATAAAGTTGGACAATTCCTTCTTTGCCAACATAGCTTTCATTCTCAACTCTTTGATCCTTGATACTTCTCGCTTGTACCAACAATAAGGGCAGTAGAATTTACCCATATCATCAAATTTAGGTTCACAATTCATGCACACCTCATGTAAAGCAACCGGGCAGCCATTTTCGCTGCAGACCAAAACCTGGCCACTTCCACTATTGCATATAATACAAAAATCTCCTTCTAACCAATCAACAACAATACAGTCTCCGCTACGCCCAGCAGCGTGGTTTCCTCCTGCATGTCTATCCACCTCATCAACAGAATCAGGAACCACAACATTATCTCCACCATCATCATCCTTCTTCTCCTCCTCCTTCTCATCATCATCATCCTCCTTGTCATCAACATCCGCATGGACATCATCATCATCATTACCATCAACATCATCATTATTATTATCCTTATCTTGACTGGAACCAGTATCCTCTGATGCTCTATGATTCTTACCATCTACATGATTTTCTTCATTAGCTCCATCCTATGCCAAAAGTTTATTAAAAGGAATTAGCAGAAATGAGTCATATTAGGCTGACATTTCGACAACACATACATTAGTTTCACATCTACACTTTGAAAATATGTAGAAAAGGCTTCAAATCTCTTGAGGAAGTCTCAAAGCATTTTCCACGAATTTTCAATTTTCTCGAGAAACAAACAAAGTAATTTCTACTAAATTTATCATTATCTCTTAACCTGGTTTGATTTTTAGACATTATATATATATATATATACCTAGTCACGTTTTATATTACAATTAAAAATAAAATTAAAAAAAATAAAGCTTAATAATTAAGTAAAAGAAAAAAAGAGAGAAAACATTCTCTACATTGTTTTACTTTGATGTCGCGGATTCCCGAGAAACAAACAGAACGTGGAAAAAGGAGAGGGAAAGGTACCTGATAGCGGAGAGGAAGGGAGATGAGCGAGGGGTTTAAAGGAGATATCGATTTGCTAGGTCTGGACCTAACAGCTCCAGTTTTTCTTCCCATTTTTTTCTTTGAAAAAAATGAAGTTTTCCTTTCGGCTTTTGGTTGGTTTTTTTTTTTTTTTCCGATATTTTGAGTTGTTAAAGAGGAATCGCCGATTTAAGAACGTCTGGAAACCAGATGTCGCTGATCGAAGGAAGAAGAGAGCCTCTGTCTCGGCCTACGCACAATTGGGCATTGGGATTTGGGAGATTCGGCTCAGCTTAATATCCAGCTTTAACCAAGCCTACCAACTTTAATTTGGGCCATCAATTTTATCGTTTTTTTAAACTAGAATTCGATAATTTTTTATTAGCTATCTTAATATATGTTTTTTAGATGACCTATTTTGATATACATTAATACCTCTATAATCAAATCTTTATAACTAGAATTGATACATTCACTGGGTGGGTGTTTTATTTTAAATAATTTTGAAAAGAGTAGTTATTTAAGTATTTTTTTTTATACAAAAGTGGATAATTTTTTATAATTTTATGTTTTATTAATTAAAAATTTAGAAAAACATAGATGTAGACCTGCTCACGGGCCGAGCAGCCCGCCCGGCCCGTACTGGGCCGGGTTTGGGCAAGGATTTTTTGATCCGACCCGGTCCGGAATAGTATTTTATGTATTATAATAATATTATTTTATTTAATTTTAATTATAAAAAATATATTAAAAAATAATATTTTATATATAATAAACAGTAAATTCGGGTTCACAAGCAGGCCCAAACCCCCCAAAATCGGGCCTGGATAAAGAAATTGAAAAAAATCGGGTCGCGGCTCAGTCCGACCTGGCCCATGAACACCTCTACATAGATGTCCTGCTTTGTATTTATTATAATATTTTTTAAAAATACAGGGACTAAATTATTTAATTTTATAGTAGAGGGATTAATTTGCATCAGATGGTATAGTACAAAAACTTTTCAGATATTTTGAACATGCATCGCATGGATTTTTATTAAATATGAAAAACATGCCTTCAATAATTAAATAATTGTTAAATGGTCTACTGAATAAAAATTATTTGAAAAAGAGAAATGAATAATTAAAAATTATTATAAATGATATTGTAAAGATAAAATTATCATTAATAAAAAAACCTTCTCCTCCCTTTTTCTCTTACTTTTTAATTTATTTTTTAATTAAAAAATAAATTTTTTTGAAAATAAATTTTTTCTAATTTTAAAAAATAAATTTTAAAATTTTTTTATTTACTTTTTTAATTAAAAATTTTTTTAAAATAAAAATAATATTTCTAAAATTAATTTTTCTTTATTTTTTAAATTTTAAACAAATAAATATTTAAATATTTTATTTTTTAAATTTATTTTCAATTAAATTTTTTGAAAAATAATACTTTCTTAATGAAAGAAAAAAAAATAAGTTTTTTCATTAAGGGTAATTTTATCTTTACAATATCCTTTATAACAATTTTTAATTGTTTATTTTTTTTTCAAATAATTTTTATCTATTAAACCATTAAATAATTATTTACTTGTTGAAGGCATGTTTTTCATATTTACCCATTACATGGAATGTAAATAGACCAAAAAGGGGAATTTGGTACTTTTAATATTCAAAATTTACTCTTATTATAATATTTTAATTTTTATGAAATTCAAAATACTTTAAAATACATATATCATATATATATATATATAATATAATAAGATACATATTTACTTGATAACGTTTATTTACGTGTAATCCTATATGTACAATCCATTTTTATGACACATAAGATTAAATGACACATAATAATTGTTTTCCCAATAACTTTATTCAATTATTCTTCAATTTTTAAAGTTTTTAAAATTTAAAAATTAAGTTTATCCAAGTGTTTTTATATATAAATTTCATTATAATTTAAACCACACAAAAATATATCTCAATCCACTCTTATCAAATATATATTAAATCCAAATTCAAATACTAAATTATCAATTTGAAATTTGTATCCTTTTTAAATTTTAAAAAATTTCACCTAATACAAACCTAATATTAATTATATTAAAAAAATTCTTTGACGAAGTTATATATCACGTTTTAAATTAAAAAATATCAAATTTTACTTTAGTAAATTTTCCTTAGACTTTGATACTTTTTTTATTTTTTTACTTTGCAAACCGTTGACAAACAATTTCAAATAAAAATCTTTAAAATTTTTAAAACATTAGTATTATTTAAAGAATCATATTCATTAATCCTTATATTTTTTTTATAAATATAAACATTCAAATTAAATATATGATTATTCAAATTTCATGTTATATATATATATATATGATTATTTAAAATTAAAAAAAAATCAGATTAAATCTTCTTGAGATTATCTATTATTGATCTTTTAATATTTTTTACCCATCTAAAATCAAGATTAAGTTGTAATAGACAGAACTACACATTTAAAATTAAAATTAAGTTGTAACAAAAATTTAAATTTAAAATTTTATTTGACAAAACTATATCTCTCTTTTTTAAATTTAAAAATCTCAACTTTTACTTTCATAAATTTTATTATAATCCTTTATTATTTGATTTTTTAAATTCAAAAACACATATATCACTTATTATATTCTTTTTAAATTCAAAAGATATATGCCACTTCCTTTTTTTTTTCTCCAGTTTGCAACTTTCATTTCAAAAGTGTGAATTTTTTTAAACAAAAAATCTCTGTTTTTATTTTGCTTTTTTTTTTTAAATTATTTATTTTTATTTTTTGTACAGAAATGTAGTCAAAAATAAATAAATGAAGGTATAATGATTTAATTCATCATTCACCAATATATATTTTTACTTTAAAAACTATATTCTTATCTTTGTCATATTTTACTAGTATTTTGAGCACGATCATAATAGTGAATGTATGTCAATATTGTTTTTAATGATTTAATTAAATTTTTATTCAATTGTTTTGAGGAACAAAGGTTAGCAAGGGAATAGTTTTTTTTATAGAATCTAATTTTGATATAATGTTAAAATTTTACGTATTGTTTAAATATATTTGACATGACATGAAATATATATATATTAAAAAAATAATTTGATGATTTATTGACACCTTAAATTAAAAAAAGTAAAATATACATTCGAACCAAAACCTATTACTTTTTTTATGTTTTTTTTATTAATAAGAATTTGTTACATGCAATCAATCAATTATCTATATGCTTAGTAAAAAAATCAATTATCTATATAATACATATGAAAATAAATGCATAAATTTTGATTATCAAATAATCTTATATAATCAATTATTTCATTATCAAGATTATATAGATCAACATTATCCAAGTTTTCATCTTAAATATTCTTTATCTTGATTTAAATAAGATAGACAGGTTGTGAACGTTTAAGTGAAAAATCTTAAATTTAAAATCTTTTGTCATCTACCTATTATTATGAAATACTCTGTGAAAGCAATTTTAGCAAATCCAAAACTTTTGGATGATTAGGTTAATAAATATATTTTATTTTATTGAAATAAAAATAATATATTTTTGCACATAAGGTTGACCGATGAAAATTTTTAAATTGACTCAATGAAAAATTTTATTTATATTTTTCATTTTTTACTCAATTATATTGCTTATATATTTTAAATTTTGTTACTTTTTCAAACGTTTTTGTTTTTTATGACATTTCACTTGGATTTGATATATAAATTTTGTAGACTTGGATATAACTTTGAAAAGAGTATATATATATATATATAAGTAAAATTAATTCGTGCATCGCACGAGTAGCAAACTAGTAAGTTGATAATTCGCATTAACATAGTTAAATAAATGCGGATGTGACAAATAATATTCAATTAGATCGTGACACGTTGAATAAATGCAACATCAATATCAGTTCTATGATGCCATGTCATCATAATTTCAAAAATTCAAAAAAAAAATTATTAAAAAATCAAAAAAAAATTATATATATATATATGAAAATTATAAAATTATATATAAAAAAATATCAATAAATTATAAAAATTAATTTACAAAAATAAAAAATATATAATTTTTTAAAAAAATCTCGTAAAAAGAAATAGAAACTAAAAAAAATTGGAAAAAAAAAAAAAAGAAAAAAAGAGAGGAAGATAGAGGAAGCAAGAGGAAAGGAAAAAGGAAAATGAAGAGAGAGTAAAGGAATAAGGGAAACGAAGAGAGAGGAAAGGGAGGTAAAGGGAGGCATGAGGGATGGGAAGGGTTGGTCGACTGTCGATCTGTCTCGGATCAACGAGATCGACGACTGCCAGGTCAAAAGGGGAGGGAGAATCGGGAGAGAGAGAAAGGGGGAATCGGGAGAGAAATTTTTAATAATAATGTGAATATTTTTAAGATTAAATCGAAATATGAAATCTCAAAAAATACAAATATAAAAAAATTTCAAATCATTATTGAATAACTAAATTCGTGTTTGGCATAAGTATAGGAACTAATAGCATCATTTGACCTTTCAAGTTAGTAAGTCACGTGAAAAAAATTTCATGTCATCAACTGCTCAAACAATTTTGCTGACTAAGCTTGCCACTTAAGCAAGGTCAACACCATGTCAACAAGTCAATGTCCACGTCAGTCTTTTTAACGGAAGAAAAGTGACAACGTTATCAATTGAATCAAATTTTTAAATCAATACAGTAAGAGGATTCAATTTATATGAATTATAATAGGTTGACTAAATCTCAAAGTTTAATAGAGTACAAGGACATTAATCCTTTATCTCTCTCTCTTATATTAGTGTAAGACTAAATTAGTTTTTTACACTTCCATAATTTTGTATACGATTTATATTTGTTTAATCTGACCGTCATATATGTTCTATTCACGTAGATCATCTACGTCGAGTTTTGAGTAAATTAAAAATATCAAACTATTTGTTCGATGAAAAAAACTTTGAATCGTTAAATATATATTGAAAAAGACAGTATTCTCGATCGATATGATAGAAATATCGGACGATTCAAAACTTTACATGCAAGACGAGTACAATTATATTGTTAAATCCAACGATCGGTTTGTTAAAATATAAAATATAAATCATATAAAAAGTTATGAAAGTGTGTAAAACTGATTTAGTTTTACACTAGTGTAAATAGATCTCATATATATATATATATATATATATATATATATATATATATATATATATATATATATATATATATATAAAGGAGGATCCACTTACACTTAGAGGTGCTCATGGGCCGGGCCGCGCCTCGAATTTTTTTAAACTTTTTGCCCAGGCTTGACCCTGGGCTAGCCCAGGGCCCAGGTCGACCCACGGCCTGAATCACTGTTAACTTATATTAAAAAAATGTTTTTTTAATTAATTTTTTTTAATTTATTATTATTTTATTATATGAACAGTAATCCGAGCGGGACAGACCCGAATTACAAATATTTCTGTCCAATCCCGTGAGCAGGTCTACTTATACTAATATAAAAATAAATTAATTTTACACACTTCCGTAACTTTTTATATTATTTAGATTTGTTTAATCCGACCATCGTATTTCATGTTTTATTCACGTAAATCATACACATCAAGTTTCGAGTAAATTAAAAATGTCTAACTATTTATTCGATGTAAAAAATTTCAACCGTTGTATATATATTGAAAAAGACAATATTTTCGATCGATATGATAGAGATATCAGATCGATTCAAAACTTTACGTGTACGACAAGTACAATTATATTATTAAATCTAACTGTTGGTTTGTTAATATATATATATATATATATTTATATATTGAAAAAGACAATATTTTCGATCGATATGATAAAAATAACGGATCGATTCGAAACTTTACGTGTACGACAAGTACAATTATATTATTAAATCTAACTGTTGGTTTGTTACAATATATATATATATATATATATATATATATATATATATTGCATGGTGTATATCTGGCCGGATCAATTAAAGAGCAGTCAATTCAACAAGAAAAATACCAAAGGCTGTTATTACAGAAAATAAACCTTTCTATTTGAATTATAAAAAAAAAAAAATGGAGAGAAAATAACAAGTTACAACTGAGCGAAATCAAAATGATGAATCGAGATACCATCCTCTTACAATACATTACATGCCAAAGTCTTTTTCCAGCAGGCTGATGAAGATCACCAAATGGAACTAACTTTTTAATCAATCAATCAATCTTGACGGATGAGAAAAGATAATGAACAAAATAGAACGATGTTATGAAGCCAATAGTGCCTGTAGACAACATGATCGCAATTGCCATGATCATCGAGTAGCCAAGATAAAGAATAGCTGACACAGGGCCGCTCAAACTCTGTAGGTCAAAGACCAAGTAATTGATGGAGTATAGGAACACATAGAGTGAAACTGAACCCGAAGCAAAGAAAGCTTTCCACCACCATCGCCAGTCCTCGACACAGAGATGCATGTAGGTAAGGACCACCGAGACTTCAGCACAAACAATGGTCAGTAGTAGTAGAACTATAAGCAAGAAGCCGAACACGTAATAAAACCTGCCAAGCCAGATGCTCGAAAGGATGAAGAAGAGTTCGATGAATAGGGTTCCGAATGGAAGGGTCCCTGCACCGAGAACAAGAAGCCATGATGGATATTTGCGTGCCGGAATCTCCCTTGGGATCTGGTTGGTTCGTACAGGATATTGAATAGGTTCGGCTCTGGTCCCTAAGAATCCTCCGACGAGAGTGAGAGGCACAGAAATGCAGAACCAGAGAGACAAGAGTACAAAATACAGGGAAATGGGAATTGCACCAGTACTTTTGCTGCTCCACAGAATAAAATTCAATACTGTAAGGATAACGAAGACAATTCCAGGAAAGAAGCACGCGACTGACCAGGAAACGGACCTCCATCCTTCTGAAGTTCCCTTGAGGGTTCTCCAGAGACGTACGGCAACATACCCAGCAGCAATACCCAAGAAAAGATAAAGAATAATCATCCCTGTCAGTAGCATTCCTCGTGAAGCCGGTGACATGAAACCAAAGGCAGCAAAAACTATAGTGACAGCTGCCATTCCTGTAATCTGAACTCCATCTCCAATCATCACACAGAGAAGCTTCGGACAATCTGGTTCTCTGAAAACATCGCCTACAACAAGCTTCCATCCGGAAAGCTCCTCATTCATTTGTGCTTGAGCTTCTTTGTCCAGTTCCTCATACCTTGTCAAATCCCTCCTCACAGTCCTCAAGAAAATGACAAACACAATACCAGCTAGGAAAGTGATCACCATCAGTGAATTGAGAATCGAGAACCAGTGGACACGTGCACCTTCCATCTTCAAATAAGCATCCCACCGAGACGGCCATCTAATATCACTTTTCACAAATTCAACCTCATAAGTAAAAGAGATCCTCTCTTGTTCCCTTATTATCTGTGATTTGTCTAGCTCCAAGGGGCAGTTCACAGAGGAGATATTGTCATACATGTGAAGTTTAGTCATGACTTCAGGATCATATTTAACACTGCATGGAACCACCTCAAAACCGACAATCTCAAAACCAGAGGCCTTCTTCTTATCAGCTTCGGAAATCACACCCATCCCTTCTTCCCCAGTTCCAATTATCTCCACACCACTCCCCTCATACTCATGAACCAAGACTTTGAACTTGAGATGATTGATAATGTAATCATTGTTACTACTCGGTGGAGTATACCCAATCGGGAATCCAGTCCACTGAATGTTAATCCCATTTTGTTTTGCAATCCTCATCACCGGCAAATTGTCTAGAATCATATTCACTTGATACAAATCGCGAGTCCTCTGTTTCAAAAGCTTAACCTCATGCTCATTCAAGGGGCTGGTAGTGCAAAGGTAGAGAGACTCATTCACATTCATTCGAAACCGATAAGGGGAGTTATCAATCTGATCTCCCATGAGAAGTTCACCAAGATTCTCGGCACTTTTCTTTATTCCACCGAGAGGTTTGCAATAAGGGAGACTGTAATAACTAAAAGGAAGCTCGGTTTCAATGGAAGTCAAGGAATTAACTTTGGCAACTATTGAATCCGTAGTCGAATACGTGTGCATATAACTCCCAGGCAGGTAAAACCCATGACAAGAATTCGCAAACAGAATCACTAAAAGAAAACCCCAACAGATCCCGGGCATCTTCCTTTCTGAGAAAGCCATGATAGTGGCAGATCTTGAAAAATACGGCTTGAATCTAAGCTACTCTAAACTGAAGCATTCAATATCAAAAAAAAATCTACACAAAAACAGATTTTAACATTCAGTTTCAAACACATTTTTCCCTAAATTAACATTAATTAAAAAAATAAAAACCCAAAAAGAAGAAAACCCAGATGTTTAAGTACAAAATAATTTCATTGCATCAACTTTAACAGTGGTAGATCCATATACCAAAATGAAAAGAAAAAAGAAATGGCATTTTCAACAAAAACTACTCAATTTTTTTCTTCATAATAATACAAAATCATAAAAACAGATCAGTGCACTGAACAGATTAAGAATTGGCACATTAGATCTAAAACCAAAAACCCATATAAGTAAAAGGCGGAGAAACAAGAAAAGAAGAATGGAGGAAGAACCTGAGAGAGATCTAGGAGATTTGAAGTTGGGTTCGAATTGAAACTGATCGGATCTTGGATCCTGTGACGCCACAGAAAACGCGTGAGAACCAAGCAGAGTCCCCTGGCTTTTGCTTCTCTTTGTTTTTTTTTTTTAATGGTTTAAGCTATCAGGAATTTTGCAAATATTTTGAAGAGAATAAAACGGAGATTGGGTTCTTTATATATATAAATTAGGAATGGAAGAACATGGGAAAAAAAATGGAAATTTTGTGAAATGAAATTTGGGCTAAAGTGACAATTGACAAAGATGTCGGTTTTCCACCGCACCTCCAGTTAGATCTGCGTAGTTGAGTTGAGTTTACCGTTATATTTATGGAGTGTATCTTTTTTATTACACATTTTAAATAAAAAAATATAAGAAAGTAACTTAGACATTCACTTTGTACTTTTATAAATAAAAACTAAAATAAGTGTTAATTTAAAGATCAAATTGTATTATTAGTCTTTGTACAATAGCTAAAATGTGGATTTAGTCCATCTATTTTAATTCGAAGAATTTTGGTACTTTTACTTTTCGAGATTTTGAATTTTAATCCAATTTTAAACGGTGTAAAATTTTCACCGTTAACCATGCTGACGTGTTGTTGACCATGCTGATGTGGCGAGCTTAGTCAGTAAATTTTTTTGGCAACTGATGACGTGAACTTTTTTTTCCACGTGGCTTATTAACTTAGATGATCAAATGATGTAATTAGTCTCTGTACTTATATCAAAATATGAATTTAGTTCCTCTATAATGATTTGAAAATTTTTTAGTACTTGAATTTTTCGGGATTTCAAAGTTTGGTCCAATTTTAAGGTTCATTTATTTTGCAAAAATCAATTCTGAAAAATATTTTTGAAAAAATAATAATATTTTAAATAATAAAATTATTAAAATATTATTTTATTAATATAAATATTAAAATGAGTAATATTTATTCATAAATTATTAAAAATATTTATACTATTAAAAGTTAAAATAATAACATTTACTTGGCTTATAAGTTATACTCAAACAATATCAACAAACAAAGAAAATCAATCAAACCTCAAATACTAAAAGAGATAATAATTTCAGAGATAAAATTAACACAAAAATTGTAAGGAGACTTTGGAAGTCTCGGGAAGCAAACAACCAAACCTTAAGGTTAGAAAAAGCTCTTACCCCACCTCCCCATTTTTTCTGTTTCGTGGCATCCAAAAATTGTGCCTCCTTTCATTCTCATTTTTTTTTTCACTTCGAGCAAATATCATTGTATGTTCATCTTCCTAGATTTAGCAGTCTTTTTTATACCAATAAAACTTAAAATCAATTTTGCTTTAGATTGTATCTAACTTAGTTTTGTTTTTTGGTTTGCTTTTGCAAGCCCCGAAGAAAGACAGCCCCTCCTCATTCCTCCAAGCCAGCAAAGTCTGGAGGTGGCAAGCAAAAAAAGAAGGTCATTTTCTTTACTATATGTTTCCTTGACTATATTTTTAACGGGAGTTTTTTTTGCTTTTTAGAGTTAGATAAGAAGTGGGTTTTTGGTTTTTTTTCTTTGTTGTAATAATAGAGGTGGAGAAAGAGAAAGCAAAAGGAGAATGTGAAAAAATATGGTGTTATTTGACTAGGCTAACTACGACAAGCTTCTCTTTGAAGTTCATCACTCCCTTTATTCTCTTTGATTGTTTGAGAATACTTTTCATTTTTACCTCTTTTATGTTTGATTTGACACAATAAATTATTATATTAATAAAAATAATTTTATTTAATTTTAATTCAAAAAATATTTAAAATGTTTAAATAAAAAATCTTTTAATATTTTAATTTTAAATATTTCTATCTTTAATATTATTAAACTAAACATAAATATTTTTATATTTTAATAATAAATATTAATAAAAATAATATATTTTAATATTTTAATAATGTGAATATTTTTAATTATTTATTAATATTTTAAAGATATGACCAAAATTTGAAATCCCGAA